>JAFIRS010000423.1:0-362500 GCA_018342105.1 Gonioctena quinquepunctata | reverse complement strand
TGAGCATATATAGTTCTTGTGAAGTCGTTATGTCTAGTTCAGATGAAAGTTCCTCCGCCAGTTCCCAAGAAGGAAGGGACGATAATGAACTGATGTTCATTGCTAATTTTGTAGAGGACCACCCGATCATACTGAATAAAAGCCAAACACCGTCAGTGAAAACCAAAAAGGAAGAATATCTCAAACAAATGAAGATTGATATACAAAATAAATATGGTACTATGATGGACAGTAAAAAAATATTGAAGAAATTGAATAATTTGAAAACTAATATCAAAAAGAAAACAGACCGGAAAGCAACAGGCAACAAAAAAATCAAATTGAGTGCGGCCGAATCCGTAATATATAATATAATGCAAAGTGGCAGCGATGAAAATCCTGTATTCTCGAAAGTTCCTGGAAATGTTGAAGTGGGTGTGAGTAAGGATGTAACAGAAAATATAAAACTCCCACGAATAAAAATTCCTCCTGTTCTGATTCCCCAGAAGAAGAAAAAAATGGATTTGCATGAGACATCTGAGACAAAAAATTGATCTAATTCGGAATTGCAGAGACTTGTACTCCTGGAATAACTACAAGTTATTCGAATGAAGAAAGAAATACTACTGAGAAAGAAAATGGAGGAAGAAAAAACATCTGATGGTAGTGGAATACAGCGAATAGGTGACCGGGACTATTTGGCCCTTTGAATGATTATTGAGAATTTGTTGTTTCTTTGAATTTAAATAAATATTATTTCAGTTGTGTTACTTAGTCAATGAAAATATTAAACTAAATCAAATCAAATATACCTGTTGACGGTGACAATGGAAAAGAAAAATTTCCATAATTTCACTTTACTTCTCATTTGAAATAACGACATAAGCAAGTAAAAGTGCATAGTTTTAGAATAGATTTATCCAAGAGGTTTTGAATGATGTATCAATAAGAAATTCATTTCTCATTATCCCAGATTATGAATAATTTCAGCCAATTGTTGCTGTTTTTGTTGGCCTGCAATTCTCATTGCATTACTGGAAACATTGCCCTTTGAATGATTATTGAGAATTTGTTGTTGCTTTGAATTTAAATAAATATTATTTCAGTTGTGTTACTTAGTCAATAAAAATATTAAACTAAATCAAATCCAATATACCTGTTGACGGTGACAGTGGAAAAAGAAAATTTCCATAATTTCACTTTACTTCTCTATTTGAAATAACGACATAAGCAAGTAAAAGTGTATAGTTTTAGAATAGATTTATACAAGGGGTTTTGAATGATGTATCAATAACAAATTCATTTCTCATTATCCCAGATTATGAATAATTTCAGCCAATTGTTGCTGTTTTTTTTTGGCCTGCAATTCTCATTGCATTACTGGAAACTTCATTGTGAACATTAAATATATTTTCTTCGCTTTCATCGGGGTGATCCTCTTCGCCAAATACCAATTCATCCTTCAAATATTTTGCAATATTGTGTAAAATGACACAAGCCACTATAAGTGTCGGAACAAAGTTGAGAGGCACTCTTACAGTGCCTCGTAATATCGGAAAACGCTGCTTCATTTGTCCAAAACATCTTTCTATTATAACTCTTTCCCGCTTCAGCAAATCATTGAAGGCTCTTTCTTGTGGTGTGACTGGGTTATAATAAGGTGTCATAAGACATTTCCCAATGCCATATCCCTGATCTGCTATCAGAACAACTTGATTGAAACCTCGACGCGTTCGACATACACTGCTACGTTTCCAAATTCTACTATCATGTACTGATCCTGGACATTCCGCACTTACGCTGGTGAACAACTCATCTGCATTACATGTCGCTTGAACTGGGAAATTGTTTACGACATATGTATTCATCACCATGTTGATGTGCACGTTGTTTTTCATTCTTATGTGAGTACAATCTAGAGCTCCAATAGCAGTGGGAAATTTATATTTTTGTATCCATAAGTGTTTCGCAGTATTTATTGCATCAATACTTGAGGGAAATTTGACCCAGACATCAGCTTTTTCCACAATTTTGGAGCCGACGTATCTAACACCTACCCCAATTTGAAATCCTGAAATATAAGTATAGAGCGTAAATGTCTGGAATGGTGAGTGCATGAATTGAAGAACAAACATGTCGAGATTCGGCATACACATACTTTAATTTCGATTAATTCATAACTATTCCTCAAAATGATATGAATCTACTGAAATTACCTGGATCTGCCATGTACCTCAGAAATATTTTCATTTTTGTATGGGCATTCATCGCTCCTCCACGTGTTTCTCCCATTTCTCCTAAAAAATACTCCGAAAGCCATTCAACATTCTCTGGAGTAAATCAGAATATTCTCAAGGGTTCTTGAGGATCTAAACGTCATTCTTTGTAAATTTTTCGTTTTCTTGGAACTACCAACATACTTCCGCCACAAGTAAGTTTTCAGAAGTAACTGAAAAGGTTGACTTATATTTCCGTAAGGATTTGCTTCTGCTGACACGTAAAAGTTAATTTTTATTTATGAGGCTATAAGCAAAACCTTATACTCCTCGATCATTATCAAAACCTTTTACTTGCAAATATTTGTTATTTTTATCAATACAGATATAAGGATTTGCTTACGAATTCATAAGTAAAAGCAAATACTTATTTTTATTAATCTCACTGAATCTCAATCTCAAACTTTATCTTGAATATCATGATGTACGCTACTGGATAAATATGAGAATATATTCTCTGACTCAGTTTTCTGGGTTCCAAACTTCCACTGCATTCAATTCGGTATTTTCCAAGGTAGTACTTAGGCTTTCTTTTTCCATATACCTATACCTATACTTCCACAAATACTTGAAATTCACCATTTCATTTATCTCATAAATTTACAGCATGCAAACAAATACGTATGTCCTAAAATGCATGCTCTCTGTGTTGAAAGTCCGAAAAAAATTGGATTTCAATATTTTTCTTCAAAACTACCGTAGGAAAAAACTTTAAACTTGGTATACTATTCTAGGTTAATTGAAGATTTTATTTTTATATTAGATAAAGCAGTGGCGTAGTTGCGGTCGTATGTGGCCACATTTTCCTCCAATTTTTTTTAGGTAGGTAAATGGACGAATTAGTGTTTGACAGTAAGGCTCGTCGATACTCAACCCAAAAGTCAAAACACTCCAAATGCTTAAATGTAGAGGTTTATGAGATATTTGCGAAAAACTAGAGATACGTCCTGAGGGAGTATTGAGAAGAGACATCATTTCCTCTGTGCTATAGTATAATATTTTTCAACCTTCTGAATATTTTTGGATGTTGCGGGCGAGTCAGAATAAGAGCGACAAACTCCGTATTTTCATTTCCCATATTATTGTCAACAATTTTGTCAAGTTATGGTCAAAAGTAAATATTTTCTTGAACACGCGTATATGAAACAAATTGAAACTGTGGATTAATCTGGAATAATATGATATTTTTCATTCTCAATTCTCATGAATCAGTGTCGTAGATACGCTGGTATGTTACCATACTTTCTTGCCCACTTTTCTTTCGATTAGTCATGAATTATTAGTAAGTCGATAATTTCAGACTGGTTTGTGGCAGGCTGTTCAGTACGCCACTGATCAACGATAAAAAGGAGTATGTCAATTTTAATTCAACAAAATCAAAATTGTAATTTTAGTTTATATGAACTGTACGCAATAAACCTGTCACCCGTTATTACTATGAAAGTAGATATGCATACCTACACAATAATTGTTTTAATTATTTTTATATTTTCCTTGATCAATCAATCAAATAAAGAGGACCTATCTTCATTTATTCGCAAATATTATTTCAGAACTTAACTCTTATCTAATTGGAATGCTATGAATTTGAGGTTGAATTGTAATTAGCCTTATGATAACGGATACCAGTTTGTCAATTGACCTTTCAAAAAAATATATGCAGGAGAGTATGGTTAAATACTAGCGTATCTACGACATTGATTCACGAAAATTAAAATCATGTTATATACACTAGGAGGAATCGGCGCATGAGTACCGAAAACTATTCCACCTCAATTTTTTTATACGATCCTCTTTAAATTGCCCTACTGATGATATAAATGCATGTTGCCATGGGGCAACCCCGTGCCATATTGTTTAAACCGAAATTGTTTAAACAATTGCAAGGAATTGTTATTTTCCAACCGGACACATTCTGCTTATATTCTTTATGGAAATACAAATAAAAAAGGTTCTATGACTTTTCACGATAAAGTTAATATTTTTGGAGATATGAATTTTTAAAGGTTCGAAAAATCTCAAATTTGGGTACTTTTGACCCATGAAAAATACAATAAAAAAGAAAGAATAAAATATAAAAAATATTTTGTTTTTTATTCTTTATACAATAGTTAATAATATCCTTAACTGAGATTTGAAAAAATTTCATTGTTTATACGTGTTTTTTAATTGTTTATTACGCGCGCTCACAAGTATGCGTCCCTTATCTTTAAGTATCGCCGTCTCTCTCTGACTCATACGCTGCATCGGCCTCTCTGTGTCCTGAATCATTCCACAGAGGTCCACATGACGAAAAAAACGGAACTAATTAATTTTTTTTGCTCAATAGGCTGTCAAAAATCATAAAAAAAATATGTTTTTTTTACAAAGGGATAGTTTTTTGGAGGTTGAAAAAAACCTGTTTTGAGTCTTTTTATGCGGAGTTGCTCTAAAGGCGAAGACGAGAATCATGGTGAAAATTTAAAAAAATGTCACAAAGGGGTGGTTGGAAAAAAAAACAGATCTAAGACTTTTTATATATACATATATATATATATATATATATATATATATATATATATATATATATATATATATATATAATTCGTAATTCGTTAATGTTCGACGTTTCGATTTTGATGCAATTTTGAAGAACTGAAAAACAAAGGATTAGAAGATGAAGGAAGTGGTTTTTCCCCGAGACCTCAATCTGCCTACACTAAGAAGAATCAAAATTGCTTTGAACCTGTTAATTGGGAAGGGGACGATCAAGCTTACATAGCTCTAACTTGGACATGTCACTGATTCTTACATTCAGAATATTTGTCATGTCACGATTGATATGTTCATAAGAAATACAGAAAATATACCGATTTCATTTGAGTTCCGTATTGATAGAATTAGGTTTTAATCTCAAGGGATCAAAATTAAATTTTTGTATCGACAAGCCTATGAGTGCCGTTAAAAAAATTACGCTTTAGCCCTTTCAACCCCAAAATCACCCCTTTTCACGAAATAGGAGTTTTATGCGAGACACCCTGTATTAACCATAAATTTGAGAAAAAACAAATTTTATATGCATTGCGTAAAATTAGGTCAAGCAAAAATTGTTTGAAAAATAAAGAAAGTTATGCTAAAGAGTTGAAGTCAAATACCACAAATTAATAAGACACACATTTTGCACACTTCAACGGTGACATTATACATTGATTTCTTAACCTTTTGAAATAATAGAAAAAAATCTAAACTACACTTCCACGAAATTTGTAACACTTATTTCACCATTACCCTTACGGTATCTAAAACATATTTTTCATACATGAATCATTGATATTGAAAAGTAGATTGATTACCTTTCACATTCTCGATCAACAACATTCGTAATCCAAAGTCTTCTAAGCCCGAACAAAATCCGTGGTCGCAGCGACACCAAAGAGGAAACTGTTTCTAAATCTACGAGGCTCTCCGTCAATAGTGTGATATAAGAACAGTAATCAGCAATGAATTATTGATATTTGATAACCACAAATAACAGAAGAGTCGACGAATGTACTGTAATGAAATATGTATGTAATAAAATATAGATGCAATTAAATTGTTAGCTCTCTCGGCCACAATTTATAAAACCGAATCGCTAGTGAATGATTCATTAGAAAACGAAGGTTTTGCGTTCACTCTTTTGTTCTCGCGTAATCTTGATTTCTGCACAATTATCAAACAATCACGTATAATTTCGTGTGTTGAATTGTTGTTATAATCTTTATGTGTATAATTTTTTCGTGTAATCGATAGTTCGTGCGTTTTTCGCTTGAAAGGTTTTCCGCGGAGTGTGGATAATTAAGTTTTATCTTTACTCTTAAATTTAGATTATTGTTTGTCCTAGATTTAATAGTTTTGCTAATTTTAATCTTATACTTAGGCATCTTATCATTTGTTAACAATACCTGTAACACTTAATGAGCATTCGCTCGTCAACAAATAAATAAATAAATGAATGAATGAATACATACATACATACATACATAACATAAATATATAAATATATAAATAAATAAATAAAATATACTGATACGAGACTATCACAAATAATCGAAATAATTAATGTCCGTTTATTACACTTCGAAAACACAACACAATACTGCACTTTAAAGTGCCCACTCACTGGTGGCCTGTATATCCTTTGAATTATAATAATAATAATGATACTTTTATTTTCCTTTTTGATAGAGAGTACATCTATATAGGAATGGTCAGAAACATTTACATCTAAACTAAAACTAATGACTTCTACACGAGAACACACTAAAACCTAACCTAAAACAAATGACATCATCATCAAGATATGCTACTAAAAAACTCATGCATTGAGTAGAATGCACCTTCAAGTAGATTTTTTTTAATTGTAAATTTGAACAATTTTTCATTGTCACAACTTTTTATGGAAATGGGGAGTGCATTAAAAATTTTCAGACCCATGTAGTATGGTGAATTACTTGTTAGCTTCAGCCTTGCATACGGAACATGGAAATCATCTTTTTGACGTGTAGTTACGCCATGAAAGTTCATATTGGTAAGGAATTTGTTTTGATTTATGTAAATGTATAGAGCCAACTCAAATATGTAAAGCTCTTTAAATAATTCTCTACAGGAGTAGTTATTTGATTTTCCAGTGATTCTACGAATAATTCGTTTTTGTGAGAGAAATACATCATCTGATGTTATCGAACTTCCCCAGAGGCAGACTCCGTAACGCAGTCGTGACTCTACCTGACAGTAATATAGGGCAGTCAGTTGTTTTAGACTTAAAATTGATCTAAGATTGAAAAATAAGAATGAAAGAGAGGACATATTAGATACGATGTTTTCACAGTGTTCCTTCCAAGTCAGATGTTGATCTAGCGTGATACCTAGAAATTTAACTGACACCGTGCTATTTACTGATTCATTGTTGATTTTGATGTTGTTGAGATCTTCGCATTTACTTTGATGAGTTTTGAACCTCACAATATTGGTTTTCTCAGTATTGAAATATAGTGAATTTGAACTATACCAATCAAATAAATTACTCAAAGCTAAATGACATTCATTTCGCAGGTCATCTTCACATTCCTTTGATATTATTAATGATGTATCATCAGCATAGGTAACAAAATGTCCTCTTTTGAAAACCTTATTTATTTCGTTGACATATAAAATGAAGAGCACAGGGCCCAATATTGAGCCCTGTGGAACACCCATTATTATATCAGAACATTCTGATGTAGCTTCTTTTATCATGCCTTTGTGAATCAATTTTAGGGTTACATACTGTTTCCTATTACTGAGAAAGCTTTCTATCCAATGCAGAGGGTTACCTCTAATTCCATATTCAGACAATTTTCTCACAAGAATATTGTGATTGACACAATCGAATGCCCGATTGAGATCGCAAAAGATCCCAATCGGACACTCGCCTGCATCTAGATATTTCAATAACTGTTCGTAAAATTGATGACTTCTTTTCGGAAAAAATGTGGAAGGACTCAACGTATTTCAGAAGGCGATCTAAAAAACTGTATTCAAATACCTTAGAGAAAGAGATAGGTATAGTAATAGGCCTATAATTACATAAGAGATTTCGGTCACCTTTTTTATAAACTGGGATAATTTTACCCAATTTTAAGATTTCGGGAAAAACACCTTCTTTGAAAGAAAGGTTGACAATGTATGTTAGCGGTTCAACAATCACATCAAGTACTGCTTTTATTAAAAAGCCAGGGATATCATCAGATCCAGAAGATTTTTATTTTTGAGTTTTGCCTGTAACAACTCATACATTTCAATACTAGTAAAAGGGGTCAAAAACATTGAATCTCTCAGTAGTTTTTCCTTAGGAATCTTATAATTTTTGTCCTGAATTTTATTCATAATGTCAAGGGGAGCTTCTATAAAAAAGTCATTAAACAATGAGACAATAACTTGTGGATCGTCAATTTCACAGTCATCCTTAGTGATAGTGATATCATTCTGTGACTTGGTCTTATTTGATAGTTCGGAAATAACCCTCCAGGCCATTCCAATAGGATTATCTGATTCGGATATTTTATTTTGGTAGAATGTTTTCTTAGTTGCTTTAATCAAGTTGTTATGTATTTTTTTTATCACGGTAATGTTCTTGTAGTTCAGGAAAAGATTTTGCTAGCCTAAAAAATTCTTTAAGATTCACGAATTTCATCATTTAACCATAGCTTCCTATTGTATGTCCCTGAAGAACATTTTTTGGGAGGAAAGATACTATTGAAATAGTGAGAGAACGTGTTGTTGAAAAGAATGAAAGCTTTGTTTGTAGAAAATCCCAGCAGAGTTTGTCTAAATTCCTCTATAGCATTCTTGCTAAAAAATCTTTTCAGAGTGTATTTTTTTGTGGAAATACTGGTGGAATTCAAATTTAAATTTAATAAAATAGTTCGATGGTCAGAGATTTCATTATCTATTACTACTGGTAATTCGCTTGTATCGAAATTTACAAATATATGGTCTATTGTAGAAACACTCGTACCTGTTACCCTCGTTGGCCAATATACTATAGGCTTTAGATCGTAGCATTCTAGACTAGTAGATAATTCTAAATAGTTTTTTGATGAATGATATGAATCTGTATTAAAATCCCCACATAGGATAATTTTGGTCTTGAACTTCATAAGATTTTCACAAACTGCTGCAATATTGTCTATAAATTTTTTTATGTCGCCACTAGGTGAGCGGTAACAGTTTACAATGATTATGCTTGTGTCACGAATTTTGCATTTAATTGCACATAGTTCAATATGTTGTTCAATAGAAAACCCAGATAAATCTATTATTTTTGTGTTACTTAACAGAATTTTTAGCCCAAATGCCTAGTCCACCCCTTTTCATAGAAGTTCGACTATATGAAGTAGCCAAATGGTAGCCATTCATATGTAAAGAATTAATCGACATAGATGATTCCCATGTTTCCGTTATGCATATAAACAGGAGGTTTCTGTAACACTCAATTTCACCATATAAGTTGTCAAGTTTAGCTTGGTTTGCACTTTGAATATTGATCAATAGTAGTTCAGGATCAAAAATTATTTTTTGTTGCCCACTGTACTCTTGTCCATGAATAAAAAACGCTGGACGCATGCAACAATTGAGCCCTGGTTTCGAAAATTGCCCTAGTAGTAGTGCAGATTGAGACGAGTAGTCTGGGAACCGCATTTAACCTACTGGCACGTGCACTGCGAATACGTAATTCGCCAGTCATCGTAGAGTTTACATGTAATTTATTGTTGAGTTGAAAATAGTTTTATATTCTTGATAGATCAAGTGGTGGTTGCAATTGGGTTTTTACCCATTTCAAGTGACATCATTTTCGAGAATCAGTCTGTGAAAAAACGTGCCGCATTGGTGCCTTCGGGTCATGTGTGTCAGGTGTGGGAAGTAAAATGGCCCAGAGACGATGCAATTTGTTGTACAATTTGTACAATCTTGGTTGGTCCAACCGTTTGAACGAAAATTGCAACGTGTGTGGCGTTATCGTTCAATCAATCGTACACCGCGGTCGAGTCGTATGAAAGTTTAGCATGTTTAAAAATCTCTCGTACAACTCGGTTGGATATACAAGTTTGAACGTGTGTATCTATTTGGTGACTTGTTGATACGATTTCATTTCAAAAATTAACATTGTGTAGTGAGATTGTCCGTTAAAATGGAGATCAATGAACAGTTTTGGATAGAGTTTATCTTAAAATCTGTTGGTTTTGTGGAGCGCAGTTCATTAAGTAAATTCATGTGTGAATACATATGTCTGTGCAGCAACCATTTTTTACACCACACTTTTTTCTTCTTTTTCACATTATTATTGGTCTCATCCGAGAACAACGCGAAAACTACAGCAGCTATTTCCTTTTTTGAAACAGTCGGTGCCATGGCGAACAATTAAAATATACAAGATTAGTTGTACAACCGATCGCTTCAATTCTTTTCACGTCTGTGGTCAAAACTCTCTACGATCTGTCTGTACGATTTATAGTGCAACCTATTGTACGATCGGTTGTACAACAAATTGCATCGTCTGTGGGCCCTTAGAAAACAATTGATTATTCCAGCATACATGTGAAAGTGATTAGCCAAGCAGCAGCGATAACAACAGTACTCTGTTGAATTAGAGGTAAATGAATATTGTCACAAATAATTGATAAAATTTAATCAAAACTTACATGTCTGATGTAGGAGTAAATTACACGAATAAATAAAAATAGTAAAGGGATATTAATAAATATTGAAGAAATATAAAAAAATATATTGAAAATATTGTTTTCTTTTATACATACATACATTTTCACATATTTTTCATATTGTTCGTTTACTGTCAGAATTTGACTAAAAAATTATTTTGAATGTGTGTCACATTAATGTTTTATGCATGTTTTTTAGATTATTGCAATTATTAGTATAGAAAATGTAATTGTTTATATCAATGTGAAAATTGAACTTGCAAGATTTGTCAATTGACTTTTTTCCTTTCGTAGATTGAACGTAACAGAGAAGTTACAAAAACTTCCTGCACTTGCAGAGCGAATGCTCGTGGCGACTGTAAACACGTCTACGCAGTATTTTCATACATAAACGCTCACCGAGGGACTTCCTAAACAAGTTTAGAACAAGATGGGGCAAACCGTCTGCCAGTCAACAAGCGAAGGCGATGTATTCCAAACGTTTGTAGCTCACGGTAGAAAAACCATAAATTTCGTATTCGCGGGTGCATATCATGACACATCACAACTGTCATATATATATATATATATATATAATATATATATATATATATATATATATATATATATATATATATATATATATATATATATATATATATATATATATATATATATATATCTAAAGGTAAGTTTCCAAATCACAAAAGTCAGTTCATACATGACAGTGTGCAGCAGAGGCGCTTAACTTCACGCACCACCACACCACACCGCACGAAATCATACGCATCACTGCAGATGGCGGAATTACACGCCTCAGTGCACCGACAGACATATAAAATAGTAAGTAGCACCTAAGCTGGTCAGTATTCACTACGATTTCAGATACAAGCTATCGAAACGTCGTGGAAAACTTTCAAATCCATCAAGACGATGGACGTCCGAAACGAAAGTAATCATCTCGATTATCATTAAAATCCAAAGGGGGTCATTTTCTCTAAAATCACTTATTGACGAGTTCTACACCCTTATAAAAAAGATGCCTTACTTTTGAGAACAAGCTATGCATATTATATATATATATATATATATATATATATATATATATATATATATATATATATATATATATATATATTTGCTACGCAGGACGTAGAATAAACCACTATTAAATTTGGCCCCCGAGGTTCAAGGTTAAGGGTGGATTATATTCCTGAACGGAAAGTACCTTGGGGTCTTTTGTAATGATCGGCCCTTACAGTATTCAGTATTATTGCTTGGTCATTTGGAACGGCTTTAATTACGAACGCACAAGAATTGTACAGTGCGGTCCATAGGTATGGGATAAAATCATTGTTAGCGTTATTATGTATTTGTTTAAAAAACCTGACACAGGTCGATTTCTATTGTCAATCTGACAATTTACAGTATGAAAATATACCCCCTTCTTGCTCCCCCTCTGAATTATGAGCACCCCCTCAAAAAATTTAAATGAGAAGGGGGTGTGGCACCTTGTTTGAAAGGGATTTTCATTCTATGTTCAGCAAAATTAAGTTTTTCAAATTTGGTGCAATCATAACTGAGAAAATGTTGATACTTTACGTAGAATGCAGGAAATAATGTCACATAATGTATAGGAAGTATTTATCAATTTATTTTACAATTGAATTAAATGTTCAAAATGACCACCATTCACTTCTTGACAATAAGCAAGTCGATCTTGGAATTCTCGTACAACATTTTGTAGGACCTCAGGGGTTATGTTGTTAATTTCTTCCGTTATCCTAACTTTTAAATCTGCAATATTGTCAGTTCTATTGAAATATACTTTTGATTTTAAATAACCCCATAAGAAGTGATCGAGAGCAGTCAAATCGGGGGATCTAGGTGGCCATTCAATCGTTCCACGTCTTACAATTTCCAATTTTAATACTGTAAATTGTTAAATTGACAATAGAAATCAACCTGTTTCTGTTTTTTTTTTAAACAAATACATAAAAACGCTAAAAATGAATTTATTCCATACCTATGGACCACAATGTATATTGAAGAAACTGAAAGCAAAGCGTGCAGAGTGAATGTACACTGAATCTACTCACTGCGCGTTCGCCTCTGGCAATCTAACAATCTTATTCAAGTTCAACGATCAATGCGAGAGTAAAATCAAGTACCGTGTCTTTGGTAAGGACGCCGGCCAATGCGTTATAAGAATCTGTACATTTTGGCTATGAATAAAAATTACAAATTATGGTATCAGAAACGTACCTTTCAATAATTCACTTGCAATATTAAACGTCTGTTTTTCTTCTATGAGAGCACAGGTGCGACGTTGAAGTTCACACTGTTGTGGCGGAGGCTCCAAAATCGCCGTGAAAAGTGAACTCGAAAATATTGTGGTATCCTATGCTGCTGGAAGAGTACACTGAGAAACATATTTTATTCGAAACAACGAATCTGATTGACTTCGAGTGGGCTTCATCGAATACACTTAGTTTATGATGTGAAGGTGGACAATGGATTTTCAAGGCATGCATATGAAAGTTTGTAAAACACTCCAAAGGTATCTTATCTTTCAATGTAAAAATGTCTAATTTAAAAGAAAAGCTTTCATTTTGGGCGATTGGGTTTGTTTATCGTTAGAAGGCTACACTTAGTTGGAATTTAAATATCTTGAAGGTGTTATCTATTTCTGTATGTTCTCGCAATGAATTATCTCACTAACTTACTGGTATCAATTTTTGGATAATTTGCATTCAAAACTCATACTCTCCATCGTGCTGGCAAAGCTCTCTCTACTGACGACGAAATATTTTAAATTTAATTTTCACCGTTAAGTACTACAAAATCAAATGGATAAAAACATTTTTAAAAAATCTAAATGAACAATATCTATTCCGTTAAACTATAACATCTAATAATTAGCATTGTTGTTTATGGCAATATGGTTTGTTTGATCGGTGCAAAAGGACATAAGCTTCGTCTAATTTTGAAAAAGTATAGGGTATCTACGAGAATCGCTATATTTTTTAATGAACTTCATGAGAATTTTGCGATTTTGGTACTTTTTTGCCTGACACTTACTAAACCCTCAGAGACGCATCAAAATGAGTATGAAGTTTGTCTGAATCTAAGGCCCGATTTCACCAACCTCTTTAAACGAGTTTTGTTCAAATTAAACTTAGATTAAGCTTTCTACACGTCATATTGGATTCCACCAGGAACTATAAACCGCGTTTAGTTCCAAACGGCGTTTCCACTTAAAACGAGCTGAATTTGGCCAGTTACGAAGTTAAACGACGTTTAGTTCATTGGTTTCGTGCACGTTTGATAGATGGTTGACATTGGAGATAAAACAACCTTACTTTTCCGATTTGTTTATGTTGGAGAATTGAACATTTTTACCTATTTCAAAAAGAATTCAGTAGTTGGATTACATGTGTTATTGTTTAATTCGTAGATGATCATGCCTTCATATTGTTCTGTTGTGAAATGCAATAAAAATGCATCAAAAGACGGCCGAATACGATTTTTCAGGTAAATTGTACATGTTTGTATTTTTGACCCTGTTATCAGAATTCCATCTGCTGTTGTAAGAAATAATCTCCCAGAGAAGGCAAGCAGCCTAGATACATGCCATCAAACGAAAAGACTGGCCTGATAAGTTAACGAAATATGGTAGAGTTTGTTCCAGATATTTTCACTCTGGCAAAGGAAATATGTTGTACCAATTTATTCAATAAGCTGGGTGCCGAATGAAGTCCAAAGAAGGAATTAATTTGATGAATTATATTTTCCCATTCCAACATGAAATTCATTGTAGAAGATATTGTCACTTTTATCAAGTTTCTTCAAAAACTAAACTTTGAACACCGAATACCCACAAAAATATCACAAAACATGAGCCAAACACGAACGTTATCGGTTTTCAATTTTTAGGTTATATTGTCACTTGGCTTTGGCTCCTCAACAAAACAACGAAATCTATGCAAAAATGACAGAAACGTACATATATTACTATGTTGCCAGCTTTTGACTGTCTTTAAACTAAGTTTCAATAAACTCGGGTTAGCTTTCGTCTGTTTGTGTCGGTGAAACTGGATCAAGGTTTATCAAGATTAAAATCTGAGTTTAGTGAGAACGGAGTTTAGTAAAACGCCGTTTATCTGTCTTGAGGTGAAATCGGGCCTAAACATACCTACAAAAAAGTCCGTAATGGAATATATTTAAGGGTATCCCATAATATTAGTTTTTATTAATACATTCCGAAAAATGACCGCTGCACTTTAATACTATTTTATTACTTAACTCCATATGTTTTTATTACTTCTATCTATCACCTTAGCCAGACCGGTATAGGATTCTAATATATACATACTACTAGCTGACCCGACAGACGTTGTCCTGTCCAAATTTCTATGTTTCCTAAAATGTTTTTCCCGAAAACTCTCGTCCGCGTAGAATTTCTTTTTTTCTATGTTTTCCATTATGTTGTTCCATCTAGATTATGCTTTTGACTCCTTCCGCTTCCTGTTGTCCCGTTATCTCGTTATCCCGTTATCCCATTTTGCTGTTACCCCTTTTTTTCTTTACCCCGTTATCCCCTTATCCCGTTTTTTCGTTATCCCGTTATTCCCGTATATATAATACTTACTCAATCCAGTCAACAGGTTCCGCCATCTGTTAGAATCGTTTGGAGCTAACAGATAATTGTGACTGTCAAATAATTCGCAATAAAATAATATTGCGGCTATAAATTGAGATGTGAGCTATCCTATCTCTCAAGTTAGATCAAACTGCACACGGTGTGCAAATTTTATTGAAATCGGTTAAGTAGTTTAGGAGTCCATCGCGGACAAACAACGTGACGCGTAATTTATATATATTAAGATAATAAATATATAGTTGAGTTTGTTAATTTGTGCGGATCGGATACTACTGGATCGATTTTTTCAACACTAAAGACCTAATTTAATGTAGACGAGCATATGCTACGTTTGTTTTAGAAAAAATATAGAGTTCTACAAAGGCGTATAAGAGCCACCAGCATTTTTTGTATCCCGACTTTAATCTCGGCGATCCGACTTTAATTTCGGGGGTACAATTTCAAAGTCGGGCGTCCGACTTTAATCTCGGACTTTTATCTCGGGGGTTCCGATCTCGAAGTCGACCGCCCGACTAACTCGAGTGTCCCACTTTAATTTCGGGGGTGCAACTTTAAAGTCGGGCACCCGAATTTAATCTCGGGGGTCCGACTTCTATCTCGGGGGGGTCCGACTTCGAAGTCGGCCGCCCGACTAACTCGGCAGTCCCACTTTATAATAATAATAATAATAATAATTTTTATTCACCGTTTTTGATACACTTGGTATATATGGTAAGTCAGTTTCAAGAAAATTAAGTAAAAATACAAAAAATAAAAACGAGCACAGGTTTACCTATATAAATATATACAAATACACATATATACTCACATACATAAAAGGTATGCGAGCATTTTACAACATTCACAAAATTTACCCTAATTAAAATTGGGAACACTGATTGAAATTATTTGTGAGATTGTCAGTTAGGAAATCTTGATAACTATAATAGCATTTCTCTAAAAGAAATTTTTTAATGCAATCATGGAATATCTTATCACTTCTAATTCTTTTGACTACATTTGGTAACTTATTGAAGCAAGTAATGGCATTATAATGAGGGGATTTTTTATAATTTGACATTTGATGTTGTGGGATTCTCAAAAGATCACCATTTCTTGTATTATGACTGCGTTCTGTAGCAGTCTTCTCATATAATTTGGGGTTTTGCCTGACAAACATAATACATTTGAGGATGAAGATAGAAGAGGCTGTTAATATTTTTTTATCTATAAAAACGGGCCGACAGCTATCTCGGAAGTCCATATTGAAGATTAGCCTTATGACGCGTTTCTGCGCTAAGAAAATTCTGGAAAAATCCCTTGCCCTGCCCCAGGCCATAACATTTGAACTTAGATGAGAATAGACCATGGCATAATATATGTTGAGTAAGCCAGGTTCATCCAAACTGGATTTCAACTGCTTTATGGCATAGTATGCTTTATTCAAGTTGGCACAAATATGATCCACTTGTTTTTCCCAATTTAAATTGTCGTCTAGGTAGGTACCCAAAAATTTTATTTCTTCAGAAGCTTGAATATCATAGTTTGGGCATAGACCATTTGGAATATTTCGTCTGAAGTGAAAATTAACACTGATCGATTTTGAAGTATTTAGAATGAGCTTATTTCTTTGGCACCAGGTGCTGAACTGATCAATAATGCGTTCTGATTTGCTGATGAGTTGCTCAGCGTTTTCACCCGATATAGTTATCGTAGTATCATCAGCAAACATTGTAACATAGCCTTCCATTATGTGTTGAGGAAGATCGTTGACATAGAGGAGAAATAGTAACGGTCCTAGAACAGAACCCTGTGGCACACCGAGTTTAACAGTTTTCGACTCAGATGACAATCCATTGCAGATTACGACCATATCTCTATTTGTCATATAGGATTCTATCCAATTTATCATATTTCGTGGAAACCCGAAGATTGATAGTTTATTGATGAGAAATTCAGAGCACACTGTATCAAATGCTTTTGATAAGTCGAAAAATAGTGAGATCACATATTTATTACTATCAATTTCTGTGTATATAAAATTCAGGAGGTTATAGGAAGCTGTTTCTATAGATTTATGTTTCCTGAATCCATGCTGAGACGTGCATAGAAGCTTATTTGTTTCCAAATGATCTATAACTCTGAGGGCTACAACTTTTCAAATAATTTGGATAAGGAGCATAGCAAAGATATTTGCCTGTAGTTATCCATCTCGGTGGAATTACCTTTTTTATGTACAGGTATAACGAGTGATTTTTTCAGAACTTCTGGAAAGTATCCTTGAATTAGAGATTGATTCATTAGGTAGGTTAATGGTACAATAATGGCAGGTAATATTTTCTTAATTGTGACGATTGAGAGTTCATCGAAGCCTGCCGATTTTTTATTCTTCATTTCGGATAGGGCTTTTATTATCTCATATTCAGTAATTGGATGGGATTGAAAGGGTTGAATTATATTTACATTTTCAGTAACAGTACAGGGTAAAGACAAGTTTTGCCCGAAGTGATTTGACACAGAAATTTCTGCTGCATTTGAAAAGTATTCAGCAAATAGTTCTGACACTCCATCTGGGTCTGTTTTTAACCCACCATCTTGTTCTAGGGATATTGATTTTTTTAACTTATTTTTGTTTCTTCCTAGTTCTTCATTGATAATCTTCCATGTCTCTCTAGTTTTGTTTTCTGACTGGTTTATTTTAGAATTTAAATATTTTTTTTTTGACAACTTTACATTTTGTTTGTGCTCTCGCAATCTTGATTTATACTGTTCAATCAAGTGAGTTTCAGCTTTTTGGGAGTTAGAGAGAAGCCAGAACATTTCCTTCAATTTTTTACCTTCATCGATTATATCACGAGTTATCCAACTTTTATGGTTGGATTTCATGTAGGTCTGCTTCTTTGGACAGGATACATCGAAGCACCAAAGCAGTATGTTATAAAAATAATTAAATGCTTCGTCTATTTGTAAATGGTATATTAGAGTCCAATCCTCATAAATTAACCGATTTTGCAATTCAGCAATATTGTCATCACATAAACTACGTCTCATGTTAGATGAGATTGTATTTTTTTCATTCTCTGAAATATTTTTTTCTTGGTATACCAGGATATGAGCCAAGTGATCAGCTATATTTGGTTGCACTATACAGCACTCAAATTTTGATTGGGGAAGGCTGGTCACCATGTAATCAATGCATGTTGAACTAGTGTGTGTATTCTTATATGTGAATATTCTGGTTGCACCTTGGGGATTTTGCTCATCTGGTACGAATTGAAAATATCAGACAGCAGTTTGGTATTTAAATCCGATTTGTGACAGTTTATATTAAAATCCCCACAAAGAACAGTGAAGTCAGAACGTTCAGATGCAAGGTGGAGTGCTTGTGTTAGACATTCCATGAAGGTACTAATTTTACCGCTTGGTGGTCTGTACCCTGTTACAACAGCAACTTTTGTGTCATTTATGCTGAAGCGAATTGCACATATTTCAATTTCAGATTCAATTGATAGCCTTTTTATTGGTTCTAATTCGGAAAATATTTGTCCTTTTTTAACTAGAATGAGGGCACCACCGTGTTTTTTATTTTTTCTTGCATAGATAGAAGCCATTTCATAGTTACCAAAATATAAATTGTTTACGGGATGGTTATCCTTGAGCCAATGCTCCGATAAGCAAAGGACGTCAATATTATTAGTCTTCACAAACAATTCGATTGAGATATAGTTATTTACAAATCCCTGCACATTAACATGACAAATTTTAGTAGAAATATCACCGATTAAGCTAATATTTTTCTGGAAAATTTCACAGTTTTCATTACCCTTCATATATTTTCCGGTTTGTTGTGGAAGTGCCCGTGGAATAAAAAATCACCATCTAAGTTTGGGTTGGTTACATCAATTCCTTGATCAGCATTTCGGAGTTCTTCAGCTAATGAACTAGAAGAATTTTGGTCGGCATTTATTGACTGGTCTGTGGAGAACGATACCTGGGATAATCTCGGGTAGATGTGTTCAGTATTAACATCGCTAATAATTGGTTGCTCTTTTCTTGTTTGGGAAAGTATATGATCAGCTGGCTCGTCTGATTGAACGTGTATGTTTTCAGATGGGTGAGTGGTTTTCGCAGTTTTCTCAGTCAAAGTGAAGTGGGTTTCTGTATGATGTAGTACAGCCTTACATAAGAACCACTTTCCTGATTTTTTGAGTGAGTAGCCATCAGTATTATAGTTAGTTCTTCTGACCACTCCATTGCATTCTACTAAAGTGAAGTGGGTTTCTGTATGATGTAGTACAGCCTTCATGTAAATATTTTTTCAGTGCCAAATTGCTATTGTATATCACCCATTTATATTTCTCACATCGTATCTGTAAGGTTCTGTTATGAAGATGATTTGAGGCAACATGGCCTTGTTTGATAGAATCTCATTCAGGGTTCTTATGTTTGAGATATAGTTTTGGAACCACAAAATGATTATATCATTTTTGCTAAGATTTTTGATGATCTCGAGAGTTGTGTCCATCAGCACTTTATCACAGCAGTTTGGTTTCACAATAGACTGGATTTGAAAATTTTCACCAGCTAGTCTCTTTAGGTATTCTGCCATGTTTCTCCCATTTTGACCCGAAACTAGAATAATTTTTCTTTTTTCAATTATTATTTCCGCCTTCGATTTACTGTTTTTGCATTTTGCTTCCATACTCCTGATAGAAATATCAGAAAGCCGAGTTGATTTTACTGAGGTGTTTCTGAAATTATTTCTTTCTACGCCACTGGAATATCCAGAAGATGTATTAAGTGGTGAAGAAGTGGACTTGTTTTGGATTTCTTCATTTATTGTTTGTGTACCGAAGTTTTTTGTTTCTACTTTATATCTATCAATTTCTTCCTGTAGTTTTGTGATCTTGTCTTGCATTTCCTCAATGATACCTTTTTGTTGTTGGACTAAAAAATTAATTTCAGTCTCCGATTTCACAGCTTCTTGTAAAAAAGATTCATGTTCTTCTTTCAGTTTTTGGATGTGTTTTTCTCTCGCCAGGCTATCCTTATTCATGTCTTGTATTGTTTTTTCCAGAAAACTGGTTTCTTCTATTTCTTCAGAAATAGAATCGTCTTTACAGCAGGTAATAATGTTTCCACTCAGGTATCGAATTTTATATTTTTTTTTCGTCAAGCAACTCTTGTGATAAATACCTGAACATGTTTTACAAACGTAATAACTTAATACTTTGGTTTTACAGCACTTAAAAGACATACTGGTTGAGCTCTACAATTTCACGTGTGCACTGTTCACTGTTGTCTTGATAATCTCGAGGATCCGACTTCGATTTCGGGGGTCCAACTTTAAAGTTGGGCGCCCGCCTTTAATCTCGGGAGTCCGACTTTTATCTCGGGGGGTCAGACTTTGAAGTCGGCCGCCCGACTAACTCGGCAGTCCCACTTCAATCTCGGGGATCCGACTTTAATTTCGGGGGTCCAACTTTAAAATCGGGCGCCCGCCTTTAATCTCGGGGGTCCGACTTCTATCTCGGGGGGTCCGACTTTGAAGTCGGCCGCCCGACTAACTCGGCAGTCCCACTTTAATCTCGGGGATCCGACTTCAATTTCGGGGGTCCAATTTTAAATGGGCGCCCGCCTTTAATCTCGGGAGTCCGACTTTTATCTGGGGGGTCACTTTGGAGTCGGCCGCCCGACTATTTGGCAGTCCCTTTAATCTCGGGGATCCGACTTTAATTTTGGTGGTCCAAGTTTAAAGTAGGGCGCCCGCCTTTAATCTCGGGAGTCCGACTTTCATCTCGGGGGGTCCGACTTTGAAGTCGGCCGCCCGACTAACTGGGCAGTCCCACTTTAATCTCGGGGATCCGACTTTGATTTCGGGGGTCCAACTTTAAAGTAGGGCGCCCGCCTTTAATCTCGGAGCCCGACTTTCATCTCGGGGGTCCGACTTTGAAGTCGGCCGCCCGACTAACTCGGCAGTCCCCCTTCAATCTCGGGGATCCGACTTTAATTTCGGTGGTCCAAGTTTAAAGTAGGGCGCCCGTCTTTTATCTCGGGAGTCCGACTTCTATCTCAGGGTGGTCCGACTTTGAAGTCGGCCGCCCGACTAACTCGGCAGTCCCACTTTAATCTCGGGGATCCGACTTTGATTTTGGGGGTCCAACTTTAAAGTCGGGCGCCCAAATTTAATCTCGGGGGTCCGACTTTTATCTCGTGGGGGTCCAACTTTGAAGTCGGCTGCCCGACTAACTCGGCAGTCCCACTTTAATCTCGAGGATCCGACTTTAATTTCGGGGGTCCAACTTCAATCTCGGGGGTCCGACTTTTATCTCGGGGGGTCCGACTTCGAAATCGGACGTGTATTGTATTATATTGTTGAATTTAGAAAAAACATAATGATACTGTACAACTGAGTAAAACTTTCCATCAATATAATCATTTCAAATATTGACGTATGGATACATTTTCAAAAGTTTTCAATTGATACCAATGATCTGTTAGCATTTTTTTAATTTTGACCAATACTGTCAAAATGACGGCGGCAAAAATTTGCAAATCATCCCTTGGTTTTTTTTTCGACAATATCTCTTATAAACATACTTCCGTAATTGATTTTCGTGGTTAAGACAAAAGAACTCTGGCCATATGTTTGTCATCTGACGTTATATTTTTGAAAGTGTCAAAATCAGTCGTTTTGGTACAAGTTCATTTAAACAAATTCAGACTCATATTTATAATATAACACCCAAAAACACAGTTACTTCCAAAAACTCAATTTGGAGACAATTTGGGAAATTCTGCATTGAAAGGAATTATGAATTACGCGCTGATACACAAGTGAGCACTTTATCCAAAATTTTAACGGACTACGCATATAACATGAAGAAATCTAATGGTGAGGACTATAAAGAAAGTTGAATAAAAAGTATATGGAATATAACAGCAAAGATGTTGCAGGAATATTATATTGAAAATTTCAATATCATGTTCAATCCTTTTTCGGACATTATTTTCAAGGATGCGCGAAATGCTAAAATCGCGCAAGAAATTACAAAGGATGCCTGACAAGAGAAAAGAGAGTTCTAATGCATTAACGAAAAATGAAGTGTATGGGATGAAAGAAGACTTACTAATAGCAAGTGACTCGTTACAAATACAAATGCTCCAGATGTTTGTCCAGTGCGTTTGTTGAAAAAACTGTTTGATAAGCGCCCAGCGCACGTAACGACAGATCGACTATTTCTGAGAGTCAATATGGCATGAGATAGTCCAAAATCAGTTGGGTGGTATCGGAATGTTCCCATTGGAAAAAAAATTACATAAAAATGGACAGCCGTATCCGCGCAAAAAATTGGTATCGATATAAAAAATAGAAAAATCACCAATCATTCTCATCGATCTGCAGCGATGTCTAATCTAGCAAAATGTGGCACTGGAGAGCACTTAATAATGAAAATTTCCGGACACTCAAGCGTGAATCCCATATTGCCCTATGTACAACTAAATAGTGAGCATCACAAGAGCCTCATAAATAAAATCAGAAAAAGTCCATCTGGATCTGGATCATCTAATGATTGTGCCTCTGGAAGCTCCCTATCCATACCTGCCTACCAGTCTTGTTTCTCAACCACCGGCAACTAATCCTAGTCATTCTGTTATTTACGAGAATTGTTCTTTTCATTGTACAAAGGACCTCGCACCGCAACAATGGGAAATTGGCTCTCGGTGAATTTGCTCGAATTTTTATATATTGCAGAACTCGTGATGCTGATCAAATGTCTCCATCACACCACCGCTTTAAATTCAATAGCTTAGATTATATAGGGTGCTAAAGATAACTTTTCCAAAATTTCAAATGGCCATTTGTGAAGAGACTTTTTCGAATATATAAACCAAATCGGGTATGCATCGATTGTTCATAATGCCGATTTGAATACACTATAGAGAACAATGATTCCTGCAAGTACAGACGATATAAAGGGTGAGTCCAAAGATAGCGATAGCAAGTTTTTCAGAGATTTCAAAAAAATTGAGTGGTGGAATTTCATTCATTTTCTGATATTTTGTAGGATACCAATATCAATTGCGATTGATGATATTAGCATCTCCTGAATTAAACTGACATATATATTATGTATTTCTCATGAAACTGCACAGTCCTGCTTATTGATATATGCAAATGCCTGAAATTCCGGAAAAGCCGGTTACAAACTCATTCGTTCACGGTGAAAGTTCACTCTGCAGATACATAAAATATACAGGTTGGATAAAAAACTAGTGTCCTTTACTGATAATTTCCTTGAAGTAGTTATGATTGATATTGAGGTCATTGAAGCATTTCCACAAATATGTGTTCGACACACATCTGTTGAAAGATTTTGAACAATTTTCTCTGGAATATTTTGAATGATATGTATAAACCTATATAAACTACGAGTAGTAGAACGACTCGAGTGAAGGTAAAAGAATCTCGAAAAATATCAAAAAATAAAACAAAATCATTGAATAACAATATGTAACTGAATATGCTCATATTTCATTACAAAAAATGTTTCAATTTCAATATTCCTTGGAGAACTTCTAGATTCTAGATATATGTTGCATGTGGAATTTTAGAATAAACCATAATCGACTTCCCACTAATGACTAGCAAAACTACCAATTCGTAAAACATACTCGTTACTCGAATTCACATCTCAATTGGTGGAATGTCAATTGATTGGTAATCGAAACTTCCTGTATATGGAAAGGAATACATGTTTAGTAGCCTGTTGTGAACCATTTGTGGACAATATAATCTCATAAAAATGCTTTCTTTATTACGAAAAAATATGGACTCACACTTTCCATTTGTAAGCCTATGCCATAAAATGTTCACTCTGAGTCATGTATACTATCCCGACACTAAGTTCATTTGAAAAGTACCAACCCTTGGAGAGGAAATGGATTAGCTGCAGCTTTAGTTTTGGTCAGCTTTAGTTTGGAATGACATATAGGAACTGGCTAATCATTACCGATTGAATTGTTTTACGTGTGATGTTATATTCAATACACAAAATATGACGCGACTCGATGGAGAACCAAATGAATTGAAACGAGAAATTGCCATTGAAAGACTCGACCAAAGGGGACTTCGACATGTCGCAGAAATTGATGGAAATATAATCTGTTTGACATGCAACCAATCAATTATTCAAGAGATTCATCACCTTCAAGAAGATCCAGAATATTTGAGATTTAATATTTTAACACAATCCTCAAGGCACGCGTGTATCATTTGCAATGGTGTAGCTGATCCTCAAAGACTCACAATAGCATGCAGAGTCAACGTGTTCATAAATCAGAACATCTATATACCAGAAAATACCTGTTCCTGTGGAATTAATCTTGATAACGTGGGTTTTTATTTCCCATCCTACAGATAAGCTTAAAATAAATCAGAACTGCCGCTAATAGACTAGGAGGAATCGGCGCATGAGTACCGAAAACTATTCCACCTCAATTTTTTTATGCGATCCTCTTCAAATTGCTACTGATGATACAATGCATGTTGCCATGGGCATGCCATATTTTTAAACCGAAATTGTTTAAACAATTGCAAGGAATTGTTATTTTCAACCGGACAAATTTTTTTATATTCTTTATTAAAATACAAATAAAAAGGTCCATGACTTTTCACGATAAAGTTGATATTTTGAGATATGAATTTTAAGGTTCAAAAATCTCATATTTGGTACTTTGACCCATGAAAATATATTAAAAAACGAAATATTTTTGTTTTTAATTCTTTATAAATAGTTGATAACATTCTTAATAGAGATTTAAAATTTCATTGATTATACCTGTTTTTAATTATCAATTTCGCGCTCATATGATGTATTTAGTACAAGTCTTTCGATTGCTATCGGCTTTGTTTCTGAATTTATTTATCATTTATCTTAAAATTATTAACTTTTTAAGATTGTTAAAGAATAATGTTATTAACAATTAAATTGTCTCAAATTTGTTGACAATTTTTTCTGAATCATTTTACAAACGTTATTTAAGCATGAATCGGAACATGTAATTAAAATTACTTTTTTATCAGTTTATATTATTTTTTTGTCATTAAAACAGAAAGTAATTACATTGAATAACTTCTTCAAACGAAGGTTATAGATGTAGAAGTATGAAATAATAGAACATATTATTATTGTTGATAAAAATTCATAAATTACTATGATAATAACAAAAAAATAATGTAAACTGATAAAAAAGTAATTTTAATTACATGTTCCGATTCATGCTTAAATAACGTTTGTAAAATTGATTCCAGAAAAAAATTTGTCAAAAACAAATTGTAGACAATTTAATTGTTAATAACATTGCTCTCTTTAACAATCTTAAAAAAGTTAATAGTTTTTAAGATAAATGATAAATAATGATTCAGGAAACAGAGAGGCCGATGCAGCGCATGAGTCAGAGCGAGACGGCGATGCTTAAAGGTATGTGATGAACGCTTTCGATCGATATTGGTAATTAAAAACCAGGTATAATCAATGACGTTTTTGTAAATCTCTATTAAGAATGTTATTAACTATTGTATAAAGAATTAAAAAAAAAATATTATTTCGATTTTTTTTTTAATATATTTTTCATGGGTCAAAAGTACCCAAATATGAGATTTTTTGAACCTTTAAAAATTCATATCTCTAAAAATATTAACTTTATCGTGAAAAGTCATAGGATCTTTTTTATTTGTATTTTAATAAAGAATATAAAAAAAAAACCGGTTGAAAAATAACAATTCCTTGCAATTGTTTAAACAATTTCGGTTTAAACAATATGGCAGGGGTTGCCCCATGGCAACATGCATTTGTATCATCAGTAGGGCAATTTGAAGAGGATCGCATAAAAAAATTGAGGTGGAATAGTTTTCGGTACTCATGCGCCGATTCCTCTTAGTCTAAAGTGTAAATTGGATTACGTAGACGAGAATAGTTTTTCTGATGAAGAATTCAAATCCATTACTCCGCTCACGAAAGAACAGTTTGGTGACTTATATAATCATATGCAAACTTCGACAAGGTATTTCTGAATAATTTTTAACAATCATATTCAATTATTCAAGCCGCCAGGCAACAAGTTTGGTGATAACTAAAGTGCGAAAATCTTTGATGACTCGTTTCGTACCCGATAATATAGGATTTACCGCAATAGCAAGATAACAATTTATAGAACATGTTAGTGTTTTTGCGAATCAATTGTACAATCCACAACCCAATGAACCAAAATGGTACTTATTTGTACATCGACAAAAGTTGCAACTTCCTGATATTTCGACAATCATATTCTCAACACAAAGGAAGACATTTAATCAAACCAGTCCTAATTGTGGGTACTGATGGTTACATTTTGGATATTCAAGGCCCATATTTCGCAGATTCGGGAAATAATGATGCACGCATACTGCAGAATGAATTGAGTATAGATGTCAACCAAATGAGAAGATAGTTTCATCCAGGTGATATTTTTATTGTACATAGGGGCTACCGAGATTCTCTTCCTTTTCTTCAGATGATCGGCATTCATTGTGAAATGCCTTCAGTTCTACCTCGAGGACAAAGACAACTACTAACTGACGAAGCCAACAAGTCCAGAATCATAACAAAAACTAGATGGATAGTTGAGGCACGGAATGGTCATTTGAAAACAATGTTCAAATTGATACATATTAAAAATATAAAATGTTTCTTACAAATAGCAGATGCGATAATAAATAAGTACCATCCGCTTATTTAAATGAGAGATGCCAACATAGAATTAGCCAATATAATGTTGGAAAAGGCTAATAGAGTCAACGTAGTTCAAGCCAAAGTTGAAGCAGAAAATCTAAATATGAGACGTGTCAGTGGACAATACTCAGACAGGATCATTTCAATGAATTCCCAAGATTAGATTCACAATTGGTACGAGATATAACTGTTGGCATATACCAGGTAGAATTGGCAGCATCGTATATACAAGATACTCTATATAATCATGATGAAAATGAATTTCAAATGGATGCAAATACGAATGAGCGTGGATTTTCATAGCATTCGAAGCAAATGTAGAGGATATTGAACAAATAAATAGTGTTGACGATGTTATATTTGGATATTATTGCACTTGTAAAACTGGAGCCAGGACCCTTGGATGTTGTGCCCATGTGGCCAGTGTTATCTAGTACCTTGGCTACGCACGTCATGAACAGTTATAAGGTATCCATCAAATTCCCTTCTCATCCATATAGAGGGTGCTGAGAGAGAGACAAGTTAATCAGGTGTTCTGACTCTATCATCATTTTCTGTACGTTGTTCATGTCATTATTCGTTTTAGTTCATTGGTAGCCTGTTATATATTGTTTTTCCGTTCAGAGAATTCCACAGTTTTGATATTGAAGTAGGTAATATAATACATCATCAATCAAGATCAATTGACAGATGTCCGGCGGTGAGCCCAAGGTAAGCCCAAGGTTTCCAACAGGATGTCATCTGAACACTGAAACTTGAATAATTCTGGATTTTCTGTCGTTCTTCATTAGCAACCTATACATTCCATATAGGTACGTCTTTTCAATGGAATATGAGCATATTTCGTTTCCTATTTTGTTGTAAATCAATGTTTCTGTTTCAATTATTTGCAATATTTCTCGAGATTATTCTACCATCATTCGAGTTGTTCTACTAATCGTAGTAGATAAAGTTTTATTTACTAATAATATTGTTCAAAATCTTTCGGCAGATGTGTGTCGAACATAATGTATTTCTGAAAATACTTCATTGGCATCAATATCAATCATAACTACTTCAAGGAAATGATCAGTAAAGGACACTAGTTTTTGATCCACCCTGTATATTTTATGTATCTGCAGAGTGAACTTTCACCGTGAACGATCGAGTTTGTAACCGACTTTTCAGGAATTTCAGGCATTTGGATATATCAATAAGCAGGACTGGTGCAGTTTCATGAGAAATACGTAATAGATATGTCAGTTTAATTCAGGACATGCTAATATCATCAATCGCAATTGATATCGGTATCCTACAAAATATCTGAAAATGAATGAAATTCCACCGCTCAATTTTTTTGAAATCACTGAAAAACTCGAAATTTTTTTACTTACCCTGTATATCGTCTGTACGTGCAGGAATCATTGTTCTCTATAGTGCATTCAAATCGGCCGTATGAACAATCGATGCATACGCGATTTGGTTTATATATTCGAGAAAGTCTCTTCACAATTGCCATTTGAAATTTTGGAAAAGTTATATTTAGCACCCTATATAATCTAAAGTGTTGAATTTAGAGCGGTGGTGCAATGGATACATTTGATCAGCATCACGAGTTCTGCAATATATGAAAAATGCAAGCAAATATATTCACCGAAAGCCAATTTCCCATTGATGCGGTGCGAGGTCCTTTCTATTCTAATCCTAATATGTAATTGAAAGTAATAAAAAACATTATTTTTGGTGTCAGTTTAGCTTATTTGGGAAAAAATCTAATAAAATATATCTCGGTCTATTATTTTTCAGGAAAAATATGATCTAAAGATTGTTGAATGATCATGCAATTTGCCTCGGAATATTACTCATAGACCGGGAGATGGTGACACAAAATATTAGGTCATTTGTACCAGTATGGCGATTCTTCAGGGGTCTAATTACGGAATGACAAAAAAGAAAATGATGGTCATAGCGCTGGTACCGGCGGCCCAATCGCGTGGGCGTTAATCGAATGTGTCGGATAAATAACGAGTGTCGAACGATTTGTTCCACAAAAATGCTTGTATTTTCCGATAGTCGATAAAAAAAGAAGTAGGCGGTAGCGTAATGCCATTCTTCTCCGGTGTGATTTACAGCCCGCCATACCGACGCGAATAAATTAATTAAAAAAAACAATTAAACCATTTGTACCAGGCTAATTTTTGCGCAGCTAATCATCGTCGAGTAGCCATTCACGGAAATCACCTTGCCATACTTTTCCGACGGTTCCCAATTGCCGCCATACCACCGCAAGGAAGTAATTTTTTTTTTTTGCTAAACGATTTGTATTAGCGTAAAACTTTTTTTAACAGTTCTCTGTATGATCATAAATAGAAGTCTGATCATGCCATACCTGTGGGAGGTGGCGAATATGTACAATATTTTTTCAAAATTCTAAGATTTTATTCGTAATTCGAACGATTTTTACCAGTATGGCACTTATTTTTCCTGTAAGTTTGAGGTTTAACGAATATAAATACAAAATTTCAAACACCTAGGTGGCGGCAATCTTGTCTTATAACCAGATGTTATGTCGTATAATATTGTACGGCTACCGACGCTCGAAAGATTTCATTTGTACCGGTATGGCGGTTCTTCAGGGATCTAATTACGGAATGACAAAAAAGAAAATGATGGTCATAGCGCTGGTACCGGTGGCCCAATCGCGTGGGCGTTAATCGAACGTGTCGGATAAATAACGAGTGTCGAACGATTTGTTCCACAAAAATGCTTGTATTTTCCGATAGTCGAAAAAAAAAGAAGTAGGCGGTAGCGTAATGCCATACTTCTCCGGTGTGACTTACAGCCCGCCATACCGACGCGAATACATTAATTAAAAAAAACAATTCAACCATTTGTACCAGGCTAATTTTTGCGCAGCTAATCATCGTCGAGTAGCCATTCACGGAAATCACCTTGCCATACTTTTCCGACGGTTCCCAATGGCCGCCATACCACCGCAAGGGCGTAAATTTTTTTTTTGCTAAACGATTTGTATTAGCGTAAAACTTTTTTTAACAGTTCTCTGTATGATCATAAATAGAAGTCTGATCATGCCATACCTGTGTTATGATCAATCCTTTTACAAAAGAGAATTCAAACTTGCCACGGGATATCATCCACTATTCAACGTCACTGATAGATAAGACAATCAGTTTTATTTCACTACCGAAAACGAATCCATAATTCTAACACCCGTCCGAGCACAAACAAAACCATTAAAAAATCCCGATAAGCGACAGTCACACCAGCCCACATCATTAAGAGCCGTATCCGACTCATAAATCAAAGGTTATCGCTACCGATAAATGTTTAAACATCCTTGTTGGTCATTATTTCCCAGACTAGCCGACCACTACCTGTCAGGCAGTAAAATATTATCCAATTATAACAGAAGATACGCGAGAACGAGTTAGACAAACAGAAGCCTTATCATGTTTACAAATGTCCCCTCATTAAAAGAACTCATAAAACACACTAAGTCCCGCCCCAGCTTCCGATCGAAGAATATTATAAAAGCCAACGGGAGCGCAAAGGGTTATGTTAGTTCCGAACAGTAGTCCGTAGAATAATCACGTCTATCATACGTGGAGAAACTCAGTATGCATTCGTATTAATACCAGTATAAAAAAAAACTGTCACGAGAAATAAAATCTTTCCACGGATAAACACCATATCGATTAACGAAATACTAACATGACATTCTTTTGACTAGAGTCAGTGTAAAACATGGTTTCACCGCATAAATACGGACAATTCTAATCACTCTAATAATAGTTCAATTCATGTGTTGTAAACACGAAAGTACATCCCGTTGAAATTACTTTTCCAGTGTTGTGCGTTCTCTCGATCGAATGACGTTTCTTTGTTGATGTCCATAAAAATGAACAAATAATTCATCCTGTAACATGATCCGGTAACGACCCATGACAAGCGTCGGAGATAATAAATCCGGTTAATCGGGAAACTATTCGAGTGCGATCCAAGGAGGGCAAATGGACATTTCGACCTAGGTAATGAATTCCTATTATTGAAATTAATGTTTTGGTTTCCTATTCATATTATATGCTTTTCTTAATATACATGTTATGCATACATATATCTCCCATAAAAAGAAACATTGTCGAGAGGTACTAAGCCAGGGTCATTTGCCTTTAAGTTCACAATCCATAGTATTGAGAAATCACCAGTAAAAGTGGGCATGTTGTTACCTATATCAAATGTTTTCTTTGTGTTCTTATTTGTTTGTTTATCTATGTCCTATTCACTAATTTTGTCAATTTACTTTTGGTAAAAAGGTGACTCAGTCTATAAAGATAGGAATGGATTATGCAGGATTGAAAGGAAGATGTTTGTAGAGAGTGCAGTTCTTTAGTTATTTTTTTTTTTTTTATCTCCATTATTAACAGCTTTTGTTTTTTTTTATAATTTCTTGAAAGTTACCACAAAAGTGGCATTCTAAAAATAACAGTGTATTATTTGTTTTCTTGTCTTATCTTATGTATAATTTCATTTATGAATATAAGGTTTCTTTGATTCCCAGTGCCTTTTTATTGATATAGAGTTCAAGCAAACGGTATATACTCCCCAATAAACAACCTATGTTCCCTGGGTGTTAGAAAGAGGGTAATGGATACAGCCGCTCGTGTCCGTTAACTTCAGTGCAAATAAATTCTTTTATAAATTGCTGCTAATACCCAACAAAATTGTAGTTTTTCGAGCAACTTTTCAACAAAGGACTAATCGAGTATAGGCTTTATATACTAGAAGCGTCCTTAGCGTCTTAGGCTAATTATATGGAATAACGATTTGACTCAACCCAGTGGCGTTACAAGAGGGTTAATCTTTTGATAACGAAACAACGGCCTGAACGTCGTTTAGCCGGGGTGGAGAAAATGAGTATTCCTAAATAAATAGTGTGGGATGTAACATTGATGTCAGGTGTGCGAGTAATAATTGAGGAAGTACATTAACGCATATATACAAATAAAACGGTCATACCGAACAATTCGCAGAACTCAATATCAGAAAAGTATAAGAAAGATTTTATTTAGTAAATAATTCATCCAAAAGGAGGAAAGTTCTCAATATGACTCCTCCAGGGGGACCTTCGTCAACAACAACTCCTGTAGTGCAGGTTCTGCCAAATCCAGAGCCAACAATAGCAATCACATTAGATAATATACCCTATTATAACGGGCAGACGAGTATCAAAGATTTTATTAGGATAATTGAAGATACAGCCGCTCTAGCTGGATGGACAGAATTGCAAATAGTATCTATCGTTCGATTGAAACTAAGAGGATTGCGAAACAACTCATTGACGCCGACAATCAATTGAGAAATACAGCGTATGGAACGAATTGAAAAGAGGTTTACAGGAACAGTTTGGTATAGCTAAAATACCAGGGCAGGACAAAAGGGAATTATTAGAATGCCGACAACGTAGATCTGAAACTTGCCGCCAATTTTGGCACGTCTGAAAGTTTGTGCTGCAAAATTTTAGTCTTAACCGGAACAGCTGACGTAGATCGGATATTATTGCAACGCCATGAGCAAGATGTAATCACGCAGTTTGCTATGGGATTATTGGACCCCATCAGGAAACGCATACTATCCGCTAGTCCTGATACACTGACCGAAGCTATCGAACTAGCCGATAAAGAAGAGCTCATAGAAAACCTAACTAGGCCAGGAGAGAGAAGTTTTAGAAATGTCACAGCAAATGGACCACCAGCAACGATAAAGACATGCCAGTATTGTCGTAGAAGAGGACATGAAATTAGGGACTGTAGGTTAAAAAACAGAACTTGTTTCAATTGTAATCAGCCGGGTCATATGTCATACAACTGTAAAAACAGGAATGGACAAAGAAATATGGACAGAAGAAATTTAAATGGCCACCCGGTTCGCAATTCTCCTCCGTTGGGAACCGCAGACAACCGCCATTAAAACGCAACACGGTAAATAGGAGGCCAACACACACGATACTAACCTATACCATGGAGAAGCCCAGCGAAACGTCATAGTTCTAGAAATTGATGGAATTTTTCGCACTACCCTGGTAGACACGGGTGCCGAAGTATCGTTGGCCCACGTTAGCATTACGCACGGTATGAAAGTTAATTACGAAGAAAAATTCAATTTAAAAGACGTACAGGGAAATAGAATTCCATATATAGGTACCGTAGTTTTGCCAATAAAACTGAATGAAAGAACCCAAATCGAGCACGAATTTATATTAATCGAAACGAAACATTTGAGCACAGAAATAATTTTAGGTCTAGACTTTCTGCAAAAGTATCAAGTAAAGCTAGATTGGAGAGCAAACAAAATGTATTTGATGGAAGAAATAATTGAACTCCACCACGAGCCAAAACGCATTTATCATACGGAAAATGAGAAGGAAAACCAATGGGACAAACGACTAGAAATTTTAGAGCAACAGTTGAAAGAATTTACTACTACGATAGATAGCTGGACGAAAACGATGTCTAAAGAAAAACTCGGTCAGATAAGGGAGGCGCCGCCCGCATCAGACTGCGAAGTATTTGGAACTAAATTTTCACATCCAGAAATGAGGTCGGCCGACTCAAACAGAAATCGAGTAGAAAATCCAGGACAGGCAGAAGAACGTGATTTAAAGGAGACACGGTATCAAGAGAAAGCCACGTCCACTGAAAAACCAAAAAAGTCGAAAAGGAAAAGGAAAGATAGAGATAAGCGTTTACAGAAGCAGAACCGGAATAAGGATTTAAGAGAGACCTTGTTCACTGACAGAACGACGAACAATAGAGAAAAGAAAATCTCACCACGAGAGGATGAGAAAACTCCACCATCCATCGGGAATATTGGGACAGCCGAGACACCCTGTATATTAGGAAGGTTAGTTAGGCGATATGGCACGGGAAGCCTGAACGACATTCGTACTGAAAAAGCCAGTTCATCCAAGGATGACTCTTTTAATGCCAGAGACATGGAAAAACTCCAAACTCTGAAAACGAAAATCGTGGAAGACATCCCGCCGTTCGCACAGGACAGCCGAAAAGCAGAAATATGTCCGTCTAAGGGCGACAATTTCTCTCCTAAAGAAACAGGGAAGTGGAAAGGAAAATCTAAATTATCCCGAAAACTCAACAGTGAGCAGGAAGAAAAGTCTGGGTATGAGAATATACGCACTAAACAGACAGACCACCGATACGAGGAGGCAAATAAGAGCCAGGAACGGATGAAAACAAGGTATAGAAAATTTTATGAAAAAAACCAAAAAAATTGGAAGGAAAGGGCCGAACTTCCAGAAGTAAACAAAAAATAGTTATACAGGAGGTGAAAAGTGACTGAAGAAAATTATGGGACAGGACTGTACTTGCCAAAAGATATGATTTTACCCTAGAGCAATGACAATATGTATGGTTAGAACAAAAGAAAATTATTGTCGGAAAATATTATAGTTGAAGATAAAGCAGCTATAAAGGGCTGATGATCGCGAGATCGATAGGAAAAAATGATACCGAAATACCCATCAAAATAATAAACATTTTGGAACAGGAACTGATCATACCCCGGAAACATATTATAGCTCATGGTTTCGAGGCCGATACAGAAAATAAAGTGGAAACTACGACGAATGGACTCATGATCCGTAGCATAAACCTACAAGATGAACAGAAAATTTTACAACAATTACACCTCGAGAATCCAACGGAAGAAGCTCAAATTAAATTGGCCACCCTCATCAAGGAGTACATTGATGTATTTAAGGCCCCTAGTCAAAAATTAACTTGTACCCATCTAGTAAAGCACAGGATACACACTGAGGATGTTCCGCCTATTTCGAAACGACCTTATCGAATTCCTTACCAGCGGCAGAAGATAATGCACCAAGAAATTAAGGAATTGTTGGATAACGAAATAATAAAAGAATCCTGTAGCCCTTGGAGTTTTCCCGCGATCCTGGTTGAAAAAAAATTGCACCCCGGAGAAGATCCCCAGTTCAGACTGTGCATTGATTACAGGGAATTGAATGCCATCACGAAGACAGATTTTTTCCCATTACCACATATACAGGATACGATCGAAAAGTTGCAAGGTACTAGCTTATACAGTGTGATGGATCTAGCTAGTGGATATTTTCAAATTGAATTGGATGAAAGAGACAGAGAGAAGAGTGCCTTCTCCACACCAAACGGACACTACGAATTTCTCCGTATGCCTATGGGGATGAAGAACTCCCCTAGCACTTGGTGCCGGCAGATGGAGAACATTTTTGCGAAATATATAGGTAAGGAGTGCTTAGTATACTTGGACGATATCATCGTTTTTAGTGGACCCAACATCTCAGAACATTTAGACAGATTACGCAATGTTTTCGAACAAATGAGGAGCAGTAATTTGAAATTCAAAGCAACTAAGTGTAATTTTATGCAAAAGAAGCAAAATACCTTGGACATATTATCTCCGAGAAAGGTTGCCAAACAGATCCCGAAAAACTAAAATTATCAAGGATTATCCACCACCAAGAAGAGTGAAAGACATCCGAGCATTTTGGGATTATGCGGATTTTACCGAAAGTTTGTACCAAACTTCTCGAGTATATCCCAACCGCTTACAGCACTCACCAAAAAAGAGGTAAAATTCCAGTGGGGACAAGAACAACAAAAATCTTTCGATACACTAAAAGAAGCTTTAATTTCCCCTCCGATCTTAAAATACCCCGATTTTTCTCGACCTTTTGTGGTTACCACAGATGCCAGCGCGACCGCCATAAGTGGAATTTTGAGTCAAGAATATTCTGGATTCGAACATCCCATTTGTTACTCGAGCAGAACTTTGAATGCCGCTGAAACTAGGTACTCTACGATAGAAAGAGAATGTCTCGCAGTGATTTGGGCTGTAAAGAAATACAGGTGCTATCTGACTGGTACGCACTTTACCATCATTACCGATCACCGGCCATTGACTTATTTATTGTCTATCAAAGATCCAAGTAGCAGGCTAGCCAAATGGGCCATGGCACTCCTGGAATTCTCATTTACTATCAAATACAGACCAGGCCGAGATAATATAAATGCCGATACCTTATCCAGGATAAAACAGACGAACATAGTGCGGAAATGACTCAAAGAATAACAGAAGACTGCCAAGTACGTGTGCTTAGTAAATCCAGTGAAAACATAGAACCTGTAGTTGAAACGTTATGGCACTTGGACGACATCCGCATAATGCAGAAGACAGACCCCCAAATTTCTGCATTAGTACCTACATTGACCGACGAAGATGACAATTTTATATTCACGAAGAAATTTTATACGTGAAACGACGAGTAGACGAGCGTCGGGACAAAATCTATGCTCCCAAGGTCATTAGAAAACAAATTATAAGTTTGTACCATGATAACATATTTTCTGGTCATGGAGGACAAAAGAAAACTCTAACCACCATCCAACGAGAATTTTACTGGCCTAGCATGAAGAAAGATATCAATGAATACATACAGAAATGTCATTCCTGCAACATTCATAAAACTACGAACCAAAACCAACGGAAATGCAGAGAATGCCTATTCCGGAAGCAGTATTCGAAATTGTAGCCATCGATATAGTCGGACCACTAAACACCACCAGAAATGGAAACAAGTATATATTTACAGCAATTGATCACCTGACTCGATATGCCGAAGCCATTCCAATACCTAATATTACTGTCGAGACGGTAGCGAAAGTATTTGTAGAACATATCATCTTACGTTATGGAGCACCAAGATATTTATTGAGTGACAGAGGATCTCAATTTTTATCTGCTCTATTTCTGAAATTTGCCAACGACTAAAAATCAAGAAACTGAATACTACAGCATATCATCCCGCCACGAACGGCATCGTAGAACGATTCCATGGACACTTGAAAACTACCTTATCACACCTAGTGACTGAACAACAATCCGATTGGGACGAACAGTTACCGTATGCTCTTGTGGCTATAAGAAATCAGATTCATTCATCCACACAGGAAAGCCCCTTTTTCTTAATGTTTGGCAGAGACATGCTACTACCACATCATCTAACATTAAGAGCACCCCGTATAAGGTATGATACCTTAGAAAACTACGCCTCAGAAATGGTCCAGAGATTGCAAGTTGCCCATCAAAAAGCCCGAAAATCCGTAGAAACTGCCGCGGAAAAATCACACCGAAATTTCAATAAAAAGGCTAAATTAAAAGAGTTTCCCATAGGATCGTTAGCATATTTAAAGACGCCTCCCAATGTCAGAGCCGGTCAAAAACTAGCTCGAAAATTGTTACCACGATATACCGGACCGTGGAGAATTTTAAGAAAATTATCACCTGTCAATTTTGAAATACAACAGGTAGGAAAAACCAAAAGCCAAGTTGTACACGCAAATCGACTGAAAGTTTATAAGAATATAGAAATCCTCGAAGACTGTAGAAATTCCGTCAAAGAAGAAATCCTAAGGGAAGTGGAGAAAATCGCCCCAGTGTATACAACAAAGAACCCGAAATGTTGGACATGAATTATTGCATCACTCCCGAAGAGTTGGAAAAATATCGTAATTTAAATAACAGCCACGAAACACGCGTAGGAAACGAAAATAGTGTAGGAACTGAACCTGTTTCAGAAATGGCGCTAACGCCTAGGCCAGACGAACTACCCCTAGAAAATGTGGACAGTTTCGAAAGTCGTAACCCCAGTGAAACATCGGACGAAGATCGGGAAAGCGTCCCTGAAGTAAATCATGGTTACCAAACAAGGTCGCGGGGACAGGTACCTGAGGAACCTTGGATTTTGACAAAAAACGGCAAACATCAGTAAAAACAATACTTCATGTAAATTGAAATGCACTGGGAATGCAACAAAGATATGTATGTATATATAGTTTTAATTAATTGAGAAAATCTAGGAGATGTATGTATGTATAGGATACAGTCTAACCGTGACCTAAATTTAAAAAAAAAAAAAAAAATTTTTTTTTTTTTCTTTCCTTGCCAAAACATAGTTTCAAATTGGTCTATTATCCTGGGACGTTAATAGAGACAACCCTACCCAGTGAACCAGTGCGGAGAAAATACGAGACTATACCGCTAACCTAACCCGGTCAGCTGAACGATAAGTGAAGTTAATAGCCGTGATTATAAACATTGAACCATTCTACCTGCAGCGCGGTCACACCCTCCGAAGCTCCCTAGTCCCTTCCTTCACAAATCTCCGAGACATCTGTTTTACAACAAGATAGGAAGTAATCTTTCAAAAAGGGCAAGATACGCAGGTCAAACACTCGAAATTAAGGAACAAGTGTAGGAAATGGGCCCAACGATGGAATTATACCAGAGGGGTTCAGACGATTCCGTATCGACCGAAAATGAAACGATAAGAATTAACAGGTCAAAGTCGCAGTTAAAAATAATCTTGATACTGGGGACTGTTATTTTTAATTATGAAATTCCCGGTACAGTTGGATTAATAGCCTACGACTGTCGAAATCCAACCGCCAATATTACTGCGATATCGTTAAGGGATGTACAAAAATGTCCCGAATTATCCAATGCATACACCGTACAGGATCTTCGTGTATACGCGGTTGAGAAACAGAAATTTGAAACCATTCATGTTAAGTCCTGTTTAGTAGAAATTACTCAACTGATGGTTCATTGTGGCATGTTCTCACACTCAGCTATTATACCGGATAGCCTAATTACCTTTATGCAAACCGTAGGAAAAGCAGAATGCTTAAAGATACATCAGTATTTGGAATACAGAGGTTTTTCTAGAGATATAATTAAATTACAGCCCAACACCACCCAAACCGCGAGAATCGTGATAGCCGGAGAATTAGAGGAAAATGGTAAATGCCAAGGTGCCACCTATACCTTCCAAGGTAAGGTATATAAAGATGTTGTGGTTACTGCAACCGCAAAGATCATCTTGAAAGATTATTCCGCAATAGCACACCTGGATACCAATACAATTAGTTTGGAGAACCAACTCTCTTGCGAATTTAGTACAGGATATTGTATGGATGCGTTCCAAGGAGAAATAGCCTGGGACCCTATAAAACCTCATGAATGTAGAAGGTACCGACAACTCTACGAAGGAAAAGCAACTAAAATAATAGAGAAACTAAGTCAGACGGACATAAACCAATACATGGTTATTGAAGACAGGACGAAACTATTTGCCGTGCAGTTAATTAAAAAGAAGCGAATTTGTGATTTTGAAATGTGGTTGACAGAACATCCCCGAATATTAATCATCGAACTACCCAGCAATATGACCCCATCTCAAGTAAACTTCGCTATTACCTCAGGGGAGCCAACTGCCGATATAATAACTTATGTAAATTCGAAATTTTTATATATCGAGCAATCGTTTAAGAGGAGTATGAACACGATGCTCGCCGACACTATTCACAGAAGGTGTATATTAAAAAGAGAAATTCTCAAGAATAGATTATTGATGGCACAACAATCTCCGAATCTCATATCACAGTTACTATCCCAAGACCCAGGGTATATTGCAAAAATAAATGGAGAAGTACTATATTTGTTGAAATGCACACCGGTTATAGTTCAAATCAGGAGAGAGAAAAACTGTTATCAAGAGTTGCCTGTGACATATTTAAATAAAACATATTTTATGGCGCCGTTGACACGAACTATACAGGAAATAGGACAACAGATCGAATGTTCTTCCATCATTCCCGCCAAATATTATATAGAAGGTACTTGGTTAGCCTACGACCCTTATCCCATAGCAGGAAATCCCCCTGTAGAATTATCCATAAGTGAAGAACAACAAATGCAACTAGCCAGAATACAACCTATTGGTGATGGTGGGATATACACAACCGAAGAAATGAGACAAGCCCAAGAAATAATACTTTTTTCGTCCGAAAGACAAGCAGTAAATAATATTCTGATAAACAAAATGGCCAATAAGCCCGTATCAGATCAGGGTTTCTCTACGTTGAACCTGTTCAACCCCGAAGAGATAGAAAAACTAGCCAACAGCACTATGAAAAAACTATATGGAGTATTCACTTTCATTGGAGACGTAACCAGCAGTTTCTTAGGGATATATTTTTGCATAAGGATAATAAAATTCTGTATGGAAACAGCCATAAACATGATAGCCATACACAGAATCACTGGATGTACCTACCATGTAATCGCAGCTTTCTGGGATACGTTGACGCTACTTGTACTCAACCATAAATTACCCCGACAAGTTCCTGCAGAAATGTCGACGGATAACAATCTCACGGTTATTGAATCTCAACCTACCCAAACTGGCATTGAGATACCACCCCCTCAGCCGAAAGAAACAATTTATGCGACGATAAACTCACATCCATTCAAAGGCCTATCTTGGACCCAAGAAACGAAAAATATATAATCACAATAAATAAGGACATTTTATTACCTCTACGCGACGCTTGACCTAAAATTACTATAAATAATGTGATCTTCACGTCCCGTCACAAATAAAAATGATCTTTTCCCAGTTCGCGATAGTGAAGCTAAGAAAAGGGGACCCTTTTCCAATGAATATTAAAAATAAGTGCCTCATTCCTAAGATAAGATAACTCCGAAAGGACGGTAAAGCTGACCCCATAAACAATTAACCCCTAGTGAGAATTAAAATAAGGAGATATCGAGTCTATATAAATACGTGCGTGGGACTAGATTGAACATTATTGTGCTCCGAACTTTTACACGAAACACCACGTAAATCAGCCAACAAATCTTTTGTTTATAAAATCAGTCGTGCTCAAAACGTTACCAACACCCGCTACCCCATGGAGATGCTGCTAGACTCCGTTAAAGAAATTGCCAGTTTCGACACGAAGCGAAGCATCCTGAAGGCATCCGTAAACAATCTGCTCTACGACGTGAATACGTGGATGCAGAAACCGCCATCCGAGCACGTGCGCACCTACATCGCATTTTCAATTTTGCACTTTAATCGCCATCATGCGGAATACATGAGACTACTGGACACCAGAAACATTACCCAGTGTGATTGTTTCCACTGCACCACCGAGAGTACCCGGCATTTGCAGACCCACACCGAAAACCCTGGTCCGACGACAAACACTGAAAACACACCTACGAAGCCCGTATGCAATTGTCAGGTTTGCACCGACGATCGAAACCGACACGCACCACCCCGAAGGAAGAATAGCCTGGACTCAACTAACCCCAACCGAGTCGCCAGCTATGTCTCAAGAACTGTAGCCGACTACACCTCCCCGGACGATGATTCTGATGACAACCCCAGTGATGCCCTAGCTGCCAGTTCGAGCATAATCACTCAGGCGTTCAACATCGCCATGTCACTCCCGACCGAGTGACAGATACCGGTCCTCAGGATCCCCTGAACTCTCAAATGGTGACGAGACAGAACTTTCTATTCAAGTTTGATGCAGTGCCAGTTGTAAAATTTTTTTTTGTGTGTACTTGTCACATTTTACTATTATTTTTAGTTTTATGAACTCTTATACAGTGAACAGACATTATTTCTCTTCTTCATACATGCCAACTTGTGTTTTATGTGTACAGCATTTTGTTTACTTATTTTATTTTTTATAATAAACCTCTGAGATGATGAATACCATACTCAGCACAGACTATCATTTCTATAGGTAACAACAAAAGATGATTTCATACCATAAAACATGGAACCAAATATTTTCATTCAATAATGAACAAAAAGGTCCTATTATTCAGAGTAGAGACCTTTTTAACAGGGCAGGGACGATTTGTTATGATCAATCCTTTTACAAAAGAGAATTCAAACTTGCCACGGGGTATCATCCACTATTCAACGTCACTGATAGATAAGACAATCAGTTTTATTTCACTACCGAAAACGAATCCATAATTCTAACACCCGTCCGAGCACAAACAAAACCATTAAAAAATCCCGATAAGCGACAGTCACACCAGCCCACATCATTAAGAGCCGTATCCGACTCATAAATCAAAGGTTATCGCTACCGATAAATGTTTAAACATCCTTGTTGGTCATTATTTCCCAGACTAGCCGACCACTACCTGTCAGGCAGTAAAATATTATCCAATTATAACAGAAGATACGCGAGAACGAGTTAGACAAACAGAAGCCTTATCATGTTTACAAATGTCCCCTCATTAAAAGAACTCATAAAACACACTAAGTCCCGCCCCAGCTTCCGATCGAAGAATATTATAAAAGCCAACGGGAGCGCAAAGGGTTATGTTAGTTCCGAACAGTAGTCCGTAGAATAATCACGTCTATCATACGTGGAGAAACTCAGTATGCATTCGTATTAATACCAGTATAAAAAAACAAACTGTCACGAGAAATAAAATCTTTCCACGGATAAACACCATATCGATTAACGAAATACTAACATGACATTCTTTTGACTAGAGTCAGTGTAAAACATGGTTTCACCGCATAAATACGGACAATTCTAATCACTCTAATAATAGTTCAATTCATGTGTTGTAAACACGAAAGTACATCCCGTTGAAATTACTTTTCCAGTGTTGTGCGTTCTCTCGATCGAATGACGTTTCTTTGTTGATGTCCATAAAAATGAACAAATAATTCATCCTGTAACATGATCCGGTAACGACCCATGACAAGCGTCGGAGATAATAAATCCGGTTAATCGGGAAACTATTCGAGTGCGATCCAAGGAGGGCAAATGGACATTTCGACCTAGGTAATGAATTCCTATTATTGAAATTAATGTTTTGGTTTCCTATTCATATTATATGCTTTTCTTAATATACATGTTATGCATACATATATCTCCCATAAAAAGAAACATTGTCGAGAGGTACTAAGCCAGGGTCATTTGCCTTTAAGTTCACAATCCATAGTATTGAGAAATCACCAGTAAAAGTGGGCATGTTGTTACCTATATCAAATGTTTTCTTTGTGTTCTTATTTGTTTGTTTATCTATGTCCTATTCACTAATTTTTCAATTTACTTTTGGTAAAAAGGTGACTCAGAAAGGAAGGTTTAGGTTAAAGGAATGTTTGTAGAGAGTGAGTTCTTTAGTTATTTTATTTTTTTTTATCTCCATTATTAACAGCTTTTGTTTTTTTTTTATAATTTCTTGAAAGTTACCACAAAAGTGGCATTCTAAAATAACAGTGTATTATTTGTTTTCTTGTCTTATCTTATGTATAATTTCATTTATGAATATAAGGTTTCTTTGATTCCCAGTGCCTTTTTATTGATATAGAGTTCAAGCAAACGGTATATACTCCCCAATAAACAACCTATGTTCCCTGGGTGTTAGAAAGAGGGTAATGGATACAGCCGCTCGTGTCCGTTAACTTCAGTGCAAATAAATTCTTTTATAAATTGCTGCTAATACCCAACAAAATTGTAGTTTTTCGAGCAACTTTTCAACAAAGGACTAATCGAGTATAGGCTTTATATACTAGAAGCGTCCTTAGCGTCTTAGGCTAATTATATGGAATAACGATTTGACTCAACCCAGTGGCGTTACAAGAGGGTTAATCTTTTGATAACGAAACAACGGCCTGAACGTCGTTTAGCCGGGGTGGAGAAAATGAGTATTCCTAAATAAATAGTGTGGGATGTAACACCTGTGGGAGGTGGCGAATATGTACAATATTTTTTTCAAAATTCTAAGATTTTATTCGTAATTCGAACGATTTTTACCAGTATGGCACTTATTTTTCCTGTAAGTTTGAGGTTTAACGAATATAAATACAAAATTTCAAACACCTAGGTGGCGGCAATCTTGTCTTATAACCAGGTTTTGGGTTAATTACGGAATGACAAAAAAAAAAGAGGCATAGTCCGGGAATGTGGTTAAATACACCTAGGGGCGGCAATCTTGTCTTATAACAGATGTTATGTCGTATAATATTGTACGGCTACCGGCGCTCGAAAGATTACTCGAATTGTAGAGGTCTTGGCTCATCGTGTTCGTAAGACATAATGTATGGGAACGCAGGTATACGGCAGCTGCTTGTCAGGCGACCCACAACTACATAGCAGTAAGTACAGTGTAATTTTCCCAAAGCATAGTTTTTTTTCAAGTTTGGAAAATTTAAAATGCCATACTGTTACAATTCATTCCAATTTTTTTTTTCATACTTTGCTCGAGTGTAACAGACTTCCGCCCCATAGTTACAGTATGGGATAATTTTTTTTAGGTTGAATTTTATCCAAACGAACCGAATACAATGATGCCATACTGTAACAAATTATTTTATGTCTTGTACCTTGAAAACTTGTCGAAAAACCAAGTTTTTCAAGTATGGCGCCACTTTTTCCCTCTACTAGAAGTATGGCAAATATAATAATGGTCACATTGTATCATATAATTTTCCAAAAATCCAAATGCCATACTGGTAAAAATCGTCATTTTTTTTTAACATTTTGGCTTAAGTCCGACAGTCGTCCGTCCCATGGTTACAATCTGGAATAAATTTTTTTAGGTAGAATTACATCCAAACGAACATAATACAATGATTCCATGATGTAAAAAATGATTTAACATATTTTACAGTCGTATTTTCAAAACGTGTCGAATAAATAAGTTTTTCAAGTATGGCAGCACTTTTTCCCCCTACTAGACGTATGGGAAATATAATAACGGTCACATTTTATCAAATACTTCCTAAAAATCCAAATGCAATACTGGTACAAATCGTTTTGCGAAAAAAAAAAATTACTCCTTTGCGGTGGTATGGCGGCCATTGGGGACCGTCGGAAAAGTATGGCAAGGTGATTTCCGTGAATGGCTACCCGAGGATGATTAGCTGCGCAAAAATTAGCCTGGTACAAATGGTTTAATTGTTTTTTTTTAATTAATGTATTCGCGTCGGTATGGCGGGTTGTAGGTCACACCGGAGAAGTATGGCATAACGCTATCGCCTACTTCTTTTTCTATCGACTATCGGAAAATACAACCATTTTTGTGGAACAAATCGTTTGACACTCGTTATTTATCCGACACGTTCGATTAACGCCCACGCGATTGGGCCGCCGGTACCAGCGCTATGACCATCATTTTCTTTTTTTTTATTGGTGCCCCTTTTTACCCATTTAAAGCACGCCCCAGCGTGTTTAAATCGAACTTTAAAAAACGCGCGTTTTTTAAAGGTAACCATGACAACATCAACAAATCGAGAAACGTGAAGTCTAAATGACAAATTTGTGATTATTGATCTGACCATAGACAAATTAAAAATAAAGAGACTGTTTGAAACATTGGCGATCTTGACCACCAAGTTTTTGGTACGGCCAGTCGCGCATGGAGGCGCTGCCCGCAATCAACAGACGACTGACATGATAATTTTCCAATTTCGACATTTGTCAGAAAATGACAAACCACGTAATAAATTCAGAATTATTCTACTGTTGTCATCGAAAAATTAATTATAGAAATTATACTATGGACTTGAATTATGAACCCAACGTCGAAAATGGAATGTTTTGTTATTGGAGTTGACGCTGAAATTCCTCGAAATATTCTTTCTCAAGGTAAAATATAAGCTGCTTTTCACAAACTGATACTTATTTCCATCCATCAGTTGCAGACATTTTTTCACAAACTGATATATTTCCGTCCATCATTTTCCATTTCCTATCACCATTTGAGGAAGTACGAGATTATCATCAAACTGGAGCATTTGTTAGGTATACCTACTCGTTCTCCTTTGTGCTAATCAATGAACAAAATTATTGAAGGTTTGTTGTAAATGAAATATGTTTTTATTTTGGTTGATTTGATGATAAGACTGAAGAATATTTTAAATTTTGTTGTTTTTCGGAGTTTTATTATTGTTTTGTCTGTAATTGTACCTTGTCCTAGATACAATAAAATGTGTTTTTATAGTTATTAGTCTTGTTTTATAAGATCTTTAATTTTGTTCTTGATATCATTAAATAAAGATTTAACCACGAACGAACTAACAGATTCTACGAATCGATTACTGTATATATTTTATTGGTGATCGATTTGCCATTCCTGTATTTCATATGATACAACCATTCATATGGAATACAAGAATAACAAATCGATCACTTATAAAATATATACCATATCAATCATATGAAAGTAACACATTTGAAAAACCCGCCTTATTTCAATCGGTCTTACCAACTGTATTTAGTTCGGCCAGTTGCGAGATATGTCGCCACTGTATAAACGTGGTGCCAACTTTTACTGCAGGTTTGACCACTCTCTTTATTTTTAGTTTCTCTATGGATCTGACTGACACCTTGTAACGTCAAATAAAATATTACTCACGATTCGTTCATTTATATGTGCTCCTCCATCCATTTGATGAACTTTTCATATTCTTTTTTATATATATCACTGGATTTTCGCGGTATTAACCGCGATTCTGCCTCACTATTCAAAAAATCGATATTAGAATAATTCATTTTTGAGCTCTGGTGACAACAAATATTGATCTTTGGTAACAAATTGCAAATGAATGTTTTTCTCATTTCCATGACAACGAAAGGTATACTGATGTCACGAATTCAACCTTCTTGCATTATTAGTTCTTATATCTATTTTTTGTAGTAATAATACCAGTATATATGATTTCAAAGTGCACCAATAAAAAAAAATAACGTAAAGTATTCGTGGATAACTGGTCTTAAAAACACTTGCTCTATTTCGAGCACTCCGGCTGCGCCGTCGTGCTCGAAAAATCGCGCGTGTTTTAAAGCCCTTTTTATCCACTTATACTTTAATATACTATTTTGTCATTCCGTAATTAGACCCCTGAAGAACCGCCATACTGGTACAAATGACCTAATATTTTGTGTCACCATCTCCCGGTCTATCAAGCAACAATCTTTCGATCAAAAATGTTTCCGGCAAAATAATGTTCCCTTGATATATTGTAACTGACTAATATATCAGGAAAGATGACATTGAAGGATGTTTAACTAGTTTTAGGGGGACTAGGAAGTCTAATAACATCGCCAGTATGTAGTGGTTTCTAATTTCACTCAAAATACCTGAATTGTCCCCATTTACTCGGTTTTCACAAGGATGTATACAGAAGAAAGCTCCAGTTTTTTCAAGATGTGATATATATATATATATATATATATATATATATATATATATATATAAGATATTTCACATCTTGAAAAAACTATTATATTTTAATAGATCACCACACTGGCGATGTTATTAGACTCCCTAGTCCCCCTAATACGTTGAACGTCCTCTTCCCAGAGATAATAGTCTGGAGGAAATACCTGACCTACACTTTTTATACCGACGACGGTTCTAAGACCAACACGGGTGTTAGAGCAGGAGTGTTTAGGGCTGAGAGTTGAAACCTCGGTCAACCTTGGCAACTTCACCTCTATCTTCCAGACAGAGGACTTCGCCATAGAATTCTGCTCTAGGGAGCTGATTAGTCGGCCTCTAGCAAACAAAAAAATGAAAATAATATCAGGCAGCCAGAAACTGTTTTGGGAAAAAGAACAGAATTACTTTGGGTTCCAGAGCATAGCGGGCTGGAGGGTAATGAAAAATCCGACGCGAAGAATGGATCGGACTTGAACCGGTCCTCGGTTTACCTAACCCCTTCTATTTTTCAAATGTTTATTACACTTGTATGAATGTTTTTTTTTTAAATAACCTGACGAGGAGCGCAGAACTTAAATCTACATGATGTGAAAATTTAGTTTTTATTGGACCGATAATAAAACCAAAATATAAAGCGGCTTTATACTTCCTTTGGTCTCACTGAAAGTTCGATGTAGTTACAATTTTGATATCAAAGTAAACTACAGGTCCGTTGATATACTATTTTTCTTAAAAATAATGTGGGCGAATGTAATTTGCATTTGATTGAAATGTTGACTATCGCTTGTCCACTCTTAATTTGAATGGTTATTTTTTGACATTTCTAGAAACCAATAGAAACTTTCAATTCAAATCATTCATGGCCAATCAAAACATTATTACAGTTAGAATTTTCTACCTATAAAATTGCTGCGGAAATTCTTTGAGGTATTTACGGTTTTAGTACATCGTATCATTTTACGAGGAAATGAGTTTATGGTTGTAACAAAAAAATAATCTATAGAATAGTTCGAGTTCGAAGTAAGTGCGAATTTACACGATCCAATAAATTGGTCAATTTTGTGACCTTGAATTTTATTGATTGGTGTAAACAGAAAATTGTCGTCAATTTGAACTCGACAAATAAATTGATGAGTTTAGAACCGGTTCTAATTTTTCATAAATTTTTAGTGACAATGTGCAGTAACTTTCGGCCATGAATTGGATGCCTGCTAGAACAGATATTTTCATGTTATGTAATTATTTACGCGATTTCACATACCCTACCCTATCGCGAGAAAAATGATTGTGCGACAAAAAAACATAATTTACGTTACATTCGCAGCAATGTGCATTTTGCTGAATATAAAAGACAGAGATGTAGAAGATGGTGGATTAGAGGTTGGATTGAGAAAAGAGGGAAAGGAAACTTGACATTACATCCTAATCAATTCAAACGATATTTTTAAATGGATGAGTCAATTCAATAAGCTATTGAATAATATTCGGAACTTTTTCTATAGTTGAACCATTTCTTGTCAGTATGTTGGTATTCCTGAGAAAAGCCGGTTGTCAAAATTGACCAATAAATTGTCAGGTGTAAATATAACCCATATTGGTCAATTTTATTGTTCAATTTTTGACAATTTTAAAAAATACTGTAACGAAGTTACTATTTTCCCGTTATATTTATCAGACAAAAGCTCCCTGTAAAGAATTAAACTCCGCTTGACGGTAATAATAGGTCTAGAAATGCCATTCGTGTTCGTGATAAATCCGTTGGATTACATATATCTTAATAAAACAGACTGAACGCCTTCCGGAAACCACGCGAATAACGCCAAGCGTAGCTAACATAGCACGCACGAGTATAACCTGCGCCGGCTATCGTCTCTCGAGAAAACATTTTCAACAAGCAAGCTGGGCGATATTCAAACGCCGACGAGACATTTCAGTCCTCCGAGAGAAGCCCGAGCCAGCAGTCCAGTCGAGCCAAGAGCATACGATACCGAACTGACGTCACGATAGAAGCCACCCAGTACCGTTGAGTCGAGACAGAGACGCACGCACCGAGCTGACGTCACAGCACGAAGGATTTTACAAGCTGGGTAATTATTCTGTGAAAGTATATTTTGTATCGCAATCGACAGAGTCCACAAAACGGCGCGCGCATATAAGTCGGTCGGGAGGTATTAGGAAAAGAGGGAGAAGCCGGCCGTAGTTCCGTTTCGACATATTTCAAAGAATTAGTAGCTTGCCCAGCCCAGCAGAAGCAGTCACGCGCCCGACTAGTATCCAGAGTGTGAGCCAAAGACCGAAGCAGTCCACGACCGTCCCGGGCCTTGCCGAAGCAGTGAGATCGGAGTTTGGTAAATATGTTGTATCAGGTAAAAGACATCAGGAAATGTTTGTAAGTACCACAAATGCGATGTGCGCATGATCGTAAGAGGCACATATTTATTTCAAAGCTGTGCTGGTAATTTCTGCATACGAGTCCGTACGATACCCCCCCCCCACCAAAATTCCGACTTATAACTCGGAATTTTGCTTCAAAATTCCGACTTATAAGTCGGAATTTTGAAATTCCGACTTGTAACTTGGAATTCCAAAATTCCGACTTATAACTCGGAATTTTAAAATTCCGACTTATAACTCGGAATTTTGAACTTCCGAGTTATAAGCCGGAATTATGAAAACAAAATTCCGACTCGGAATTTTACACCAAAATTCCGAGTTGTAACTCGGAATTTAAAAATTCCGACTTATAACTCGGAATTTTACCTTCAAAATTCCGACTTATAACTCGGAATTTTACCTTCAAAATTCCGACTTATAACTCGGAATTTTAAAATTCCGACTTATATCGCTTATATCTTCATTTCGGTGCATTTCAGCTACAAAAGCTACATTCAGTGTTGGGAAGAATGGAATTTCCTATAATTCACATTTTGAATTTTGTTCCTAGGACTAATAGTTAGGAGATACGCACTTTTTAAAAAATAAAAAAAAACGCATTTTCCGGAAATTTGTCAAACTTTTAACTTTAGAACGCTGTAATTCAGTTATGGCCTATTCTAGGAAAACAAGTATAGAAATAAAATTTGTAGGAAATTTAATTACCTACAAAATGCATTTTTTCCAGCCAACTCTACGGAGTGGGGAGTAAACAAAAAAGTTGAAACAACGTTCCATGGTCGTTATTGATGGTGGGTACTTTCTTCACAAGGCTGTATGGACCTTTGGAGGGATTTGCCAGGATAACGTCAAGTACGTTGAACGTCACTATGGCACATATGTGATGGGGTGATTTTTGATGGCTACACTACAGATCCTTCTCAGCAAGGGACCAAGACTGCTGAACGAGCAAGAAGGTATAAGGCAAACTCATCATCAGACGTGGTATTTGACAGAACAATTGTCAACACCGCACCTCAGGATATCGAAGAATTCGAAATGATTTCAGACTACATGCAACCCCTATACTCATTCGAAAAACCATTCGAAACACGAATTGACGGATCTGGATGGGCCCCGAGTATAGAATCAGAATCAACTGTGTACATAGTCTGGTATACAGACGGTTCAAAGACAGTTGAAGGAACGGGAGCAGGAATACATGGGGTAAGGCCAAGAAGGGATTACATAATACCACTTGGCAAATGCTCCACGATATCCCAAGCTGAAACACATGCTATTATGGTATGCATTCAGAAGAATCTAGAAAGTGGTTATAGGAAAAAACACATCTACATTCTATCTGACTTCAAAGTGCTATCAAAGCACTCAACTCTATACAGATAAAGTCTAAACTGGTCTGGGACTGCCTCCAGAACCTCATCGAGCTGGCAAAACACAACAAGGTCACCTTGATGTGGTGCCAGGTCATAGAGGCATTGAAGGCAACGAAAAAGCGGACCAGCTAGCTAGACAAGCATCTGAAACGCTATTCACAGGGCCAAAACCTGTACACGGGATTAGCAAAAACCGATGCAGGACCCTGATCGACGAGTGGATAAAAAGAAGACACCAACAATATTGGGATCAAACTGTCGGGCAAATACACAGCAAAGTCATGGTAGGGCATCCAAACCGGACCCTGACGGCTGACCTTCTGAACCTGAACAGAACGAAGGCACGTATAATAATAGGTCTGTTGACTGGACACTGCGGCCTAAGAAAACACCTAAACACCATGGGAGTACGCAGGGAAACCGTGGAGTGTAGGCTATGTGATGAAGAGGAGGAAACAGCCTCTCATATTATCTTCGACTGCGACACAGAACCTTTGGAGAGATCAGCCCGGAAACAGGCATGAATCCAAAGAACCTTATCAACAGGCTACTAAACCTAATTAAAGACACAAACCTATTTGAATGAGGAACCACTGACGACAGAGTGATACAATAGACCCCAGCTGTTCGCAGTGTCAAGGGAAGCTGAGTTCCAACCCTGTCTCAGGCTCGTCAGCTTTCAACCAACCAACCAACACCTCAGGATAAGTTCCCGGCCAATGGGGGAAACAAGGACCGATTCGCGAAGCTGTTCTCCAGTGAAATGCAAGCGTCAAACATAGCCACAGACCAAGCTTTCGAAGATGCTGAGGTTGATAGTTGCCACAGCTGAATGCCTCTTCCACACGTGCGACGTCGTCATCATTGTCGAGGAAGACATTGACCTACTCCTCCTGCTGACTGCCACAACACCTGCGGTAAACAATGTTCACCTAAAAAAATCAGCGAGAGGGAAACATCCAAACGCACTCTACTACGCCTCCTCCTACAAGTACAACACCACCGGCTGTATTTTGCTCATGCACGCAATATCGGGTTGCGACACCACTTCAAACAATTTTGGGTTTGGGAAGAATAAATTCTGCCAACTTTTTAGGAAAGACCCATCATTGCTGGAGCAGCCGGAGAGGCTCGAGTCCCCAAGAAATTTCAGCAGTAGGGGAGAAGATCTTGGTATCCCTGTATGGTGGCAGTAGAGAACAGTTGTTGAGCTCTCTTCGCTATAGCAAATTGAAGACAAGTACCACCAAGCTCAATCTGGCTAAACTACCTCCGACCACTGACGCAGCACATTTCCACTTCCTGAGGACATACCACCAGGTCATGGAGTGGATGGGGATTGTCAAAGATCCTATCGAGTGGGGCTGGTGTAGAAAAGCTGGAAGACTGGAGCCCATCAGGATGAGTAGACACGCTGCTCCCCCAAACGGCGGACCTAAAGTGTTCCGCCCTTTGCAAATTCTGTGTTGGTCAAGAATGTAATAACAGGAATGGAGTCATTGTCGACGTCAAAGACGAGCGAAGCGCATGTAAATTTGTTTTTTTTTCAGTTCTTAGTTCAATTACTACCGATTTTTGTATGATTATTACTGCCGTTTGTTCTTACTTTTTATAAATAAAAGAATCTTTAAAAAATGTATCTGCTGTGTTGGTGGGTTATTTGAAATTTAACATCCTTTCTCACCAGTAGGTACTCAAGTGAAATAGTACCTGCCTCATGAGCATTGCGCTGTAACATGTAAGTAACTCGAGAAGGATTGGTATAAACTCCAAATTCAAGCCAATACTGGAAAATAATTAGTGAATTTTTTAAGATACAATGTGGAGTCACAATAGCAAAAAAAGCAATATGCCGTTGTTTTAACTTTTATGTTTACCCCCCACTGCGTAGGGTTGGTTAGAAAAAAAGTTCATGTATTTTGTAGGTAATTAAATTCCCTACAAATTTTATTCTGATACTTGTTTTCCTAGAATAGATCATAATTGAATTACTAAAAATGCTTTTATTTTTTTATTTTTTCAAAAAGTGCATATCTTCGTAACTACCAGTCCTAGAAACAAAATATAAAACGTAAATTATAGGAAATTTTATTCTTCACAACATTGAGTGGAACTCTTCTGTAGCTATAATGCATCGAAACGAAGATATAAGCGAAAATCTGAAGAAAGTTCCGATTTTTTTCGGGTTTTTCAATATGGCGGCGGGCGCGGAGGAAGGTAAATTATGCATTTTGCATTTCAAACACTTAATAACCATCCTAGACAACATATCGAAAATTTAGAACCACTTGACCGTTTGTAAGGTAACCCCTCTCTCTTTGTCTCTATTCATTGGGTTATCATGTCTATTCATGTTATTTTTAATTTAATATCACCCTTTATTTGACACTTTTATAGAATGAAAAGTATTGTGGGTAAATATTGTGTAAATGAAGATGGTTTTATTTTCGTTTTTAACTATATATATATTTCGAATATCACAAATGATAAATCTTTCTATGAACCACCCTCTTTGATTACTACAGGTGACTCGTTTGTTCATGATTTTCTATTGAGCGACCATTCCCATTGACGTTCTCCATTGGCATTCCATTTCCGTTGCTCTTTTCCTCACAAGATGCAGTTTTTCGATTTTTCCTTTCCACGAAATACATCCACCTGTAAAATGCAAAATGAATCGTTGGTGATTTTCAGTTTTCATGAAATTAGTTTTACTCAGTAAGGTTTTGAATCCTCAAATATTTTCATCACGTCGCACTGGCGGAATACTTCCTTATTTTCGAAAGACTTATTTCAAAGGAGTGAGGGTTTGTGTTCGACTTGAGATATTTTGTTTATGATGGAGTTTGTTTTGAGTAGATTTGAGTATTGTCGTTTTGAGGAGTGTTTTGAGTGTTTATGACGGTGCTAAAGATTTGAGATTATGGTTTTGAGGGGTAGAATGTGTGATGGAAAAAGCTTTGAAGTTATTTGATTTTGTTGGAATGATTTGTGGGGGAATAAGTATTGTGATGTGGTTTTGAATGTTTGAGGAAGCAAAAAGTTTACAATTATCGTTTTGGAGTGCAAATATTTTGATGGGATTGAAATAAAAGAAAAATTTAATTCAGAACTATATTCGAATATTGAAAAGATCAATGGACCAAGGACAGCACTGCACACTTAACATTCTTAATCTCACTTCTTTGTTGTTCTGTACATACATATTGTTTTCTGTCTTTCTAAGAATTATTTTATAAGTTTGTAGATTATATCATTGAACCCCATCTGTTTATTTATAGATGAAAGTATAAAATGCTCTTGGGATTCAGCCATTTCAGTTCAATCCAGCACTATTCTTTAATGTTTTTGTGAATTCGAAAATAACTCTTTATAAGCACGTGAATTACTCCCAAAGAGTTGAGCAGATCTGTGCTCAAGAATTCAGAAATTACTCTGCAATAATTACGGTATACTTTGAAAAATATTCGCAAGCGATATGATAAATGCATTGACTTGCATGGAGGTTTTGTGGAATACACAAAAAATTTGTGAGTTTTAAATACGTATCTTACCCATTATCTATATTTGCATTAATTATAGGTATAGAATATTGTTTTCCGTTAGGTTTTTTGCAATTAGAAATAAGTACAGGTAGTTTTTTCGTTGATTTATTCGAAAATATTGACTCCTTGATTACTAGTTTGTTTTCATAATAGGATTCACAGATTATTGTTCGACACATGAACTAATGGAAATTCATTCTCCCATAACTTTTTTATGAATACAATCATTATAATATAATTTTTGGTCAATTTTATTCCGAGACTTTGTGAATCCAGTGGTGTAGTTACAATTTTTCTGAAGGATCTATAATTGAATTGATGGGATAATTAACTTCTTGATTAATGAATACATTTTAACGAAACTTTTATACAAACCATTTGTAAATATCATGAATTCAGTAATACAGTCGGATTTTTGCTGATTAAATCGATAATAAACCTTTTTAGTTATTGATATTGCAAATCAATATAATATAATAATCGTTGGCCCTGAAAATGAAGACGGCAAAAATAGGCGTTTGACTTTTCTTACGGGTTTTTTGCCTCCTGAGCATCCGGAAGAAAATCGCGCCGGTCTCATACCCTTTCCGAGTCATATCCCTTTTCGGTTATGAATCGAGTGATTTTTAAGCACCGTTTTCTCGAGCAAAAATCACTCATGATGCCTCCTTTCTTTTTACCAGCATAAACTACAGACACTAAATCACTCATTTCCAGATCAATTTGGTACAAAATTATTTTGGGCCAATCAAAGGGCCGAAATTTCAAAAAAAGAACCAATCAGATCAGTTGTATAGTGATGAAACGTATTCTCGCTGCTTTAGACTGATAAAACCAAAGTCTATTCGTTATTGTTTTGCGATAAAACGACACTAAGGTCCTGTCAAAATTATATGTCAACGCATTCAATTCCTATATAGGGAAACAGGAAATGCAAAATTTATTAAATAAGGGATTCTCAACTCACTTCAACTATTTTGTTTTTAACCGCTTTCTTAGTTGTTTGAACAACCCTCAGAAGTTAATGAAAACTTGTACGAGTTAAAATCACGGGGACCTTACCTTTTATAGTGGGATCCGAAACCACTCTTGGGACCTTGAAAAAAAATTTCACCAGCTGCGGGATTCGAACCCGCGCCGGGTGGAAACAGTCGACACAAGATCAACGCTCTTGCCACTGAGCCACAAGCCCCGTTACTGAGCCACAAGCCCCGCCCTATTACAGTGATTTCATATTTCAATTGAAATATACCTTTTTCAGCATGTTGAAAGCCTCAGGTTTTCAAGTAAGGCAATGAATAATTGAATACCGTTGTTTTCAAAATATCAATAACAGTTCTCGTGGAGTAGTGGTTAGCGTGTCAGTCACACACCCGGGTGGCTCGGGTTCAATTCCACTACAATGAGCTTTTTTTCAATCGGTTTTAGATACAAAGATATTTGATTTAATAGTGAAAAATTTATATATATATATATATATATATATATATATATATATATATATATCTTAGGTTTTTGCGCGAGTTCAAGAGCAGTGAATGATCATTGTAAATGAATTAATCTGTAAAACGGAGCATATAGAAACGAACACGATCCCTTCAATTTTGGAACGAGAAGAATTTAATTAATTCTGGTAATTTTATATAGTTTCAAATGTGATTCAAGAGATATTCTCATCAAATATAATTCGCGCTAGAGGATTCTATCGCATTTTTTTTAATTTTTCCTCAAGCATTTTGCCTCTAGGAAATTTAACTCGTGCAATTTGCGGCCTTATTATCAAAGATTAAGCCACCCAAGCTTCGTTTTCGTGGTTTAATCAGATAACAAGACCGCAAATCGCACTCAGTAAAATTTCCAGGCAAAATACTTACTCAAAAATTTCAAAAAAATTTGAGTGATAAAACCCTTAGCACTTATGATATAACCCTCGATGAAACCCCTAGCACATATGATATTACCCTCGATAAAACCCCTACCGCTACCGCCACCGCGCATATGTGGTCCGTCCTTTATTAGTCTCAACGTATAGACACACCTACAAGCATTGTCATTGGCTTGAGGTCACTCAAACCCACGTTGACTATCGGCTCTTTTGATCCTCGTTTGATGTTCCGTTCGCCGACGGAGAATGTTTACGAGTAGTACACATTATTTTTCGTTCCGTTTCTTCGCATCTACGCTCGTGTTAGCGAAGTGAGTTTTTGATTTGCTCCCTATAGAAACAGCTTCTGCAATTAAAAATGGTTAAACTATATCAATCCTGCGAATTTCATAACTCTACATGAACATTTACGGAAGATACTGGGTGGCTACCATGAGAAGTGAGACACTCTGTATAAATACTTAAAAAATCATCGAAATTGGAGCTGTTTCACTAGTAGAATTTCCATGAAGTTTATAAAAATCAAAATTCCTGGATTTACTTACGATATAATTACGCAGCATATTGAATAAAGCAGAATTCCGAAAAAGAAAAATGCTGCAGGAAAAGTTGTCGCAGTGTTGTTGTAAATTAGCGTGTTGTAAATGGGCGTTGCAATGGCAGGAGCTATAGCTTCACAAATGCCGAATAAGGATTGTGCTTTGCCCAAGTCCTCTTCAGATACTATTTTTGTGGCGACAGATCTTATGCCGATTGGTGTTACTCCTGTTATTATGCTGACGATGGCGGCTGCAAATACATAATTCATTATAATATGTTCACTATGAAAACAGTACCTATAGATAAAAATATTTCTTTGTATGTACAGGTTGTCCCAAAATAAGATACACAGCTGGATTCTGTTTTTTTAAACGACAACACCCATTTTTCTTATATTTTTTCATTCACCACTAAATTGTTGATATAACACACCCAGGTTTCTTAGATTTTAGCTTTCGACTTATGTGTCAAAATAGTGTCGGGCATAGACCCACCGAAACATGCATTACTTCAGAACCATTCAAGATAACTCAACCAACTTTTTTCCGTCGATTCCTAGGCATGTTTTGAGATGCAGGAGATGTTTCATCGCCTATTACGATTTTTTGAAAATGACAAATTACAAATGGCAATAAGTCGACTTGTTCAAATGTAACACCGTATATCTTATTGCATCATTGTATGGCACTTTTTAAGAGCTTTTTGTCGGTATAGGGTTTGTGGGGCCTACTTTGTAAAGTAGATTTGTTGCAAAATAATAAATTTTGATGGTTTTAATAGAACCATACTTGTCCCAAGCAGCATCATAGTGATGAAAACTGATACTGCAACTTCGACTCGGTGGTTATTACGTAATCATCACTAAATATATAGTAAGAATAACTAAAATTTTATATTTGCATGATTGTAGTCACGTAATTCCCATCTATGGTAGTATGGTAGTCAGTGTCAATTGAGGTGTCTGAAACATTATGGACACTAAGCAAAATCACCTTGAAGGTTTTCAAACTTGAAAGTGGAAAATAACCCATATTTCACATTGAACTTTCAATCGTTTCAATTTTACCCCCATCAGCAGTATACAAATCCAATATACTTACGTGTTTGTATGTTCCCAAGTAGCACAGAGTCATAAAATTAACATAATGACTTCTTATACCGTCTTAAAGACCATGTATTTGTATGTTTTAGAACCAAAAAGTTAATGTGCGTTTTATAACCTTCAGGCGTTGCTATGACGTTGTAGTAACCCTGCCTAGTCATAATCATTTAGAAAAAGAAATAACCATTATCAAGTTCTAACACATGCACCATTAACTTTTGAAGGAATGCATAATTATCTCAGATTGTTCATTTAATGACCTAATACGGTTGAAGAGTAACTCTTTGTTCGCGGTGAATATCACAGGAGAAATTCTTGTTCTGTAATAAATTAACTTGTTAATGTAACCGACATGTCTAGAGACGGATGCCGACCGCACATAAAAATCTATAAATACATCATTGGATGGGCGGTCTATTTGAAGCATTCCTATGCGCTGGTATAATAAACCCCATTAATGAGTACACATAAAAATCACAAATGAAATGACTGAAATAACACAAACGAGAGGAGGGAACCGAGACTATATATAAAGAAACTTGAATCTAAAAAGAGAGGAGTTATAATTCGACAGCAATCAGATATACTTGACTCCATGTACGCGAGCATTTAATTAGAAATCATTATTACAAGTACAATTAAATTCAATGCTGAAATAAGTGATGTAACACATACGAGAAATTCAAGATAATCCATAATGAAGCTAAATTGGTTGCATCATCAATCTCTACCTTAGTGCGAAATAAGTTTTTGTTCAAAGAGAAATCTAAAATGTCAAATCGGCTCGACAAATACAATAACTACCGGGTCATCATCTGTTTATTAGTGCTACCATAAACCTTGCATATTTTCAACGCCAATTTCATAATCTCTATTCATAGTCCAGGAAAAGTAGCTAAATAAAGTCAAGACACGAACGTAAATAATAAAACCATAATAACCCAAATTAATGAAGGCGCGAATAAAATTAATAATTTCTATTCGTCTAATCAATTGTTAATGTGAGTGCAAGTGATTTACCTGAGAATTATGTAAGTACGTTTGAAAGATCATGTTTGGAAAGTCAATTCTCCAAGTACCTTATTCCTAAATATTTTGGTTACTATCATATACGGGGTTATGCGTTATGCCTTAGTCGAAAGTAAAAAGGATAAGAATGAAGAGAAATATTGATATTAGTGACTACCCTTTTGTAGACCAAAACTTGACATACTATCATCTTCTATAATTGTTTAATAGCGAAATAGCATATTTTGTTTTGATTGGTTATGTTATACGATTGTGCATGTATTTTAAGATTAGATTAATTATATTCATTTTTATTTCCTTTTTCCCGTGCATTATTTCCTGTGAATTCGAATAATAGTAAGGTCTGTAAATCTGAATTATAAATGAACAACCCACGCTCAACTATCTCTCAGGGCAGAGAGGAAGACTAAAGCCGCTCTTAGATCTTCTTCTATGTTATTCGAAGATCTCTTTGATTAACAACTCCCTAGGCGATTAAGATCTCCCTTTCAATACATACTTGGGGTAATTATTAAAACCACCGACCATCTACCCATTTAGTAGGCGGTTAGGTACTTTATTAATTAACACCTCGAGTGTGGAGCAACCCATAACATTTGGCGATCAGGTGGGTGGTTGTTATACCTAACACCTGGGAGCCACGACAAATTGATGTCAGGTGTCGAGGTTCATTTACAGAAAAAAAATATATAACGCTATATGTTATTCTCGCAAAGGATGTCAAACTCAAAATTATCCAATGCAAATAAGAATGAAAATTCAGTAAAACATTGTTTTTCTTGTTAAATACTATCAGAAACTGTGTGGATCAAGCAGCCACCACATTTTGTGTAATAATTTGATTTAAATTAACTCTTATATAGGGTTTTTCACAAAAAGTAAAATTTAAAGTTAGGGGTGAAAATAACTTGAAAAATAAGGAAATTTTCTCTTTGAAGTGGAAAATAAAGTATATATAGCGTTTATGCAGACTTACTCTTGGAATTCACTTGGAAATAGTTGAAAAAGTTGAAAGAAGTAAACATTTTATCATGACTCCCCACCGACGGTATCTACTTCGACAGCTCCTCCGATTGTGCAGGTTTTACCTATTCAGGAACCTACTATAGCTATTACTTTGGACAATGTTCCTTATTATAATGGTCAATCGAAAATCACCGACTTCATCAGAATTATTGAAGATACTGCCGCGCTTGCAAACTGGACAGATTTACAAATTGTATCGATAGTACGTTTGAAATTGCGAGGAATAGCCAAACAATTAATAGACGCGGACAGCCAATTAAGAACCACTGTAGTATGGAATGATTTGAAGAAGGGCTTGCAGGAACAATTTGGCCTAACTAAAATACCGGGGCAGGACAAAAGAGAATTATTAGAATGCAGACAGCGTAGGTCAGAAACATGTCGCCAGTATTTAGCACGCTTGAAGGTTTGCGCAGCTAAAATTTTAGTATTAACAGGGGTACCCGATTTAGATAGAATATTGTTGCAACGACATGAACAAGACATAATTACTCAGTTTGCAATGGGACTGCTTGACCCCATTAGAAAACGTATCTTATCCGCTAGCCCAGGAACGTTAAAGGAAGCGATTGACTTAGCCGATAAAGAAGAATTAATTGAAAACCTTACCAAACCAACGGACAGAAATTTCAGGAATATAATTGCGAATGAGCCAGCAACAAATGTACCTATATGTCAGTATTGCCGCTACAGAGGACATGAAGCTCGAAATTGTAAAATGAAAAATCGGATCTGCTATCGTTGTAATGAACAAGGACACTTGGCTAATAATTGTCGAAATAAAACAAGTCCCAGAAATGTTGATAGACGACATTTAAATGGCAATACGGTTCGCAATTTACCTCCGTTGGGAACCGCAAACAGCCACTAGTAAGTCAAAATTCAACATATAGGAGGCCGACGCAAACGATACTTACTTATACAACAGGAGAGGCCCAGAGAAATGTTATAGTTTTAGAAATTAATGGAATTTTTCGCACCATTCTTTTAGACACTGGAGCCGAAGTATCGTTGGCCCACATTAGTATCACACGTGGTATGAAAATTAACTATGAAGAAAAGTTTCAACTTCGCGACGTACAGGGACATTCTATTCCTTATATAGGAACAGTTATTCTACCCATCAGATTGAATGACAGAAAAGTAATTGATCACGAATTTATTCTTATTGAAACTGACCATTTGAGTACTGAATTGATATTAGGGCTAGACTTTCTGCAGAAATATCAAGTAAAATTAGATTGGCGAGCGAATAGAATGTATTTGATGGAGGAGATTATTGAACTTCATCATGAACCCAAACATATTTATCATACTGAAAATGGTATGGATAAGCTTTGGATAGAAAAATTGCGAATATGGAAAGAACTTTCAAGGAAACAATTGACAGTATGAATCAGAGACTGTCCGAATTAACCATCACAATGGAACAATGGAAGGGAAGAAATTTTGACGAAAAGCTAAATTTTTCGAGGGAGTGCACCCCAAAATAAATGGCCGAGTAATCGAAAATGAATTTCCATACCAGGACTTGAGACCGATCACCTCAAGGGAAAATTTAGTGGATAATTCAAAGTCAGCTTATTTACAAGATGAAAATACTGTCAAGAAAAATAGAGAACTGGAAAAAAGAAGAAAAAATATTCGTAACAAAGCGCTTAGAAAAAGGAACAATGAAAAGCAGAGAGAAGAAAAGTTTCCACAGCTAGAAACAGAGCAGGAAATTATTTTAGGAATTGAAGGGTTGAGTAACGCTAAACCCAGAGCATCCTGTATATTGGAAAAAATTAAATTGCAAGATAGTGCTAGGATTTTGAACGACATTCGAGGTGAAGAAGCTGGATCGTCTAAGGATGACATGCCTTCTACCAGTACAATGGAAAACTCTCAGGAATTGGGAACTATTGATTCAAGAAGACAGGCGACATTTGCAAATAAAAATTTGAAGCGAGGGTTAGTTGCGTCTAGGGACGGTAACCTTCCTCCAAACAATACGGTAGCATGCCAAGGGGCAGCGATCAACTTTTTACCAGAGAATAATTGTTGAAAGATATCAATTTGATAGAAGGTGAAAGTGGTATACAAGAGAGAAGTATTCCGCCAAAACAGAGAAATACTAAGAATCTGACCGGTAAGAAAACACTTTCTACTGAGTGTATGGAAAATACGGAGATTACGTTGGAAAAAGTAGAGGAAAAGGAAAATGGTAAAATTAAGGAGAAATCATCAAGGAACCCTGAGAAAGCTTCCGCGGTTTCTACTGAGTGTAGTGAAATTATGGAGAATAAGGTGGCTCGTAGTTCAACGGAAATTATTAATGTGGATGAGAGGAAATTTTCGAAAAATGGTCTGAACGATAGAAAAATTCACCCGAGGAGAATCATTTTCTACTAAGATGTTAGTGACGACTAATGATCTAGAAAAGACTGAATTCGAAAAAAGTACCATACCTACGAAAAATAATTATGCGACAGGGATTTATTTGTCTAAGGACTTAATCTTGCCTCCCAGAACTATGTCACTTGTTATGGCCAAATTTCAGAATAGGTTAACGTCAGAAAACGTAGTCATTGAAGATAAGGAAGCTATAAAAGGATTGATAGTAGCTAGATCAATAAGTAAAAACAAGGACGAAATACCTATACGTATAATAAATGTTTTAGAGAAGAATTTAGTAATACCTCGCAAACATGTGATTGCACTAGGATTTGAAGCTGACACTGATACGGAGAGGAAAATATTCGATAAAGGGAAAAGGATTAGAAGAATAGAACTACAGGATGAAAGAACAATTTTGCAACAATTACATTTGGAAGATCCTAAGGAGAGAGATCAAATTAAATTATCCAACCTTATAATAGAATATATAGATATATTCAAAGCCCCAGTCAAAAATTGAGTAGTACCCATTTAGTGAAACATCGAATCATTACTGAAGATGTTATTCCCATTACTAAAAGACCATATAGAATTCCTTTTCAACGCCAGAAGGCAATGGAGAAAGAAATCAAGGATTTATTAGCTAATGAGATTATCATAGAATCAGCCAGTCCTTGGAGTTTCCCAGCTCTCTTAATTGAAAAAAAAATGCATCCGGGAGAAGAACCCCAGTTTAGATTATGTATTGACTACCGAGAATTAAACGCCATTACTAAAACTGATTTTTATCCGTTGCCGCACTTGCAAGACACTTTGGAGAGATTAAATGGTACTGAATTATATAGTGTGATGGATTTAGCCAGTGGATATTTCCAAATTGAGTTAGATGAGCGTGACCGAGAAAAAAGTGCTTTTTCTACTCCAAATGGACATTACGAATTTAAAAAATTGCCCCAGGGTTTGAAGAACTCCCCAGCCAGCTTCCAGAGGTTTATGAACCTTACTTTCGCTGATATTACTGGAAAAGAATGCCTAGTATACCTAGATGACATCATAGTATTCAGTGGCCCCAATGTTGATGAGCATCTAGATAGATTGCGTCATGTATTCGATAAAATGAGAGACAGCAACTTAAAATTCAAGCCAACTAAATGTCATTTCATGAAACCCGAAGCCAAGTACTTAGGGCACATTGTTTCTGGAAAAGGATGCCAAACAGACCCTGAAAAAACATCAGTGGTTAAAAATTACCCTCAACCAAAATGTGTGAAGGAAATAAGAGCTGTCCTCGGATTATGCGGGTTTTATAGGAAATTTGTGCAAAACTTCTCAAAATTGTCCCAACCACTCACGAAATTAACTAAGAAAGAAGAAAAATTCCTTTGGGGAACGGAACAGCAGCTAGCATTTGACACCTTGAAACAAGCACTAATAACACCTCCCATTTTGAAATATCCCGATTTTTCCAGACCTTTTATAGTAACGACCGACGCTAGCGCTTCAGCTATTTCTGGAATTTTAAGTCAGGAATACTCAGGATTCGAACACCCTATATGTTATTCTAGTAGAACCTTGAATGCTGCTGAGACTCGATATTCTACCATTGAAAGAGAATGCTTAGCTGTAATATGGGCTGTCAAGAAATATCGATGCTATTTAGTTGGAACACATTTGACTATCATCACCGATCATCGACCTTTGGTATATTTACTATCAATCAAAGATCCAAGTAGTAGACTTGCAAAATGGGCTATGACGCTTCTGGAGTATTCATTTACTATTAAATATCGTCAGGGCCAACATAACCTAAATGCAGATTCATTGACGAGGCTGAAGGTGAATGAAACGTCGGAAGAAATCGTTTCTCAAATAAAAAATAACGACCGACTAGTGTGCGCTACACGTAAGATCATTGAAGATGCAGAACCAATTATTGACACTATATGGCAACGAGACGACATACGCAAATTACAGAAAAAGTATCCCAAGATCATCGAAATCCTAACTACCTTATCCGAGAATGATGAACATTTTTATGTACATGAAGAAATCCTATATGTAAAACGAAAATTCGACGAACGACAGGATAAAATATATGCCCCTCAAGCCCTTAGAAGACAAATAATTAGTTTATATCACGATAGTATATTTTCGGTCATGGAGGACAACAGAAAACTTTATCGACCATCAAGAGAGAATTTTACTGGCCTAACATGAGAAAAGATATTGACGAATATGTGCAAAGGTGTCATTCTTGTAATATTCACAAAAGCTCGAATCAAAAACCCACCGAAATGCAACGAATGCCCATACCTGAGACAGTCTTCGAAATCGTAGCTATTGATATAGTAGGTCCCCTGAACACCACAAGACAAGGAAATAAATATATTCTCACTGCTATTGATCATTTGACTCGATATGCTGAAGCCATTCCAATACCTAATATAACTGTAGAAACAGTTGCCAAAGCGTTTGTAGAAAATGTCATCCTACGATATGGGGCTCCCAGACATTTATTGAGTGACCGAGGATCGCAATTTTTGTCCGCTTTATTCTTAGAAATATGTAAAAGATTACGGATAAAAAAATTAAATACTACGGCATATCACCCAGCCACTAATGGAGTGTTAGAACGATTTCATGGGCACCTGAAAAATACTCTATCTCACCTGGTAACTGAGCAAAAATCCGATTGGGACGAGCAATTACCGTATGCCCTTCTCGCTATCAGAAATCAAATTCATTCGTCCACCAAAGAGAGCTCATTTTTTTTAATGTTTGGAAGAGACATGCTACTACCCCATCACCTTACTCTACGAGCACCCGTATACGGTACGACACGTTGGAAAATTATGCCTCTGAACTGGTACACCGATTACAAGTCGCTCACGAAAACGCTAGGATGGCCTTAGATATCACTGCTGCAGCAACCCATCGAACATTTAATAAAAAGGCTAAATTGAAGGAATTTCCCATTGGATCGCTGGTGTATTTGAAATCTCCACCTAGTATTACAGCTAGAAAATCTCTGTCTCGTAAGCTTCTCCCAAAGTATACTGGACCTTGGAGAATTCTGCGAAAACTATCCCCAGTTAATTTCGAAATACAACTAGTAGGTAAAACGAAATGTCAGATTATACATGCAAATCGTCTTAAGGCCTATAGAAATATAGACATGAATAATATCCTTCCACGGTCGATTCAAGAGGAACCTCAGGAAGAGAGAACGGAAAAAGCTAATGAGAAAAGCAAGAACAACCCCTTCCCTAGACATGGACTATGTCATCTCCTCAGAAGAATTACTGAATTATAAAAACTTAGAGACCCTTCATAATATTTCCTCAGACAAGGAAATTATAAAAGAAACCCAAGATAACGTCGTCCAAGACCCTGTTGATATGATAAATGAATTACCGGAAACCATTATGGAAATTCCGAATGATGAAATTCAGAGTGAAACGTCGGACGATGACAGAGAAAGTATTCCTGAAATTACGCACAGGTATTCTACTAGATCACGGGGAGCTGTTAAAGAGTTACCTTGGATCCTTTCTAAGTCAGGTAAACATCAGTAAAATAAGTAATGCACTGTATGTATATATATAACTAGATTTATAGAAGGTATTAGTCAGTCATAAGTAACTCTTCAGTAATTGCTAAATGAATAATTAAGAAAAATCCAAACATGATTTTAATGTACTACGAACGGGAAAATCTCCTCACTCTGTAAATGAAGAGAACATTTTTATAATGCCCGCGATCACATAGTGTTTAATAAAAATCATTATCCTAGAACAGTGACGGAGATTGACTTCCAAAAAGTAAACACTCTGTGCGTGAAATAAAATAACCCATCTCGCATATCCGCGCCGATCGATAACAGACAATATTACGTAAAAATAATCGATCGTAAAAACCCTGAAATTTCGCCCAACAAGGAATCTACCTGCCGATTTTCGAATCAGAGGGGTGTTTGCTTGACAGGCGTATGAGACAACGACCTTCCGACTGTCTACCATAGCTATCGAAAGAGCTCGCTTATTTACGCCGACCCAAGTCATAAATTACCGCCTAGGGTGCAACCGATTACAAGTAGTGGTGAATGAAACACAATACTCTGTGGATTATAGCTTTCAGTTTACAGAAGTTACGAGAAATAGACGAATATGACGATAAGTGATATATTGATTTGGATATGGACCATTGTCGGAACATTTTACCTGTTGAAAAAAACCGATGGGCTTATAGCATATGATTGTAGAAATCCCGCTGCAAATATTACAGCAATTTCTTTAAGAGACGTACAAAAATGTCCCGAATTGAATAGCGCATACACTGTGTCTGAGACTAAAATTTATGCGTTGGAACAGAAAAAGTATGAAAAGATTCAAGTAAAATCATGTTTTATTGAGATTACTCAACTGCTAGTCTCGTGTGGTATGTTCTCTCACTCCAGTATTTTAGCTGATAGTCTTCTTACTTACTTACAACCCATAGGCAAGGAAGAATGCTTAAAAATCCATCAATATTTGGAATATCGAGGTTTCCCTGGTGAAGTAATAAAACTCAAAACCAACGCTACTCAGACTGCAAGAATATTATTGGCTGGAGAATTAGATGACACAGGGAGTTGCCAAGGTACCTCCTATTCCTCCCAAGGAAAATTATATAAAATGTTGTAGCAACTGCCACCGCAAAATTACTTTGAAAGATTATTCTGCTACGGCTCACTTAGACGAAAACACCATTAGTTTGGAGAATCAATTATCCTGCAAATTCTCTACAGGGTATTGTATTGATGCTTTTCAAGGCGAAATAGCGTGGGATATAATCAAACCCCAGGAGTGCCAAAGATATCGCAAACTTTATGAAGGAAAAGCTAACAAAGTCACGGAAAGATTGAGTACCGATGATATAAAATTCTATATGGTCATCGAAGATCGAACAAAGTTATTCGCTGTTCAACTAATTAAGAAAACAACTATTTGTAATATAGTAATGTGGATAACCGAACATCCTAGAATATTAATATTGGAATTTCCAAACAATACTACCAATTTATACAGAGAGTTTGATTTTACCTGGGGAGAACCAACTGCAGATCTCATTACATATGTTAATTCAAAATTTTTATACATTGAGCAATCATTCAAGAGATCCATGAATGCTATGTTGGCAGAAACAATTCAACGAAGATGTCTGTTGAAAAGAGAGATATTGAAAAACCGATTAATTATGGCTCAACAATCTCCCACTATCATCGCGCAATTATTGCATCAGCAACCAGGTTATATAGCAAAAATCAATGGAGAAGTAATCTATTTGCTTAAATGCATTCCTGTCATGGTCACTATACGAAGAGAACAAAACTGTTATCAGGAATTACCAGTGACTTATTTAAATAAATCTTACTTTATGGCTCCTTTAACCCGGACTATACAAGAAGTAGGACAACAGATAGAATGTTCTTCAATAATTCCGGCAAAATACTTTATCGATGGAATGTGGATATCTTATGATCCTCTGCCTATTGCCGGTAATCCCCCCAGTGAATTATCTATAATGGAAGACCCTCAAATGCAGCTGGATGAAATAAAACCCCTTGGGATAGGTGGAATTTATACCGCTGAAGAAATCCGAAATGCTCAGGAAATCTTACTGTTTTCCTCTGAAAGGCAGGCTGTAACTAACATCCTCATAAATAGAATGGCAAACCGAACCGTATTGAATCAAGGATTTTCAACTTTAAATCTGTTCAATCAGGAAGAATTAGAAAAATTAGCCAATAATACAATGAAGAAAATTTATGGTGTATTTATGATTATTGGCGATGTGACCAGCAGTTTATTAGGAATATACATATGCCTCAAAATTTTAAAATTTCTTATGGACACAACTCTAAATGCTTTTGCAATCCACCGAATCACGGGATGTTCTCTACACTTATTGGCAGCTTTATGGAATACCCTGACTATATTTGTAATAAATCATAAATTACCAAGGGTCCCCTCAGAAGATATTCCCATGGAAACCGTTCCCACCGAAATCACTTCGCAACCAAAGTTAAGTGAGATGCCCACAACTTCGAAAACTCGTAAGGAACCAATCTATGAAAAAATCATCACCTACCCATTCAAAGGTTTGAACTGGCAGATGTGAAAATGCAGATAAATAATTTAGAAATCTCAATTTTTCTCTCCCTAGAGATAACTGAACTATAAAGAAGTTAAAAGCGCAACATGAGTAACACGCCGATCTAATAAAAATAATCGTTAACACCTCGTAAAATATTAAATCTGTGGTCTCCGCTGAAATCTTCCTAAGTGTTAACAACTGAACACGAAATCGATACATTCGGATAACGTGAGAACTGCCCTAAAACTTTTCGTGAGTGACATAATACGACCGATAAATATTAAAATTAGTGTGAGAACTTTGGAAATAAGAACTGAAATCCTATAAATACCAGTGAACACTCGACTTGGATATTATTGTTCGACGAACTAGTAGCTGATCATCACGTGAAATTAGTTGGTTAAAAATTAAATACTAATAAGTACAAGTGAAATGGAGATGTTAATCGACGTCTTAAGTGAAATTCGCAGTTTTGAAACCAAGAAATATATCTTGAAATCCTCAGTGGACAACCTCCTGTATGACGTAAATCAATGGGATCGTCTCAACCCTTCGGAACACGTCCACGTACACAAGGCCTATAGTATTCTCCATTTTAATAGACATCATGCGGCCTACCTGCGATTGTTAGCGGCCCAGAACATCACCCAATGCGATTGTCTGCACTGCCTCACGGAGAAAACTCGGAAAATATGGACAGCCGCCCTCGCCCCAAAAACCCCGACGGTAGCAGAAGAAGCTCACGACATTTTAAGGTGCGAATGCTATTTTTGCACTGCTGAACGAGAGGATTTTCGTTTGCCGCCCCCGAATGCATCCCTCAGCGCCGAGAACCAAGTACCTCGTATATTAGCCAACATCGAGCCTCCAGCTGACTCGGGATATGAATCCCCAACCGAAGAATCGACACCCAGCCCCGGAACCGTACCTGCTGAATCCCCGGATGACCCCGTCACTTTCGCGGTCAAGTGCTTGGAAGGTATACCCTAAGTGAAGGAAAGACTTTATTAACAAAGTAAATTTAGTTCAAATTTTTACTGTTTCCTATATATATAAACTTAGTAATTTTATATTAGAGTTAGAAGTTTTATTGATTAAACGAATTAGAAAATTTTGATTTCCATACACTTTTAATTACTATTTACTTAGTATAAGACATTTAGAATTAGCGAATTGAGTATTGGTTTCCTGTATCACTTTATTATATTATACAGGCATCAGAATTAGATCCCTTAGATGTAGTTAAGTAGGATTGTCCTCAGTTTTACACCGTAAATTTCATGCTATATATTAAGATTGAATATTAAACTGAAGAAGCCTACTATTTTATATTTATAGAAGTACTAACAGTTGATTATATGAAAAAGGAAACTTGTTTATCATAGCTTTTAGGAGGAATACGTTTTTCTTGTAACCTTTCTATTATTGACTACAATAAATATAATTAAGGTTTTTATAAATTCTATTAAAAGAAATAACATCCGTTGTACAGTATGTCAAGGAACAAGGTCAGAAAAATTTATGATACATATCATACAATTTTTACTTGAGGGCAAGGAGGACTGTAGTAACCCTGCCTAGTCATAATCATTTAGAAAAGAAATAACCATTATCAAGTTCTAACACATGCACCATTAACTTTTGAAGGAATGCATAATTATCTCAGATTGTTCATTTAATGACCTAATACGGTTGAAGAGTAACTCTTTGTTCGCGGTGAATATCACAGGAGAAATTCTTGTTCTGTAATAAATTAACTTGTTAATGTAACCGACATGTCTAGAGACGGATGCCGACCGCACATAAAAATCTATAAATACATCATTGGATGGGCGGTCTATTTGAAGCATTCCTATGCGCTGGTATAATAAACCCCATTAATGAGTACACATAAAAATCACAAATGAAATGACTGAAATAACACAAACGAGAGGAGGGAACCGAGACTATATATAAAAAAATTAATTATCAGATATACTTGACTCCATGTACGCGAGCATTTAATTAGAAATTTTAAAATTAGAAACTATGCTGAAATAAGTGATGTAACACATACGAGAAATTCAAGATAATTCATAATGAAGCTAAATTGGTTGCATCATCAATCTCTACCTTAGTGCGAAATAAGTTTTTGTTCAAAGAGAAATCTACAATGTCAAATCGGCTCGACAAATACAATAACTACCGGGTCATCATCTGTTTATTAGTGCTACCATAAACCTTGCATATTTTCAACGCCAATTTCATAATCTCTATTCATAGTCCAGGAAAAGTAGCTAAATAAAGTCAAGACACGAACGTAAATAATAAAACCATAATAACCCAAATTAATGAAGGCGCGAATAAAATTAATAATTTCTATTCGTCTAATCAATTGTTAATGTGAGTGCAAGTGATTTACCTGAGAATTATGTAAGTACGTTTGAAAGATCATGTTTGGAAAGTCAATTCTCCAAGTACCTTATTCCTAAATATTTTGGTTTTATGCCTTAGTCGAAAGTAAAAGGATAAGAATGAAGAGAAATATTGATTTATGATACCCTTTTTGTAGACCAAAATTGACATACTATCATCTTCTATAATTGTTTAATAGCGAAATAGCATATTTTGTTTTGATTGGTTATGTTATACGATTGTGCATATATTTTAAGATTAGATTAATTATATTCATTTTTATTTCCTTTTTCCCGTGCATTATTTCCTGTGAATTCGAATAATAGTAAGGTCTGTAAATCTGAATTATAAATGAACAACCCACGCTCAGGGCAGAGAGGAAGACTAAAGCCGCTCTTAGATCTTCCTCTATGTTATTCGAAGATCTCTTTGATTAACAACTTCCTAGGAGATTAAGATCTCCCTTTCAATACATACTTGGGGTAATTATTAAAACCACCGACCATCTACCCATTTAGTAGGCGGTTAGGTACTTTATTAATTAACACCTCGAGTGTGGAGCAACCCATAACATTTGGCGATCAGGTGGGTGGTTGTTATACCTAACACCTGGGAGCCACGACAACGTCGTGTAGTAGATATAACGAGAGTACAATAATGAATTCTCGAGATGAAGTTGTACTGTGGTTTGTATGTAAATAAATTGTATGTGTCGTTAAGTAGAACTTAAGAGCAGTTGCTGTGAGGTTATTATGACAATGAACATATGTGGTTCGGATGAATAGATTTTTTAAACGTTTCTACGACTACATATTGTACTCATGTAATGTAGTTTTTTCAACTGATGAACTTTGGTCGTAATGATTACATTATGTATCTATGGTAAGATTATTTTTGTTGGATAGGTATATTGTGTTATGTATGTAGAATATTCAGTTCCGTATGAATGATTAAAATGACAAAACAAAAATCCAATCTGCCTTACAAGAGAACTGGAGCGTATAGAAAAATATAAAGAGGAAGGATGAGTGCCTACCCCAAAATTAACATCTGAAATAATTAATCAGTCTATCGGGACACTGCAAAAAATGAAGTTCATCCAGTTCCTTCAATTGTTTTCACAACAAGGAAAGACATAAATAATATGTATGTGCACTTCGAGTGATAAATAAAAAATATTCAAATATTCAACATCAACATAACCTCTATTGTAAATGTCAGTTATTTTTAGCGTTTTCCATTAGGCGAAACTAGCGGAATGCTTATGCTTATGCAAGTCATTACCACTACTTTATAACGTCGATGTGACATCGCAAGAGTGTGCCTTTTTGTCGTATTGGCATACATAGCGACGTTTCAGCATATTACGAAACATAAGTCATGGACTTTTGCGAAAGGTCTAGTAGACGTCTGTACAACCGAATTATGACCTCTATGTGCAACTTGGGTTATATATCCTTATACTTACAGTCGATCGAGTGTTAGAAATGAATCAGGCAAAATGGAAGAATGAGGAACATTTATTATAAAAATATGTTGCAGGATAGAGATCGAGGTACATATCAATTACAAAAGCACAGTCAGTTGCGGTGTGTCTAGTGTTGGCCACTACATATCCAGGTTTTTGCCAGGTAACCACAACGCGGTTGGAATGTGGCTATCTGAGATCCAGGAACGTAGATCGGAACTTAGTGGCCACCAAAAAAGTGTTCCCCATTTTGGTAGCCACCGCGTGATAGAACCGTGTATATTACGTCTCAGTAGTTATGGTCAAACACCTCAAAGTTTTTCAGAATCGTGGCCGCTATGTTCCGTCCACTGAAAATGTTACTTGGGGTGAACATTTCATAATGTTGGTCAAGTTAAATTCGAATTTTCAATAGGCTGGAAACGAAAAACTGAGCAAAAACTGAGTCACTTTAACCGAAAGTACATATCTTAAGAGTTGTGTTTTTTTGCCAACTAGAAACTGTAACATATTATGAGATGTAATAACACCGCAACATGACACGCCGATTGTAGCATAAATTTTATATTCGTAACACTTAGAACAACACTGATGAGGAGAATGAGTTGCAAGTTTTATTGATACTACAGGAAAATCCTCACTTGAGCACAGCGGAAACGGATATTTCACCCTTATCATCTGAACCTATATCAAGAATTGTACGGTAATGATTTTGCAAATACAGTTGATTTGTATTCAAATGAACGAACGGCATGATTGACGAGGATTATAATACTTTCAACAAATTTTCTGATGAACCAACGTTTAGAACAACGGGTCGGTCAACAGACATAATATGCATTATTATACAATCGAAAATCCTCACTAGTTGAGCTCTGTTGATTATCAAAAGCGATGGTCGCTTAACGTTTGGGGTGGAATTATTGTAAATCGCATTATTGGACCCTACTTTTTCGACAATGTGCTGAATGGTGAAAGGTATTCACATTTTCTTCGCAAACATCTTCCCAGAGTGTTGAAAGAAGTGTATTTGAACATCAGAAGGGCCATGTAGTTGCAACACGATGGTGCTGCAGCGTATAACTATAGGATAGTGCGAGAATTTGTAGATCAAACCTATCCTAATCATTAGATAGGCAGCGGAGGTACTATTCCTTGGCATGCGCGATCTCCAAACCTTATCCTATATATTTCTTTCTTTGAGGGTACGTGAAAGAAAGAGTTTTCTGTAGATGATATGAAAAACATGATCACGGAAGCCCTCCATTTAACTGATGGAGCAATGCTTGCTAGAGTTCAGGGCTCATTTACTAGAAGACTAGTAGCTTGTGTGGAACATGATGGTGACCTATTTGAGCATTTATAAGTAGCGTTTCCTCAAAATTTGTAAATGTTTTCCTGTTAATCATCCTTTCCTGTTCTTGTAAAGATTTCTTGAATTGTTTCCATTGTGATGTACTCATGTTTCTATTACAATTTCATGTCAGCCTACTCGATTCCTATTTTTTTTTCGAAAAAATAATCAACATTTCTTATTTTGCAACAAATCTCGCAAATTTTACAAAGTAGATCCCGCAAACCATATTTCGGCAGAAAGCTCTTGAAAAATTCCATGCAATGATACAATAAAATATAGGGTGTTGCACTTGAAAAAGTCGAGTTATTGCCATTTGTAATTTGTCATTTTCAAAAAATCGTAATAGGCAATGGAACATCACCTGCATCTCAAAACATGCTCTGAAGCCTAAGGAATGGCGAAAAAAACTTGGTTGAGTTATCTTGAATGGTTCTGAAGTTATGAATTTTTCTGTGGGTCTATGCACGACGCTATTTTGACATAAATCGATATTAGTCAAAAACTATTGCAGATAAGTCTAAAAAAATAGTATAATATGCAACGATCATGTAATGATGGTTATTAATACACGAGCATTAACCGAGTTTCGTATGGTTTATGCGAGTGTTTTAATGACCATTACATACGCTATTTTTTCTACACCCGATAAATAACGAAGAACTATAAATATTATATTTATATTTGTATTGAACACAATAACAGTAATTACTCGTACTTCTATAAAAAAATCTACAAATATGTAATTAATGGTATTACCTCGGGTATTACCATGGATATAGGAAAACATTCTATTTATATTGAACATAATAATTGTAATTAATCTGATTTCTTAAAAATATTAAGATTATTTATTGTGCAGTTTGAAAAGTTTATTCCAGGTCCCACTGATCTGGACGTGGAAGGAATATTTACATTTATTTCATTATTGCTAGTCTCAATAGAGTTCAATATTGTATTGGAAATGCTGATTTTATTCTGAACCGAATTTTCAATGTAGCCTTCCGCCACTGAATTGGATTTCCAGCCACCATGACGTTTTAATGCAGTAATATCACCACCGGCTACAACTAATACGGTTGCAGATGTCCTTCGAAAACAATGCCCTGTATATAAATTCGGATCAGGCAGATTTAAATATGTTGCTATTTGCTTCCCTAAATTACCAAATCTATTAATACCAATGTTTTGAATTGTGCACTTTCCATTAAAATAATTAACGAAAAAAGAAGGGGTGGGTCAAATTTTCGGCCGTAGATTAATATATTTTTTACTAATTTTGTAGTATTTGCCGGTAATTGTAAATGTTCGTTGTAACTTTTGTTTTAGTTTCTACCACATTGACAATTAAGATTCCATTCTTTTTTTTTTTATTATGTAATCATGACAAAATTTTTGAAAATGCAATGTTAGGTAGATACTTACTTTTATAAATAAAAACGTTTTTATTTGTTCAGGTGAAAATATTTTTGATTTTTTTCCAACATATCCTTCGGACTGTCGCTTTAATGAAGCTTGTAGCTTCTTATATTTAGAAATGTCTATATTATGGTTGATATTTACCAACGATTTTACTATTGAATAATGTGTCCATGTACTAGATGATTTCATAGTTTCCATCAATTCTTGAAAATAAGCAATCAAAACATTTTCAGAGAATGTCGAAATATTATTTGTATTTATCCAGTCCATAAACCATTGATATAGTTTTTCATACACTTTCTTAGATTTCTGGGGTAAAATATTTTGTACTGCATTTTCTGCTTTCTCCGATATATGTGGAGGAGTCGATGGTAATTCTTCTATATCGCTGATATCAGACATTTTGATAATATAATTATCGAAGTTTAGCTATATTCTACGAAAATGTAATACCTACTGATTTTGACAAATAAAACAATTAGATAGGAATCTAGGACAAACGTCAAATGCACAGCACGCTTGATTGAAAAATTATGGGTTTCTATTGATTAAAAATCTGTATCGTTATGAAAAATCTGTATCGGATTATGGGCATATAAGTGTATTATTATAGTACGGGTGTAGAAAAAACAATGAATTTCTAAGAGGGGTACCCAGTTACAGAAAATGCTATCATATAATACAAAATATACAGTGCGCGCGTAAAGTATGGAAACATGAAGATATCTTTGACACTCCGTAAGATACAATAACAAAATTTTGGTTATGCATATTAGATGGACCAGCGATTTTAAATTTTGTATTTTCGACGTTGCCAAATGTACAGTTTTTGAGATATACGAACAATATGTTTATTTTTAAATGGGACAACCCATATATTTTACAATTTTCTGTTACGGTTTTTTATTGCCGATGCAGCATGCAAACTGTTAATGGCCAATATTGACCATTAATTTTAGGAAATTAGGAAAAATATTTTTATTGCAACCGTTGATATTAACATAAAGAGAAAATAAAATGGTCCACTTGGTATTTGTTAAAGTTTAAAAAAGTCTGCTGTTTTTGTACTGATAAACATGATATGAATATCGGTTTCATTTCGTTAAATCAAGTCGGTTTTACTATTAGTAGGTACGTCGTGATAGTTTTTTTTTAAATAGGCTTACCAGCGATAAAAATCGGAGTAAAATACAATGGTACATTTAACAGAGCGTCAAAGAATTGAAATTTCAACAGTAAAAGGATGTGATGACAGGTAATACCATAATATTATGAATGTTCAGACTAGTCAGTCCTACTGTGAAATATTTTTCTATAGCTTAAAGTCGAAATAAACTATTGAAATACACTTTTTGTGAACTTTTTTACTTTTCGTCAAAATTACACGTCACTGTCGAAATTCTTTTTTTTTCAATAATAAATAACAAAATCAACACACTTTCATGAATATATACAGAGATATCAAAATAACTATAACATTCTCCCCCTCTCAATTTACATCCTAATTGATTTCTTTATGGGTTTATTGTTTTTTAAATCTGAAATTTCTTGAGTGAAACTGATGTTTTGATAATATTTAACCAAAGTTTCTTCTGCCAGTTCCAACTCCAAATTTATTAAATACGGTATGCTTTTTCTATTTTTTTGCAGTTTTCTATGAATCGAAACATCCAAGCAGTAGCTCTCACTAATTTACTGTATTTCGAAAATATCTCGATAGTTAGGTAAATAATTCTCTCTAATTGCAATCATCAATATATTTTCTTTCTTTGTTTCCAATTCGATTTCTACTATTTCCTCTTGTGTTTCTCTTGGCCAGTGTTGTCGAGGAAATCTTAAGAAATTTGGTCCATTTAGCCATTCTCTACTTGATGAATTTATGTCTCTTGTGCTCTCATCTGCCACATTATTTTCTCCAGGAACCCAGTGCCAATCAGATATGTTTGTGATTTCTGTTATTTCCCCAACTCTTACAGATGTTTTATACCTTTTAGACTCAGATCGAATCCAGTGCAGAACAATCTTCGAATCTGTCCATAGAAAGATTTCACCAATGTGGATTTCAAGGTTTTCTTTGATGGTTTTCACAAGTCTACTCAACATTACTGCGGCCTGGAGTTCTAGTCTGGGAACCGTGATTGGTTTCATAGGAGCGACTCGGGTTTTGGCGCTCACAAATGAAATTCGAAATGTCTCTCCATGAACGAATCGCAGATAAACAACAGCTGAGAACGCTTTTTCACTACTATCGCAGAAGCCATAAAGTTCTACTTTTCTGCTTACAAATAATTGTGAACCATAACATCTGGGTATAAATATTTCATTTATTTTCCTCAATTCTTCCAACAGTTCTATCCACCTCGTATTCATCTCCTCAGATATTTCATCATCCCAGTCTATTCCATTTTTCCATAAGTTTTGCATAAGAATTTTGAATTTTACTACCTTGGGGACAAAAATCCTAGAGGGTCAAACACAGACATCACAATTTTGAGAACATCTCTTTTCGTCGGTATTTTTGATCCATTCATAATTTCAGAATCCATTTTTTCATAATTTAGTGAAAATGTCAAGTTGTCTGCCTCAGGATTCCACCAAAGCTCCAATACTCGCTCTGTAGATTGATGGAGAAAATAATTGAGATTTTTCTGATTTTGTGATCTGAGATTGACTGGAATTTGTTGTATAACTCTTGGAGAATTGCTTATCCAGTTACAAATTTCAAACCCTGCCCTTCTGTGGATCTCAATAACTTCTGAAATCAGTTGAATGGCTTCTTCTTCTGTATCTGTGCTGTCTAGGTAGTCGTCTACATAGTGCTTTTCGATTATTGCCTTTGCCGCTATGGGATACTTTTGAAAGTGCTCTTCTGCATTTCTATTCTTGACAAATTGGGCCATTGATGGCGAAGATGTTGCTCCAAATGTCATCGCTTTCATTTCATAAACATCTGGCATTTTCGATCTGTCCATTCCACGCCAAAAGAAGCGTTGTGCTGAGCAATCTTCGTCTCGAATCACAACCTGATGGGACATTTCACGGATGTCTGAGCAAAATGCGATTTTTGTCTGTCGAAATTTCCATAAAATTGAAGACAAATTTTGCAATAGGTCTGGCCCTTGTCAAAGTTGGTCATTTAAACTAACTCCATTCGATTTAGCCGCCACATCGAACACCAATCTCAGCTTTCCTGGCTTATTTGGGTTAACTACACCGAAGTGGGGTAAATATCAAGTTCTTGAAACTTCTTCTTGTGCTTCAGTGGTACTTAGCTTCCGAATGTAACCTTTTTTTAAATATTCCTCAATTTTACTACAATAGTCTTTTGCAAAAACATCATTTCTGTCCATTTTTCTCTCCATACATTCGAGACGATTTAGTGCTACAGCTTTACTATCTGGTAATGTCACAATTTCGTTCTTCCACAAAAGTCCCATTTCGAAATGATTTCCAACTCGTTTAATAGTATTTTCCATTATGTTCACAGCTTTATCGTCTTCTTTAGATCTACCGTTTTCCTCTGAACATTTCATGCCAAAATTTTCTATCTTGAATGAATCTTTCACTAACTTATCGATTTTTTCGTAGACTTCATCATGAGACTTTGAACAAACGTGGAATATTAGAGAATTTTCAGAAACCTCTTTTCCTTGAGGATATCTACCATGTACTACCCAGCCTAATAGAATTTTCGAAACAAATGGTGCATTCCAAAAACTCTGAAAGATTTGCCTAGCAATTGTTAAAGCACATTGATCCTGGCCAATGAGAATTGTTGGTTGTGCATCAAAAAAGGAACATACAGGCGTTTCTTTGATATATGGATATGATTCACTCATTTTTTTCACATCCAAAGTTTGCTTAGGCAGTGACAGTCCATTGACAGTTCTGACGTCTTTTATTCTATATTTTTTTGAATTTTTCTCAATTCCGGATATTTCCAAGGATACTTTTCTCGATTTCTCTTCATTTTTTGTGACATTATTGAGCCACTGGTAACAGAGTGGTTCCAGAGATCCATCAAATCCTATTTCCTGAGCAATACGGCTGTCGATCATTGTCGTCGTAGCAGCTTCATCAAACAAGGCAAAAGTTGAAATTTCCTTTTTTCTTCCTCTCAGTTTCACGGGAATTATCCGCAATAGGATTGTAGGGCTTTCTTCTTGAAAGAAATTTATTCTTTCTATGTGGTCGTCTTGATCTAGAACGATATCTGGGGTATTTTCTACTTGTGGTTCATCCCGTTTTTTATATTCAAGATTATGTAGAATATTATTATGAAATTTTTGACAACCGTCTATACCGCACCTTTGCTTCAATCTACATGAGTATATATTATGTGCTGGCTTCAAACAGTAAAAACAGAGCTTGTTCGAGGTAACTTCTTTCCATTTTTCATCAATTCCCATTTTCTTGAACTTTTGACAATCAGTCAATAAGCTACTTTTCTGACATGGGCATTTATCGAATTTTTTGGTTGAAAATATATTGGCATTCCTTTTAGTTTGGTAATTATCATTTTTGTAGACTCGTTTTCCGTGAAAGTTGTGAGTGTTGATGTCTGCACAACTTGAAGCAGCTATAGCAATTTTTCTCATCCACACGGAAAATATTTTCAATGTGACATTTTCTTCCACCGAAGATTCTTCGACCCATTTCAGTCGCAGAAATGGTGACAATTTCATTGCAATTTCACTTAGTATCGATGGGTTTGTCATATGCCCAGTGTTGTTGAAAAGTTCCATGGTAGTCATTAAATTCTCGATCACATTAGAAAAAGATAGATACGTTTCGAATCGTCCTTCTTTTGGAGGAGTAGCTCGTCGAACTTTATCTACTAAATTTGAAATTATAAGTTCAGGTCTTCCAATCGTAATTTTCAGGGTTTCTATGATTTTTTGACGTTTCTTGGTGCTACAAGAAGGGGTTGTACTGCTTCTCTGGCTTTCCCTTTCAACAACTTTGAAGTCGTATATATTCTCTTCCTCTTTGGAATTAAATAAATTGGGGCCGTCTTCTGTATTTCCATCGAAAATGGTAGTTTTGATTTGTCACTTCTCGTTCTTTCGTTGTAATTCACTTTATCAGAGTTCATTTTGAAAGTTTAAAATTATCACTGGTCATTGTTATGAAATTATTTGTCGTTGGAGGTACATAGTTGTCTGTTTCTTCGTTTTTCCAGTTATCCACCTTTTCTTGAAAAGTCATTTCTCTCAAGTCAAAAATACTTTCAGCACCAGAAATTGTAGACTTTTTAGATTAACCTTCCTGAATAATTTCACGTCTCAATTGAGCTTCTTTTATTATCATTTCAGCATCTATTTCTGCTTTCCTTCTTTCTATTTCTGCTAATTTTCTTGCTTCTTCTATTTGTATTTCTTAGAGCTTTCGCCTCAAATTCGATGATTTCGTTATTTTAGATTCAACCCTTGAAATAGATTTATCGTGAGTACGGGTACATGATGGATGAGTGGATTCTCGTGACTCTGTGGCTTGTTTCAAATTATCGGGTGCATCTTCATATCTTTCTGGAGGGATTCCTTTGGTCTTTCTCTCACTTCTTCTTGGTATGGACATGTTTCAGATAGGGTTTTTTCTCGTTTTTAGCTCGAAGGACCAATGTTCAGACTAGTCAGTCCTACTGTGAAATATTTTTCTATAGCTTAAAGTCGAAATAAACTATTAAAATACACTTTTTGTGAACTTTTTTACTTTTCGTCAAAATTACACGTCACTGTCAAAATTATCTTTTTTTCAATAATAAATAACAAAATCAACACACTTTCATAAATATATACAGAGATATCAAAATAACTATAACAATGAAATTTGAGTATGTTTTATTTGCGACATTATTTGTAAGGCACGAACACGCGAAGAGGTATGTTAAAAATTTAATAACAAGTATGAAGACAGAATTCCTATAGCACGTGGTACTGTATCCAAAATTATTCATAAATTTGAGGAAAGTGGACATGTACGAGAGCTCCCAAAAAGTGGCCGCCATGCTATTCCAGATCAAACAAAAACTGCCATTTTTTGTCGATGGTTAAAGACCCTCATAAGGCTACTAGAGTTGTTGCAACCCAAAATCACATCAGTCAAACAACTGTTCGTAAATATTTGAAAAAATAAAAATGGCATCCCTATAAAGTACAATTGGTACAATAGGAACTGAACTAAGACGATCCAGATCGCAGAATGGAGTTCTGTGAAACAATGTTAAATAGATTTGACACTAATCCTAATTTCTTTAATCAAATCCTTTTTTCTGATGAGGCTACTTTCCAGTTAAATGACACGGTCAATAAACAAAACTGCAGGTACTGGTCAGATGAAAATACTCACTGGATGGTGGAGGCACATACGCAGAATCCACAAAAGATCAGGCAGGAATTATTAATAATACCATTATTGGACCTTATTTTTGGAATAGAACCATGACATGTGAAGAATACTGGGCATTTTAGAATTAGAGTTAATTCCAGAATCAGCCAGACTCTTTCCCGATTATATAAATCCTCATATCGTGAATAGATCAATTTGTATTCAGCAAGATGGAGCGCCTCCTCATTATCTTCGAGGCGTTCGTGAGTTTCTCGACATTACATTTCCAAATCGTTGGATTGGAAGAAGAGCTATCGAATGGCCATTAAGATCTCCGGATTTGACACCTCTATATTATTTTTTGTGGGGTTATTTAAAAAGCAAAGTGTATGTGGATAGGCCACAGACTATCCAAGGACTGAAAGACAGTATTACTGAGGAGATAGCACTAATTTCTCCGGAAACGATTAGAAAAGTCTTGGATGAATTTTCATTCAGAATGGATTTCTGTTTCCAAAGACAAGGAGGTCATATTGAACATCTCCTTAATTTTTTTTCTTTAGGTATTGTTTTCTGTTTATACTGCAATATTAATGACAAAATAAAAATGTTTTCCTAATTTCTTAAAATCAATGGTCAATATTGGCCATTAACAGTTTGTATGCTGCATTGGCAATAAAAAACTGTCTATCATTTTTAGGACAACGATTCATAAATATTATTTCAGGAAGGTCCCTTTTCAACATCTCCAATTCTGAATCATATTATAGAAATAAGGTTAAGTCATTCCTATAAGAATAAAAAATTATCAAACTTCATTAACTAAAAAAAAAAAAAAGTTTTTACCATTAATCCAGCATACTTCCCATGCTCTATATTTTCCTCTATTACTGTTCAATATGCCAAAATAATTATATGTCCAGCTACTCAATTCTCTTCGTTTAGGCTATTTTTTTTTCCTGCTTCAATACTGTATTACATGTATATCTATGTAAATATATATGTATGTATGTGTGGAATGTATCTATGTATATGTATGTGTGCATTCATTACATGTATGTGTCTTATTAAAAATTCTAATACTTTGTTATGTTTTAGTGTCGCATGAATGAATAAATGGGATATGACACGGACAGCGAAAGCTTTGTGTTCTTTCTCTTTATTTGTTTGTGTCAGAGTACTATTACTTAATATTATGTCAAATTATTATTAGGATTATTAACTATTGTAGGTATTACTGATGCAAATAAATATTATTATTATTATTATTATTATATACTAAGTATTTATACACATAAAACTTAAAATTAAAAGAAAAAGAAAAAAAAACAAGAAAGTAAAGTAGCATCATTGACATAAAAATGAATGTCACAGAGTTCACAAATTTTATTGAAGCTACTACACAGGAAATTCAACGGTGATCGTAATAGAACTTTGTATTGTGTCGACCACCGATTCTAGGTATTAAGAAATTAATATCGTTTAAAAGAGCAGTACAATCAATATTGTTGTTGATTAGTTTGTGTAGGAATTTTATACCAAGAATAATTCTCCTTGTTTCCAACGATGTCATTTCAAATCGTAACAACAAAATATTGTGGTCGATGCCTCTCACAGGATATTGTCCATCGACTCTTAGGCATAAATATTCCCAGAGTTTTCTCTGTACACCTTCAATAGATGTTTTTTGGCAATCGTAAGTTGGATTCCATATCAAAGAACCAAACTCCAACTTAGATCTAGTATAGGCAAAATATAGCAATTTTATGGTGGCAACATTTTGGAAATTTTTACTATTTCTGTAAATAAAACCAATCATCATATTTGCACCGGGTTGTAAATGTAAGTTTGCTGTCAAGGTCTTTTATCTCATGTACCCGGTTGATTATATTATTGTCGAGTATATAGTCATACATTCAAATTCTCGATATTTTTGCGAACGATATTATGTTGCATTTGGATACATTCAGTTGTAGATGATTATCATAACACCAAAGTTTCATTGCGTCTAATTCAGATTGAACTCGTTGACAATCAGTAACGTCATCGATTTTATTGTATAATTTAAGGTCATCTGCAAATAGTAGGCTAGGTATATTCAAAGAGGTTGCCAGGTCATTATTAAAAATTAAAAACCGAAAAGGCCCCGGATTAGAGCCTTGTGGCACTTCGGACTTGACTATGTACGAAACAGATTTGAATGATTCGTATTCGACAAATTGTTTTCTGTCAACTAGATATGATTCAATTAAATTGAGCTGTTGCCTAGAGTGTCCCAATGTTATTAATTTGCTAAGGAGTCTATTTGATCGAAGGGCTTTTGAAAGTCTAAGTAGACAACATTGACTTGTTTTTTTTTGTCAAGGTAAGTACAGAGATATTGATGTAAGCATGCAAGGTTTGTTATACAAGATATTTGTTGTACGAAACTGTAGGAGAAATAACTTTCTGAACGTGAGAGTACATAACATGTTCCAATTATATCTCGAAGAGATTGGAAAAATTACATAAAATGGAGATTGCTCTATAGTTTCTGATATCACTAGAGTCACCTTTTTACACGCTTTATATTAGCTTCACTTGTATGTTTGTTTGTTTGTTTGTAACCGACTCCTTTGGGCGCCATTTTGACCCACTTCCAGACGTCCGAATGATTTGAAATTTGGCAGGTGTACATAATTCCGGTGACAAAGCATTAAGAAATTTTTGTGTGAAGAAAAAACAAAATGGCGGCTCCAGTATGGCATACGAGTTTTGTGATTATGGTCCGATTCGCTTCAAAATTGGTATCCGAGGGTTTTTGTGATCGGAGATTATGATTCTTTTGTAAAAATTGAAAAATTCAGGATGGCGGCTTTAAAATAGCTGCCGAGTTTTATGATTATGGTCTGATTCCATTCAAAATTGGTATGTAGGAGATTTTGGGGTCGGAGATTATGATTCTTTTGTCAAAATCGGAAAATTCAGGATGGCGGCTCCAAAATGGTGGACGAGTTTTGTGATTATGGTCTGATTCTATTCAAAATTGGTATGTGGGGGTTTTTGGGGTCGAATATTATGATTCTTTTGTAAAAATTGAAAAATTCAAGATGGCGGCTTTAAAATGGCGGCCGAGTTTTGTGATTATGGTCTGATTCTATTCAAAATTGGTATGTGGGAGTTTTCGGGGTCGGAGATTATGATTACCTGATTTGATAAGATTATTCCATTTTTCAATTTGCAAACAAATAATAAAAATAATAATTTAAAAAAAACTAAAAAACACGCTTTTATAAATAAACCACACTAAAAAGTAGGAAATAAATAATAGTTTAAAAAAACTAAAAAACACGCTTTTATAGAAACCCAGACTAAAAAAATAGAAAATAAGAAAAAACATTATTTTATTTTTAAAAAAGCGTGGGGTGCATGGTATCAATAATTATATAGTACATTACACACCGAGGCGATACCATGCAAAATTAAAAAACGACTTGTCCGAGCTTTACCTCCGAAAATAATTAACTCGTAAGATAATCGAGCGTTTCCACACATTATGAACGCACTGTATAATAAAAAAGAATCTCGATTCTTTGTAAGCGCAAAATGTGAGAACGGCTGGACCGATTTGGCTAATTTTTAATAATAGCCTGAGGATGGTTGATATGGAAAACAAATTAGGAAAGTTGCCCGGAAAATTCGGGTATATAAGAAATTTGGCGAAGAAAAAGACTATCGAATTATTACTGAAGAGAAAATAGCTTAGCGGTTACACTGACGCCAACTAAGCAGAAGGTCACAGGAATGAATCCCGGTCAGGGTAACATATATTTTTTTTATTTTATAAAAACAACGGTTAGACCGATTTGGCTAATTGTTTTTTTGAATGTTCGTAATAATCCGAATAAGGTTTTTAGGGAAAGGTAGGATTTTTAGAAAAGTTGTTGTACATTTCTTTGTCCTGGAAATTTTTTTAGGAATATATAATAAAAATGACCGATTTGGCTAAATTTTTTCGGGAAAACGGGATAACAGCAAAATGGGAAAACGAAATAACGGGATAATGGAAAAACGAGATAACGGGAGAAAGAAGTAGTAGAAAAACGGAATAACAGGAAGCGGGCAGAGTCAAAGGCATAACCTAGGTGGAACAACACAAAACAATTTTATGAAATAAAAAAAAGCTACGCGGACGAGAATTTTCAGCGAAAAAAACAAGGAATATAGAAATTTGGGCAGGACAACGTCTGTCGGGTCATCTAGTAGGTAAATATTTTTATAAATGTCACGAATATCTTACCTGCATAGAGAAGCATATTCGTGTTAGCAAAACCGAATACGAAGTTGCTCATAATCTTATCCAGAAACGTCAGCAGCAAAATGCTCATATCAGTTAGATTGAGCACCTTTGTGAAGAGGGGAACAGCTAGGGCAGTACCTGAAACATAAATTATTTCTGAGAGGCCGGACACCAAGTATTTTAAAAAGAAAATATTTCAATTGATTTTATTTTTCATGTGATTATTATTTCCCCAAAAATCTTGAAATATTTCCCCCCTCACGATCTGAGTTCCCACAAGGGGATTGAGCGGAGGTAAGAATTGGTATTTTGTTTATTTCCCTATAAAATTGAAGCTGATAGAATTTCCCATAAAAATCCCCATAAACAATATGTATTAGAATTTTCTTATGTGATCAATTTAGTATTCAATGTTGAGCTGAAAGAGTTGAAAATAGATTTTTTCACTACTACCATCAGACATTATCATTATTGACATCTTTTTAATCCCAAAATTTTTTTATGTGTGCGAAGTTTAATCATCTCAATATCTATTGTACTCAATTTGGTTTGAATAATTGGGGAAATGAAAGGTTGATAGCTATTGATGTACAAAAACCCGGGTGGTTGCACTGATTCAATATTGTTTGGATTTTCGAGGGCACCATTAGTTGCTTATAGGTACTAGAGCTCTGTGGTACATGGCGCCGTTCAAAAATGTCTGTATCATCGCTTAATATCAAAACTTAATTTTTGACATCTTCATTTTATATGAAATTATTTTCCGTGTTTTGTCAGTGTCCATGTGTTTTTCCTTTTCTTTGATTTGAAATATTATCTTATAGGGTTAGTTCTTTCAAAAATCAAGAATAGGCCCCATTTGTATTTTGCGTGGACAGTTTCGAATATCCAGTACTAAAGGCACGTACAAATATTGACGAATTAACTAATAAGATATTTTCATAGCCATCATATTGTATACATTGAATTTTATATTTTCTGCAATTTATTGACAAATGTTTTCATTTCCAATTCTATGCCTGTCGAAATCTTCGAAAATAAAATTCAGTTAACCTCAAATTCGAATGGTACAGAACACGAAAAAAAAAGACCATGCTTTCTTCGTGCTATATTCGGGTTCTTAAAATTCTACCTTTGCTATTGGTGAGAATTGGCAGATTCCACTTTTCAACCAATAGCAAACCCAAGCCGCATCATAGTGACGGAAACTGATACTGCAACTTCGACTCGGTGGTTATTACGTAATCACAACCAAATCTACCACTCTACAGAAAGAATAATAAAAAAATTATATTTGCATGGTTGTAGTCACGTAATTCCTATCTATGGTAGTCATCCATAGTTCTATAACTTGTTAGTATCAATTGAGGTGTCTGAAACATTATGGCCACTGAGCAGTATCACCTTAAAGGTTTCCAAACCTGAAAGTGGAAAATAACCGTTGCGGTAACCATCCTGTACCACTTAAATATCAATGAGAAGTTATAATCACTTTCAATAGAGTATGATAGTTTCGGTGACGTTAAAGTAACTTCCATCAAACTTTCAGTGTGGCAGACACTTGTTTGTGATATATGGTTATGGTTGCCACGTTCTTGCTATCTCCATAAGTGATTGCCACAGTTCGCATTTAATGGAAGTCACTACAAAGTTACAATTTTCTTCAAAATTCACCATCAAGTGACCGAGGATTGGTCCGCGCGATGACGAAAGCTAACCTAACTTTTCTCAAATTATTTTATTGTGGCTTACAAAAAGTTCGTTTTACCTGTTACGTGAATAATATTTGTTCAAAATGAAATAGGTTATGCGATTTCAACAGACAATTTTCCTTGATTTTGTATGAAAAGGTTAATTTAAATAGATCGGAGCTCAGACTTGTGTTCCTACTTAGTTTTAATACTTTAATTGTTAATTCAATTTGCATAAATGCCATATTATGATTACTTGTTAATTGTTACTTGATAATTATTCATTGGAGCTCCATAGTTCCATGATACTTGCTATATGTAATTTTTCACCAATTGATAGACATGTACCCGCAATTTCGAGGTTATAACTTTGAAGTGGCAGATTATAATGGCCGCGAAGTGTTCTCCACTGGCAAGGGTATATATAAGATTTATTGTGATTTCTGGGTTACAACTTTGAAGAGGTGAGTCATGGGCCTGCGACGTGGGTGCCACTTTCTAGTGGTGGAAAAGTTGAAAAGTTATTTTCCACTAGCCACTTTATGATGGAGGGAACTTTTGAGAGGTAAATTTTCAGTTGTTGCTACTTTAAAGTTATATTCTCCAGAAGCCGCCATATTTACAGGAATATGCTGGGTCGCCATTATTAGAGAAATGAACGAGAAATTTAATAAAGATTTATTTGTCGTACGTAGTAAATTATTGGTTTCAAGTAATCAACATTGATAAAAAAATGTTTGAAGGATTTAAGTACATAATTTCAGAGGCGAGTCATTTCCAAAATTATAATGTTTTCCTTGAACAAATAGTATAGAGATGGCGCGCGCTCACAATCGAGCTACAACATCCATATTTCACAGTAAACTTTCAATCGTTTTAATTTTATCGTTTCCAAATCCAATATACTTACTTACGTGTTTGTATTATACTTATAGGTGATCGAGTGAGGAATGAGGAACACTTATTATAAAAATATATTGCAGGACAGAGATCGAGCTACACCTCAAAGTTTTCTAGAATCGTGGCCGCTACGTTCCGTCTCCTAAAAATGCTACTTGGGAAGCTAAAATCAGAACCAAAAAGAAAGCTGAAGAAATAAATACACCATCTGTAATCTGTTGTTACAGTTTACAGTTTACTTAATTAGAACTACAACATTGGCGCCATCTGAAACGCTAATAGTAATCTCTATTATCAAGTAGGCCAAGTGTCGCCAAGTTGATCCCAAACTTTCACAGGTAACAGTGCAAGAACCAGGGTTTTCAAACATTCTCATAGCTATGTCTACTTCTGGATATGGTTTCATGATTTTAGTAACTGAGTTTACACTCATCAAATTTTCGTTTCCATAATAGGAATATGAATGTTTTGGGGGTGCGAGTATTGATAAATAATAATTTCTCTTGAATAATGAAAAAAATAATATATACACCATGATCGAGAAGGCTTCACAGCCCTCGCGCCTTAATTCACCTGCCGCGTGGCTTCCCTCCTCAGTATTAAAACTTGGCGCTCAGGCTATAATAGTATCCTTCTCGACCTTGGTGTATATTGTTCCACTCTATGTATAGTGTAACGACTGCTCGTTAGTCTTAACTATACTGGGCGTTACTAGTCTATTGACCAATAACTGGACAACATCCCAGAGCGGTTTGAGAAGCTAGGACACTCAGTATATAATGAAGCGTGGGCCTTAATTTGACAGTACAGTTACCAATCTCAGATAGTTCAGACACAATAATACACTTAGGACTTTTAATAATATATATATATATATATATATATATATATATATATATATATATATATATGAAAGAGAGGAATATCGAGGGAACTGTTAAAAACAAAATGGAAGGAATTTAATATATATATATATATATTATTATGTTATGATAATTTGAAAAATGAATTGTTTTTATGTAGTAAGATAGCTAATAATTTTTGCTATTCTTTGTGAGCCAAATTGATATGATATAAATAGATATTTCTGCCCCTGTAATAATAATTGCCAGCGAACGTCACTGTTCTCTCGTCACGCTACCAACAATTATTAATTTCCTTGCCACGGCTAGACAACAGCTGGTACGCTCTTTTCTCAAAAGGTGGCCGGTTCAAAGCAATAGATACATTGCCACTGGTGACTAACTTCAGTTTATTGAATGATCTTTGTTATGTTAGTTGATCATTGTGAGAAAATAAACAACCAAATATCAAAAACAATTATCTCCTTTATTCAGGAAAACTTAAAATTACCTGGCCTACGAGAAATAACTTATACTAGAGTGAATCAAACAAATATTCACGGATAAATAATAAATCAGATCATGGATAGATAAACAGAACCTCACTTTTCGTGAATGTAGAATTTTCTGTTATTGTTCAAAATAAAGTGAACTAGCGTTCTTCGAATGTGCAATAGGTTATTTGTGAAATAGTTCTGGATCGGAAATACACTATGAAAGTTTTTATACCTGGTTGGAACTGTTGGTGTTCAAACTATACCATAAAAACAGGAAGTCTCCTCTCTTCATACGCTGTCAGGACTGCAAAACCAGTATCAGGAACGATATAGATGTGGAAATCAGCATCAGGATTCGTGGTTATTTTATATCATTAAGGTAATATGTGTTTTTTGTTTCCCAAATTATGGAATTATTCTATTCTCTTATTAATAAAATTTGTGCGTGCTATCTGCTTATAAATATTTTTTCATCTTCCTCGAGGCTTTGTTTTTCTGTCGCTTAGATACATCTTTTTCCTGTTGTTTTGCTATTTGAATTTTTGAATTCGCGCACTAAATTGTCACTTTTCACTGTTTATATTTATCTTACTCCATTTATATATCGAACTATTTTTCATACAAATTCTAATAATAATTGCTTATGATACCCTCTCGTTGCTATTCTCTCACAATTTCTAACTTTTCATCTGACCATCTATTCTCTGATTGGCTATCTTTCATAAAGACGTTTGCTGTTCTCTCATTGGCTACTTTTAGTTAGCTACAATTTCATGTACAGTGTGTTTCAAGTTTATAAATGTGTTGATTTCCTTTTATTCTTGCAAATTTTGTAAAATTTAGACTTTTAGTTGTCTTTTGAACAATTATGGGTTATGATAATTTTGACAGTGTATACAATTGATCGTTTTATCGTACTTTGACATTTTGTATCTATCCATATTATACAAAGGCTTTTAAATAAATAGAACTTCAAAAGTTATTCAAAAAAAATCTCTTGGAACTAATAACTAATCAATAATTATTCTTTTTTGTGGTTTATTTCTTTTTAAAATATTTAACTGGTTTTTCATAACATAAAATATATATATATATATATATATATATATATATATATATATATATATATATATATATATATATATATAATATATATATATATATATTATCTAAAGAATAATAACAACAACTTATCCCCATGGTATAATTTAAGGAGAAAAATGTATAGAACGTCAGAATGGAATGAATATAAAATATACTTGAAGGTGAAACAATTATAGTATGCCTAGTAGAATAACTGTTATCCAGTTACCTTGGCGATTGCTAATATTATTACTTTTTGTCGAATCAAGAGTTGACTCTACTTTGAAATCAAATAGATAAATGGTTCCTTATTACAATGTACATATATATATATATATATATATATATATATATATATATATATATATATATATAAAAATATATATATATACCGGGTGTCCCAGTATACCTGTTCCAATGGATTATCTCAGCCATTTCGAAAGATAAAAATTTGAAAATTTCATGATCTTCAATTCGTTCAAGGAACCTTCAACTGAGAAAAACAAAGATTGAAAGACACTTCCGGTTTGATCGGAAGTGACTCTGACTTTTTTATTTCGAATAGCACCCTGTATATTTTTTGCAATTTTTTAATTCTACCCAAAATATCTTTCCAACGATGTATCACACTTTGTATTTTACATTTGATTTGATGGAGAAAACGTCATGAAATTTCAAATTGAAAGAATTGCAGTAGGCTATGATATTTTGTGTAATCTTCGTCAGTAGCATTTTTTCTTTTAAAGACAGTACGCTTTCTATGAAATGATCCACTTGTTGCCAAATTCGAAGACAAACTTGTGAAATACATAGCGCTTGGCATTCGTCTATCAGGGTATTTCTCTCTGTATGCACGTAGAGCCCGACGATTATTTTCGCATTTTCCATAAATCAGTATCATATCCAATTTCTCTTGATTAGTGAAGTTATCATCATTTTCACGGTTATTCATTCTTGAATGTTGGTTTCTCTGACACGCACACAACTATTGAGAATTATTAACTGTCAAAGTTATAAAGAAATGTATTCAAATGTTTCCATGACACACTAAGGTTTTCATTTAAGAATTATTAATTCTTCCAGTTCTACTATAATTCTAATAATTTGAAATTTGACATTCTCTTCATCATCTCGAATGCAAAATTGTTCATGAATTATCAATTATTATTGAAGTCAAATTCAAGATTACACAAAATTTAATTCTTTCAATTTGAAATTTCAATTGACGTTTTCTCCATCAAATCAAATGTGAAATACAAAGTGTGATACATCGTTGGAAAGATCATTTTGAGTAGAAATAAAAAATTGCAAAAAATATACAGGATGCTATTTGAAATAAAGAAGTCAGAGTCACTTCCGGTCAAACCGGAAGTGACTTTCAATTTTTGTTTTTCTCAGTTTAAGGTTCCTTGACGAATTGGAGATAATAAAATGTTCAAATTTTATCTTTCGAAATGGCTGAGATAATCCATTGGAACAGGTATACTGGGACACCCGGTATATATATATATATATATATATATATATATATATATATATATATATACCTTGCCAAATAAAAGTTTTAGTTTCTTACCCTCGACTGGAGAACACACCACGTTTTAATGTTACTTAATTATTATTTTGAATTACCGACTTTTATTACGCGTTCACTGGTTCGTAATATGATTATTTAGCTTCTTTGTAAAATTTTAATTCTATTCGTTGAGTTATTACTAAGATAATTTCTGTTGTTTGCACTTTCACTATTTTCTGCATCCTTTTGATAAAATGGCTACTTTATGAATAATTTACGAAGTCTACACTTGTTCCGTATCAGAAGATGGCTATGCATCTTCACTAGATGGAATTTGATTCTACTCTGAGGCGCTTCATACTCTGAAGGCTATTACTAAACTGATCCGATCTCTAATCTGATTACTTTTTACTTTTGACTTTGTTCTTATATATAATCTCCCCACTATGACTCCTTTTCGGTATTGAATATGTAATGGATTATATTATATCCACCGCGGTATATTTCAATCGCATTCTTTACGCGTTAATATTCTATATCGGCTGTCGAAGAATCGTTAATTATCTATCGCGGCGTGGACCTCAATAGTAATAAGAATAAATTGAAGTTTTTTGGAGCTGTGTGCACGTAATGAAATAGTAGGTTTGTAAGAAATTTTTATTTCGTGCAAAATTATTTTTATTTTTAAAATCGTAGCAGAGCGTTTTCGACTATATAATAGTCATCATCAGTGCGTACCTGCAAGTAAGTAATACCTCATGAAATTGTGTATAAAATATTTTGACATTTTGAAAGATGAAAATTTTAGGTTACTTACTCGTCAGGTTTCAAGAAGTCCATCAAAACAGTTTCCAGTTTGTATAAAATAGGTAAAAACCTTTGGTACATATAACATGTTAAAACATTTCTTAAAAAACACTCAAGTGTTATAAATTGATGTAATTCATTATTTTAAAATTGAATTCCACATGGTTTCATGGAAGTCAATGTTGTTGTTTCCTTCTTCACTTCAATTTCTGACAAAAAATCTCTCTTGCCTTTTTTTCGTATGGGGCGCCGTTTTTATGCAAAAAAATAAAACATCTTAACGTGTATTTGTCGTTACTTTAATACATTATCTAGTAGCGATGCTAGTAGAGTAGGCTACTGTCAACATTCTGTTAAATACGAATATTTCAGCAAAATGTCAAATTAGCGTTTCTTCATTTTTAAGCTTTAGTTTGGTGTAACATTAATGATAATAAGTAATTAATTTTTCTTTTATCGAAAAGAATGGAAAATTATACAAATGCGGAATTGTCAGACATGCACTCGAAGTAATGGAAATGGTCGGCAAGCTCGACGATTGTATGCTGAGTTGTATCCAAGACGTAGGGTACCCCATCACACAATATTAGCTCGTCTTCACCAACGTTTGCGCGAAAATGGTACATTTAAGAAACAAACGGCTGACTGCGGGCGCCCTCCAGAAGTACGAACTGTGCAACTAGAAGAAGTAGTTCTCGAGTTAATTGCGGAGTCGCCTGAAACAAGTACTCGAAAAATTGCCAACATACTGAATATAAGCAACTCCACTGTATTTAAAATTCTTGAAAAATTGTATCCATTTCATATTCAACGTATGCAAGCTCTACTACCTAGAGACTTTTTTCCGCGCCTAGTTTTTTGCCATTGGATTCTTCATCAAATCGCTCAAATTCCTAATTTTTAAATGGCGTTTTATTTACTGACGAGGCTAATTTTGGACGACAGTGTATACGAAATTTCCATAACAATCACCTTGGGCTGAGGAAAATCCACATGGAATCTTTGAAGCTCATTTTCAGCATCAGTTTTCAGTAAATGTATGGCTTGGGGTACTTGATGATCATTTAATCGGTCCATATTTCCTCCCACAACGACTAACAGGCGACTCTTACCTTAATTTCCTACAGGAAGAGTTACCTGTTCTTCTTGAAGAAATTCCTCTACAGATGAGACAACACTTCTGGTTCATGCATGATGGTGCGCCAGTCCATTTCAGCATTATTGTACGTAATCACTAGATACAGTATATCCAAATCGTTGGATAGGTAGGGGAGGTACGGAACATTGGCCTGCTCGATCTCCGGATTTAAATCCTCTAGATTTTTGCATTTGGGGTTTTCTTAAGTCGATAGTTTATTCCACCCCCGTCAAAAATGTTGAAGACCTGAAGAATCGAATTATAGCCGGCTGTGAGACAATAAGAAATACACCAGGAATATTTGCGCGAATACGACAATCAATGAACATTTGTTGTAGCTTTGCGCCTATTTATTTATTAGTGTTATTTTCTGTTATTGTTCTGGTTTAACGTTATTGTATTAGATAGTTCTTGATAATGTATTAAAGAAATGAAAAATACGCGTTAAGATTTTTTGTCACAAATTGAACGGGGAATTCAAAAATTATTTTAAATTTGAAATATCTCAGTGGCGTACCATTTTTTTCTTTAAAAAAATTGAGATAATTGCCCGTATGCGCGCCAATGATGAACATAAAATTCTCAATTGCATGTCAAAAAATGCGCAATAACTACCTCTTAAAACTCACCAAATTTCATTCATTCATTCATCTCGACCGGTTTCAGAGCAATAAATGAATAGTCAGTTTTTAAGAAAAACTTTAACACCCCGTATCTCGGAAAACGAAGCATTTGCTGACAAAAGTTATATAGCAAACTGTAATTATTTTTTCATGGAAAATCACCTCCTGAAGTTTGTCGCACTTATTCACCAACACTCTGTATATATATATATATATATATATATGAGTTTAGAAATAACGACTGAAAATTGGTATGAACAGTGGGGAATAACGGGGATCTTCAGTCAGCACAAATGTTGAACTATGAAAAACTCTTTAATACGTTGGACCGAGCTTTCGTTTCAATTTTGAAACTTCTTCAGGGTCCTGAAATATGTAAATTACATTATTGAGAAAAAAAAATACTTAAAATGAAGGAAGTACTTACATTAATCTGAGTGGTTGATTAATGAACATTAACTTTAAAAAAACGTAAAATATGTAAATATTTGTCGGAATGGTGTTATATCTTTGACGTTTCGAGTGACATTGAAGGATTTGAAGTGACAACCTATGATTAATCGTCAAAAAAATATAAAATATGTAGTGGGTGTGTTGATTTTTTTTATTTATTCTTTGAGAATCATCAGTTTTAATCCATTTGTAAAAGATAACTGTAGATTTTGCTAAGATTTTCGATATCTGTTTTTTTGTTCATATTTTGATTGGATTTATTAATTTCAATCATTTCAAGAAATAATCTTTTAGAATTTTTTTCTGAATGTAAAACTTGTGCTTCCTCGAATGATATTTTATGGCCTGTTTCAATAGCATGTTGAGCTAATGAATGATTTCTTGTTGATTTTTTGAATGTATTTTAGTAATATGATTATTCAAATTTCTTGAACTTGTACCAATATGGTTCAAATTTGTACCAATATAGTTCAAATTTGAACTATATTGGTACAAGTTCAAGAAATTTGAATAATCGTATTATCTCTCACAGAAGTGATATAAGACTCAACAAGAAATCATGTGCATTAGCTCAACAAATAAAAATCATTCAAGGAAGACAAGTTTTACATTCAGAAAAAATATCTAAAAGATTATTTCTTGAAATGATTGAAATTAATAAATCAATCAAATATGAACAAAACAGATATCGAAAATCTTAGCAAAATCTACAGTTATCTTTACAAATGGATTAAACGATGATTCTCAAAGAATAAAAAATCAACACACCACTACATATTTATATTTTGACGATTAATCATAGGTTGTCACTTCAAATCCTTCAATGTCACTCGAAACGTCAAAGATATAACATCATTCCGACAAATATTTACATATTTTACGTTTTTTTAAAGGTAATATTCATTAATCAACCACTCATTATGTAGTACTTCTTCATTTTAAGTATTTTTTCAATAATGTAATTACATATTTTAGGACCTGAAGAAGTTTCAAATTGAAAAGCTCGGTCCACTATTAAAGAGTTTTCATAGTTCAACATTTGTGCTGACTGAAGATCCCCGTTATTCCCCACTGTTTATATATATATATATATATATATATATATATATATATATATATATAAATTTAGAAGTAACGACTGAAAATTGGTATGAACAGTGGGGAATAACGGGGATCTTCAGTCAGCACAAGTTTTGTACTATGAAAAACTCTTTATTACGTTGGACCGAGCTTTCGTTTCAATTTTGAAACTTCTTCGGGGTCCTAAAATATGTAAATTACATTATTGAGAAAAAAATACTTAAAATGAAGGAAGTACTTACAGTAATCTGAGTGGTTGATTAATGAACATTAATTTGAAAAAAAAACGTAAAATATGTAAATATTTGTCGGAATGGTGTTATATCTTTGACGTTTCGAGTGACATTGAAGGATTTGAAATGACAACCTATGATTAATCGTCAGAAAAATATAAAATATGTAGTGGGTGTGTTAAGTTTTTTATTATATTCTTTGAGAATCATCAGTTTCAATCCATTTGTAAAAGATAACTGTAGATTTTGCTAAGATTTTCGATATCTGTTTTTTTGTTCATATTTTGATTGGATTTATTAATTTCAATCATTTCAAGAAATAATCTTTTAGATAATTTTTTTTTCTGAATGTAAAACTTGTACTTCCTCGAATGATATTTTATGGCCTGTTTCAATAGCATGTTGAGCTAATGCACATGATTTCTTGTTGAGTCTTATATCACTTCTGTGAGAGATAATACGATTATTTAAAGTTCTTGAACTTGTACCAATATAGTTCAAATCACAGTTGTTACATGGTATGTTGTAGACAACATTTGATTTCTTCAAATCTGGTGTGGGATCTTTTAACCTCGTATTTAAGTTTCCAATAGTCTTGATATTTTTTTGTGAAAATTTTAGACTAGAGTTTTTGGTCTTTAAAGCATGGCCTAAAAATTCAAATTTGCCATTTTTTTAAATTATTCAATATTTTGGGTTCTGTATTTTTTTAAATAAAATTTTAAGATTTTTTTTATGTTGCACTCTTTTTTATCTGTCATTTTGAGAGTGATCTGTAAAAATTTCAGATGTTCATCTTGAAAATAAAAAAATGGCAGATCTTCAATTGATTTTAGACAGAATTCTACTTTGACGTAATTTCATATATATCCTAGTCCAAATTTTTTTTTGCACGTTCAAAAACATGACTTTTCGTTAGATGCATTTTTTTCTTTCAGTTAAAGTTCTGCTTAATTTGATCAATCAGATCAAAAGTTATAACAAATTCAGTGTAAAGCGCTCTGCGTGCTCCTCCCGCGCTGCACATTTCCGCAAGTTAGAAAAAAGTTCTACAGCTTACAGTTTTTACTTTTAAGGAAAATTTTATATACCTTTTTGATGTAAAACTTTCCATTTTTGCCAGTGGCACCATTAGTTATTATTATTTTTTTAAACATTCAATATACAATGTAAGTTGGCAACTTATTTGTTGAATAATTAATTAAGCACACGTTTTAAGGTTGGTACCTTTTTATATGTTGTTTCTAACATCATCACTAATGTACAGTAAAAATTTACCACCATTCCCCAACTTTCTGAAGCTAAAATTTAATATTACTCCACTAGTATACGTAGAGGGTCAGGTGAGCACTAAACTTACCGATCAACTGTTCTTTTTCTTCTCTAAATTCAAATATATTTTCGATCCAATATAAAGTACAACAGAAGATAAACTTTGATTTTTATTTTATACAAGAATTTTAAGCAGGAATTTATGAACATGGACATTGTGTCAATTTACTAAAAAACCTAATATTTTCGTTTTTGATACAATTTACACTTATATTAACAAAGAAAAACAAATATTTTTCGCTGCGGCGTATACTTTGTATGAAGTCGTTATATAAATATATGTTGTAGGTAAGCTTATTTTTTTTGTATAAACGTTATCAAAGTTTATTTAACAACAAATTTTACGGATTTTGGAGCAAAATTTATTTTTTGCTTTTTGGTGAAATTTTATTGTGATTTTAATCTTTTTCATAAAACCAATCAGACCTTCTTAAAGTACAGATTACAAGCTTCGAAGAGTTTTATTGAATACATTTAATATTATATTTTAAAATAGAGTTTTTGGTTTATGAAGCATGGCCTAAAAACTCAAATTTGTCATTTTTTTTAAATTATTCAATATTTTAACCACTGTATTTTTTAAATAAAATTTTAAGATTTTCGTGCATTTCCCAATTTTCTTACGTATTATTTTGGAAGTGAACTTTGAACATTTCAGATGGTTATCTTTAAAATTCAAAGAATGGCAGATCTTCAATTGATTTCATAGACAATTATACTTTGACGTAACTTCATATATATATATATATATATATATATATATATATATATATATATATATATATATATATATATATATATATATATATATATATATATACTATTCCTATTCATATTCTTTTTTACGTTTGAAAACATGACATCTCGTTAGCTACTTTTTTCGTCTTTCATTTAAATTTTTGTTAGCTTAATTTGATCAATTATATCGAAAGTAATAACAAATTAATTGAAGCGCACTCGTGTCGCCGCCTCACATTTTCGTACGTTAGAAAAAAAAATCTGCAGCTTACCTACAGTTTTCATTTTGAAGAAAAACTTTCAATTCCTTTTTAATGTAAAATCTTCCATTTTTTCGAATGGCACCATCAGTTTTTCAAAAAAATAATATTTTTCAAAAGATATTCAATAAACAATGTAATTTTGCAAATAAAAAAATAAGCACACTCCTTACGGTTGGTAACTTTTTATATGTTATTCCTAACATCATCACTAATATACAGTAAAAAGTTACCACCGTCCTCTAACTTTCTGAAGCTAAAATCTAATATTACTCCACTAATGTTTTGATTAGTTTATATCAATGCATATCTTTTTTTTAAATTCCACATGTGTTGTCCCATTTTCAAAAGACTTGAAGCATAACTGTTTTGTTTCGATTTTTGTTTTCTGTTGGAAATACTCAGGGCAATAATAACTGTAAAGAAAAATCTCCAACATTTTTTCTGACCAGGTAGATTTAGTCGTAAAAAAATGCAAGAACTGCCGAAAGTCGCATATTTTCTAGACATATCGGACAACCTGGTCTTCTCACCCAATTAAAAAAATTGGTGTACCCAATGTCGAAGGGTATCCTACGGATGACGCTTATCCTAATAGTTTGTTGTACTAGTTGGATTTATCAAGATAAGTATTATTTCTCTTGCAATTAAAATTAACATATCTGGAATAATGTTCGAAATATCTGATAAAATAGTTAGAAGGGAACAGGAGAACTTCACTTACCTAACAAATGAACTAAAGTATTCACAGTACTGAAATAGCTGTAATCAACTATAGTCCAACCAAACCGACTCTTAGTATAGTAATAAAATATCCCCGCTTCACTCACCACCACCGCACTATAAATGAACATCGTGAAAAGCATCGACACAATAAACAACCTGTTTTTTCCGGGACTTTTTTTCAGAATCAAACCGAAAGTTTCGACTGCATGTCTTGGATTGAAGATATCGCTCAGCACGATCATCCAATTGCCGGAAATCGATGGTTTTCTAGGTTCTTTGATCCAAAAAATCCCATAAATGAACCCAAACGCATACAGGCCACCGGCTGTGCACAGAACACCGTAGTATCCCACTAACTCAAAATAGTTGGCGCTGATGAGCTGTGCAAGAGGAATGGTCACGTTGAGCACTATTTGAACTACCCCAATCCTCAATGTTCGCATCTGGAGGGTACTGACGTCTGCAATATAAGCAAACACTGCCATCACGATCATCGGTTGTCCGCCAAAGAAGGAAGGTATTATCAACTGGAATACTCCTTGGACCTCGAGAGTCCAGGACCTCATGAAAACCACGCACAAAATACATCCTACCACTGCAAAAAACTCGCCAGCAATCGGGATGAGTAGAAAAGGTTTCCTGCATTGGTGGCGATCGCTGTAAGAACCCAGAAAGAGAACCAAGATCAAAGGCATGAAGCTTTGCAAGGGATTTTGCCATGAGTGCACGTTGTTTATCAACGCTACCACTTCGGTGTCTTCTTTTGTGTAGTTTTCGTTCTTCCCGCTAAGAATGGCTTCGCAGACTGTATCGTTCATCTGCAAGTTTACCCTACAAGCTTTTTCGTACTCCAGATTGTATAGGGTTGGTTGACACAACATGGCTGCCATTACGTAGGCCGCTATCAGGGGCTCCACCGTTATAACTTCTTGAACATAAGACACTTTTTCAGTGAAGGACAGTTCAGAGAAAGTTCGTTCATCTTTCTCCTTCAGGTCTGCCACTGACTGGGTCACTAGATCTGCCGTCGAAGTCATTTTTAGTATGTGAGGTATCGAGCCAACATTTTCATTCAAATCACTTTATAAAACTGCATTAGGCACGGGATGGTCATCATGTTATTATTGTATATAGTTAGTGAAAACCTGTTTGAAGAAGATGAGTATCAAAAGAGTGGGTGAAATTTGAAAGTTGATTATCTTGTAATTTGAGTATGATAAATAAATAGATATGTGATCGTCTAACAGGCAGGTTTCGAGCTATGCAAGAAATTTAAATTGTTTGTTTTTCACTGTCTTCATTCGAACGAAACGAACGTGTTGTTTATAAAAACAAAATTGCTTCAAAATGCCTTCGGGGTGGATGGTGATGCACGATTATGTTTAGGAAGGTCACCAAGAAGAAACTGGCTGAATTATTCAATAGCCTCCTTGATAATATTGTAGGAATACAATGGGAAACACAAATGTAGATTGAGTCTTTCATTATAGATTTCTCAGAAAAATTTCATTTCTCACGAATAAAGTGTGAACTGACGTATCGACCATCAATTACGAAAATTCCATGGCTTTCCTGGATTGGAGATCCGTAAATAATAAATTATATAAATAGAGCATTTCCGGTTTCATGCAATCAATTGAAGCAAGGCCGGATACAATGGGGAACATGATTCGGTATTCGGACAAGTTTAATTTTTTTCTTTGTTATGTTCTCCTCATTATGAAATATTTATTCCATTCCGAGAAATTGGTTTTTCTTATCAAATGGTTAATCATGATTTCATTATTGACCAAGGTTAATAATTAAAAACAAAAGATACAAGCAATCAATAGTTCACTAATAAATTTGCACAATTACCCAATTGTACATAATATTTGAAGAAATGAAAGGTTATACAGGGTTGATGAGGTTTCTTGTCCTTGGATTAAATTCTCGAAAAAAGTTCGTGGGTTAGAGGACAGGTATAAGACAACAACGCAATTTTAAGCCGACGTTTCGTCCATATATTCAGACTTCTTCAAGGCCAAATCGTTCTTTGTGGTCGACAACTTTGGTAACTTTTGGCCTTGAAGAAGTCTGAATATATGGACGAAACGTCGGCTTAAAATTGCGTTGTTGTCTTATACCTGTCCTCTAACCCACGAAGTTTTTTCGAGGGTTATATAGAGTGTTTCTTAAGAACATGCTAATATTTAAGGAGGTTATTCTTGGGTCCATATTGAGAAAAAAATTTCATATGAACATATGTCCTGAAGGTCTTAACTTTTGAACTACAGGGTGTTGAAGACGTGTGGCACTCGGAGACTGCCGCGGTAAAGCTATTGCATAGCATTTTTTATCAACTTACGCAATTATAATTATATATTTATTTTATTTATGCAGTATTTTTTTTTCTTTGATATTAATTCAAGTTACACTTTGAGCGTGGTGACCGATAAGAAAATAAATTTTTTTCTTTTATTAAATAAATGAGAAGTTAATATTGTTCAAAATATTTTTTTATTATCTTTCAATACATGTCGGTTCTTCAGGAATATTTATCATTGAAACTATAGGTTTATGGTAACTGAAATAAGAAACATAAGTTTGAGACTTGATATCTTCTAAATATCTGGAAAATATCGCATCAATGGTGGTTCCATATTTTGTTGTGGATTCTTGTGGATGATTATTCATTTTCAAATTCAATATTTTCGAAAGAAAACTTGTCAACCGCTCTGATTTTTTATCAGCGAAGTTGATGTTGAAATCGCCAGCCAAGATAAGTGGAAATTTATTACCATTTGTACCAAGTATTTTCGACCCTTCTTCAGTGTACTCCAGTGCAATGAATAAAATGCTCTACCTCGTCTAATTTTGGATTCGGAGAAATGTAAATTGCTACCATGACTATGTGTAGGCCATTTCTAAGTTTGCATAAGCACGCACAAATATCTCCAACAAATGAGCTCCTAACATTAACATCTATACTTTCTCACAAACAGCTGATTACTTATTCGTCTGATTTCGGAGCAGCTCGTCTCGATTCGTGCGAGCTTCGTAGAGTAGTACCATGAAGTAAATACAAAGAGGAGGTGCCCTAACGCCGACCGCTGTGCCGGTCGGAGTGGGGGGTGTTAGGTTTATTTTCGTTACGAAATTTCTGGATTCGGTCTCCGCGCTCAAGGCCCGCGATAAAAGCTATATGCAATACCTTAAAAACTTTTGTTTATGATAACTTTGGTATGACCCTAGACATTTTTGTGAAACGTAGTACACATCTTCTATGCATCAAAAGGCATTTTCTTCCGTACAACATAATTTTTAATTCTTGCCAGTGGCGTTCGTGCGGGATTTGCACTGAATCGTTTCAAAGAAAATACTGATACGCCACTGTTTTTTCTTAAAGTAAAAATTATTTTTGAAATCCTTATTCCTTTCTGAGCAAATCTGGTCTCCTGATTGTTTTTTTGCAGGAGTACAGCACCTCTCGAGAGAGCAATGCACATGAAATATTTTTTGTATACCACTAAATATGAATTTAAAAATTTTAAAAAATTATAGTATCATTTGAATACTTGAAACAATGTAATTTCGTTAGGAAAATATGTTTTCATTGAATTTGGATAATGTGAGGCTATTGTTAATTAAGAAGTTTTTTTGGAACCGCCGATTTTATTAAAAACCGAATTGTTCACAGAATGACTCCATAAAATCGTTTAAAAGTTGATTATCTTGTTAATTATAAATTTCTAAAGTTAACAAAATATGAGAAATCGAATAAATATTTTTTTATTGATTTTTACATCATAATAAGTTTTATGTCGGCAAAAGCATTTTACAACATTAAAAATATATTTTTTTAAAATGTTTTTTTTGTATTAGTTTATAATAATTGAAAAAAAAATTTTGTTTTTATTGTTTATAATAGTTTTTTATTATGTAAATAATATATTGAACATTTTTTTCTTTAAAATTAATAATTGGTTCTTTTCTACCTAATAAGAATATTTTTTTATGAATAATGTAATTGTTTATTTACTTAACAATTAAACAAACTTTGATTGGCATTATATTTTTTGAATGGCACAAAAATAACAAAAACAACCATATACGACAAACTGTTCCAAAAATGTTGTTGTAATTGTAATTTTGACAGAATTTTCTAGAAAATTTACAAAATATTTTTTTTTAACAGTTTGTGAAAAAAATAATGCCAATAAATTTTTTAATTTTAATCAAATAAACAATTACATTATTAATTAAACATTTTTTTCATTAGGTAGAGAATAACCAATTATTAATTTTAAGGAAAAAAATTCTTAATATATTATTTAAATAATAAAAAAAAATAAAAAAACTATTATAAATATATTTTGTAAATATTTTATAAACATATTGCGTATTTTTTTAATTGTTGTAAAATGCCTTTGTCAGACCTAGAACTGATAATAATGTGAAATATCAATATAAAAAAATTGACAATATTTACTTGATTTCTTATATTTTGTTAACTTCAGAAATGTATAATTAACAAGTAATCAACTTTTAAACAGTTTTATAGCGTGATATTATTGAGTACACATGTAAAATGTGCTCCAGGAAGCAAAACATTCTGTGAACAATTATTTGGTTTTTAATAAAATCGGCGTTACCAAAAAATTACTTAATTAACAATTAACATTATCAAAATTAATGAAAAAATTATTTTCCAAAGAAATTACATTCTTTCAAGTGTTCAGCTGATACTATCATTTTTTGAATTTTTTAATCTTGTGACGCTAACATATTTCCCTTGATAAAAAAGTATCTTCATATTTTAAATAAATTGCCAGTTAGTGTGTCATCCGCTGAACAAAGTTTTTCTTCGATGAAGCGATTGAAAGCTTGGCTGCGATCGACGATGCAACAGGAGCGGTTGGTTGGATTAGCTCTACTTCATGTTCATATAGATAGATAGATATTTCAAATGTTTGCAAATAAGAAATACAGGAGACTGGATTTCATTTTGTTTTTTATTTTTATTTTAACGAAATAAATCTCTGTTTTTGTACCTATTATAAGTATTTGTATATATTTTTTTATTTTATTACATTTTATATTTTTGTTTTAATTTGAATGAAAAAATATACTTATGTTTTTTGTACCTATAAATAGAGCTAAATTCCTAGATACGCCACTGCTTCATTGTTAAATTAAAGAAGATGCCTCCGACTGCGTGAGATTATTACAGAGTACAGTATTAAGTTTAATAATTAACCTCTTAAAACATAATTTTGTGACAATGTTTTCTGGTCATCTTGTTTCCATCTTTTTTAAAGTTCACTTTTTACGCCGACGGGTTTTTTGATTTTACACTTTTTAGTTGGGATTATAAGACGGTAATAATCTAAAAATATTATTTAAATTACCTTTTTTTATTTTACACTTTTTAGTTAGGATTATAAGACGGTAATTTTTTTGTGGGTGATTGGCTATTATAACTAAGACGAATTTGATCTCTAACGTGTTGCAATCATTTATGTCGCGATGACGGAGACTGAGTTTCGCGACGTGCACTTTCTTGTCGGGCTTCTTGGTTTTACGACAAAGATTTGCACACGACCGACGACGTTTTCGAGCTCGTAACATTGTGAGTTATATAATATTCAGGTATACAACAATAGATACAAACTCTCACCATGTGTACTGAATCATAGACTAGCAAAGTACATGAACGATTTCACTATTAACAAATGGATATACTACAACAACAAAGTAGATGGATAATTTCAGTCACTAACAAATTACAGTCAAACTTGGTTATAACGAACTACCGAGGAATAATTGTTCAATCAAGTGCCGATAATTTGCGAAATTTTGCGACCGCAGTCGAGAGGTGGGATTCCCCTATTTCTCTGTTAGGGATATGTTAGATACATGGCGCATGGCATTGTGTTACTACGTGTTTAACTGCATTGTACCATTATCCCTACCTCAAAAGCATGCAGGAAGGCTATTACATTGTCGGTTAAGCTGGAAATAATTAGAAAACTCGACAGTGGGTGCGCAAATGCACAAATTTGTCGGGATCATGGTCTCAAAAAATTAACAGTGTCGTCAATTTACGCGAAAAAAAATCTACCAGGTTGCATGCATGTACTGCATATTTTCTTCATAGCGAACACCCTCTATAACGAACCATTTCTAGTCATTAAGCCGTTCGTTATAGCCGAGTTTGACTATAGTTAATTAAGTTTCTATTAAAATATTTAAGTGATAGTTGTACTAAAAATGTAACGAAAACGAAATAGAATCGAAACCGAAAATAAACCAATTAACGAGCAAATTAACCAATTACTGATGTACCAAGCTATACGCTGTTATAACTTTTTCACAATATGGCGTATGGATGTCGCCATATTGAATTTAGATTATTAGTGGCATGTTTTTATTCACAATATGGCGTCTGGTTGTCGCCATATTGAATTTTGATTATTATACTGTCATGCTTCCCGAATGTTTCAGCATTTCGAGTCTCACAACTTATTTAGCAACCATCAATTTGTTTTCAGACCAGGCAAAAGTACAAGCTCTGCAATATTAGACCTGGTAAACCAAATTCATATGATGCTTTCTGCATGATCGTTGATGATTCTTTCAAGGAAATATTCATGATGATATTTCCGATATATACAGGGTGTCAAAACAATTTGTAGTGCCGTAGGGGAAAAAACTATTCCAGCCACGGTTTCCAAATATTCGAATCTCCCCGTTATTACTGCATGATCGTTGATAATTTTTTCACCAAAATGTTCGTAATGATGTTTTCTACCCATACCGGGTGTCAAATCAATTTGTAGTGCCGTAGGAAAAAAAGGAACATAAAAAAATCTAATTTTTCATACATTTCTTTATATATCTCCGTTATTTTTGCATGATCGTTGATGATTCCCGCAAGAAATACTTATGATGATATTCCCGATATACACAGGGTGTCAAAACAACTTGTAGTGCCATAGGGAAAAAACTATTCCAGCCACGGTTTCCAAATATTCGAATATCTCCGTTATTACTGCATGATCGTTGATGATTTTTTTACCAAAATGTTCGTAATAATGTTATCTCCGCATACAGGGTGTCAAATCGATTTGTAGTGCCGTAGGAAAAAAGTAACAAATAAAAAAATCTAATTTTTCATACATTTTTTTATATATCTCCGTTATTTTTGCATGATCTGATGATTCTTAAGGAAATACTCTGATGATATTTCCAATATATACAGGGTGTCAAAACAATTTGTAGTGCCGTAGGGGAAAAAACTATTCCAGCCACGGTTTCCAAATATTCGAATCTTTCCGTTATTACTGCATGATCGTTGATAATTTTTTCACCAAAATGTTCGTAATAATGTTTTCTACCTATACAGGGTGTCAAATCAATTTGTAGTGCCGTAGGAAAGAGAGTAACAAAAAAAATCTAATTTTTCATACATTTTTTTAAATATCTCCGTTATTTTTGCATGATGATTTTTGCATGATGATGATTTTCAAGGAAATACTCATGATGATATTTCCGATATATACAGAGTGTCAAAACAATTTGTAGTGCCGTAGGGGAAAAAATTGAAAAATAAAAACTTTTTAACAAAAAATTAAACCGACAAAATACGGAACTGAAAAGTAAAAAATAAAATAAACCTTCTTAGTCTCAATAACTAAGCTCTTAAACTAATGTAACACTAATTTTGAGTCGGCGCCAAACAAACAATAATCGAAGATCATTAAATTACTTCAAAAAAATTATCAGAATGTCACCGCCCAACTCGATGCCATCATTTTACGCCTTACCTAATTCATTTGCTTGTTTGTTTGGCGCCGACTCAGAATTAGTTACTTACATTAGTTTAGGAGCTTAGTTATTGAGACTAAGAAGGTTTATTTTATTTTTTACTTTTCAGTTCCGTATTTTGTCGGTTTAATTTTTTGTTAAAAAGTTTTTTAATTTAACCTCTAGCTTCTGCAGAGCACCGAATTCACACGGAGGTGTAGCGATTTACTGTGAAGATAGCCTGAGCCCACCCAATAAATTGTTGTCAATATATTCGAATGCTGTGCCATAAAAATCACTGTGAGTAGAGCCAACTTCATTATTGTTGGTATTTATCACCCCTCAGGTAGCGATAATGATGTATTCTTGAGCCACTTTAACAAACTACTTGATATATTGTTTTAAAAAAATATCAAATATTATATTGCTGGTGACTTCAACATAGACACCCTGATTCCTACAAAATACTCAAAGGAATTTATAAACATTCTTGAATCTTTCGATCTGAAATTAACAGTCAATGAAATTACTCGTAAAAACTATAATAGCAATATCGCAAATAATGGAAGTTGTTTAGACAATATAATTGTTCAGTCAAATAAAGCGTATTCTGCAAAAAATATCAAATCGTACTTGTCTGATCACCACTGCCAAATGATATCACGTCTAAGTGCTCTGAAATCCCACGCACAACCCGCATATTTTCTGAAGAAGCAAGCAACCAATTTTGTAATGTCATAGGTAACGAAGACTTTCTCAATGTTTATGATGCATGCACTATAGATGATAAGTATAATTTATTCATTAATTATTTTCTATTATACTTTATCAAACATTTTCCACTCAAACCACAAGCTATAGCAATAATGTGAAATTTACATACAAATCTGCTGATATTTCGGGGGCAAAAAACAGAATGATCAACTTGCATAATTTAGCATCTACCTCGCCCAAACATAAGGCAGACTTTAAAACCGCTCAAAAACATTATAATCAACTATTGAAAGATGAAAAAAACAAGTTTATTGAAGATAGACTGTCAAAATCCAAGAACATAACAAAAACTTCTTGGCAAATAATCAATTAAATTACCGGAAATAAAAATGAAGTACAACCCAACTTTGAAAACAGTTTCTAGGTGCAGAAATCCTCAATCGTTTCTGTAATGAGAAACCAAATGAACTTATTTCGCGAAATCTCCCACCGGAACATAGCTATGAGTGTAATATACCCAATAATATAAATATTTTTAATTTTCAAGAAATAAACACCCCAAAATTACTGGAAATAGGTAACAAAATCGAAGGTAAAAAAGTGCCGAATATGACGACGTGCCTACATATTTATTGAAAAAAGTTTACCTTTCTTTAGCGAACCTCTTACTCATATCATTAATTCCTCTTTAAGCATCGGGCAGTTTCATGCTAATATAAAATTTGCTGTTATTAAACCCTGTTATAAAGCAGGTGGCCCTGAATTGCCGACTAATACAGACCAATTAGCTTGCTTAGCTCTTTTTCAAAATTCTTTAAAATAGTTGTACATGAACAAACTTTCGAATTTTTTCAACAAAATAATCTTTTTTACTCAAATCAGCATGGTTTGAATTAACAAACAACATCAATAGCTGTCTGGATGCAGGAAACTTTGACATTTTATTTATAAAGTTGGAACACTATGGTATTCGGAATTCAGAGTTGAACTGGTTCAAAAGCTATATGACTGAACGTTCACACGCGTCCAAAATTAGGGATCAAAATACAAATAGGTTCATACTGTCATCAGCACTGGAGGTGTCCAGGGGGGTTCATAATTTACATCAATGATCTGCTATCCATTGCCGAACGAGACCAAACTATCATCAACTATGCTGACGATACCACACTATTATTTACCGCCCCGAATTTTCCCGAACTCACTTAATGGTAAATTCACTTATGGTGAACATTGAGAAGTGGTTTGTGAACTCAAAATTAGTGCTAAACCCCAGAGAAACCCAAAGCAGTGTTTTTTTAAAACAAATCGTGGGCCTGACACTCCAGATAACATAAAACTTAAGGAATATAAAATCCAGTTTTCGGCAGAAACTAAGTGCTTGGGTGTTTTTCTTGATGACACCTTGATTTTTTCTTTTCACATAAGCCGTCTCTGCAAAGAACTCGATCAGTCATGCTTTGGCCTCAGAATATTGTCAAATAATTCTAACATTAGCATCGGTAGGACCTTCTACTATGCTAGTTTCTACTCCAGAGTGCGATACGGCATTATTCTTTGTGGAGGAAGTGGTGAAGCCTTGAATATTTTCAGAATTCAAAAGAGAACTATTAGAATAATTGAGAAATTGAGTTTTCTCACATCGTGTAGAAATCACTTCATATCGTTAAATATGAGTAGAGTAGAGTAGTTTATTTGACTATGTTATGTACATAATACATTTATAGCAGGTCACAAAACAATATCGCTAAGGAGTCGATAACGACCGTTTAGGATACAGAAAGGTAAAATCTAAGACATAAGTTAGCTAAGAGAGAGAACGGAACAAAAAGATAATTAAAATTTGCATTGATCAGCAAGATTAAAAATGGTTTGAACAATACAAGTTTGTAAACGAGTTTGAGCATAAATAAAAGGTCTTCTTCTTTTTTCGGTGCCGTGCCTGACTTCAAGCGTGGGCCATATCCATGACAATTTGGTTGAATTGGTCTCTATCTGTCGCTACTCGGAATAGTTGTTCTACTCCCAGTCCGGTCCAGTTTCTAATATTTCGTAGCCACGATATCTTTTTACGACCTATCCATTTTCTGCCCTCAACCTTTCCTTGAATACTCAGGCGAGGGATGTGATATTTGGTACCTCGCATTATATGTCCGAAATAACTGACCTTTCTAATAAAAAGGTAACAGTTTTAAAAGTTAAATTTATATACATAATGAACTGGCTGTGGCAATGTAGCTGTTTATATCATAAAAACAGTGACTCAGCACAGTTTTGAATTTTTTGAATACCAATACTTTGACAGAGTTATCAAAGATGTAGAGATTGAGATTCAAGGAATTATTTATTTATTTATTTATTTTATTTATTTATTTATTTACGGATTCACCATTAGAAACAATATAATTACAATTTTAACAGTGAACTACTATTCTAAGAAGTTACATATTATACATATTATAAGACAACAATAATATTAGTCTAACCTTATGTCACTAAGAAATTTTTCAATTCACTCAATGAGTTTACAAGTTTATTAGTCTAACCTTATGTCACTAATAGATTTTTTCAATTCTCTCAATGAGTTTACAAGGGGATCGACATTATAGGTACTTATTAAACCATCTCATGCATCTAGACATCGGTGTGTTGTAAGCATAGTTTGTGCTATGATTTTTTATGCAAAAAAGTGGAGGATTTCTTGTATCGTAATTTTACATTGAAGTTAATAATTTCTTAAAGATAAGGACAGTCGACTTCTGATAGTAGTTTGTAAATGAATGTCATATCATGTTGAAAGCGCCGTGTGGTAAGTTCAGTTAAGTTAAGATTATTTAATGTATTTTGACGAATAAAGTTGGGATATGTCATCATTTTGAAAGATATATGCTTTAGAAATCGAATTTCAACATTTTCAATGTCACATCTGTAATATGGGAACCATGCAGCTGAGGCGTATTCCAGTGCTGATCTAACTAAAGAACAATATAAAGTCTTAAGGGTATTACATGACAACTCTTTACCATTTCTCATTATAAATCCTAACATTTTGCTTCCCTTTGCAGAAACATTATTGAAGTGTCTTTTGAAGTTCAGTTGCTGATCTAAAGTAATCCCAAGGTCTCTTATTTCGTTTACCCTGTCGAGTACTTTTCCATCAATATTATAGTCATAATAAAGGTATTTTTTTATATGGAAAAAGTGATAACGTGACATTTCTCTATGTTCAGGTACAAATTGTTTGTTGGGGACCAATCATATATAATATCTAATTCGTTCTGAAGAATCAGACTGTTTAAGACATCACTAACTGATAAATACAATTTCAAATCATCTGCAAACAGTAAGAACCTTGCATGCTGTAAATAATCTCCAATGTCATTTACGAATAGATTGAATAATAATGGTGCACAATGTGATCCTTGTGGTACACCGGAAGCTACAGGAATTGTTTCTGAAATGTAATTATTAATTCTAACACACTGAAAACGTTGTGTTAGGAAGCTTCTTATCCAATCTAGTATACCAGTACCAAAACCTTGAGCTTTCAGTTTTTCCAACAACAACAAATGATTAACCCTATCAAATGCCTTCGATAAATCGGTATAGATAGAATCTATTTGGTTACCTTTCTCCAAGGCATGTAACAAGTGTTGTTCATATGTTATAAGATTTGTCATAGTAGATCGTCCTGAACAGAACCCATGTTGTTGTGGAATTATTATATTCTTGCAGGCCCAGGTCAACCGACAAGTTACTAGTTTATCCATCAACTTAGGTATAACAGACTGAATGCAAATTCCTCTATAATTTGTAACATTTTCCCTATTACCTGTTTTGTATATAGGTGTAATATAGCTATTTTTCCAGTTATCCGGAAAATGCCCATTACAGAGAGATAAGCTAAAAAGAAACTGTATTGGTGCAGTTAAAGTGTAGATACAGTTTTTCAATAATGCCGTCGGTATACCATCAGGCCCATGAGAATACTTGAGCTTCAAGTCATGAATACCATCAAAAACATCAACTAATCCAATATTAATTTTGTTTATATCAACAGATGTATATTGTGGCTAAGAGTTAATCTATGTCGTGGGAAGGTCAGCAAATCGGCCGATCTGGTGTAATAATCGTGAGAGTCGGAATGTCTGGGAAATTTATGCACATTTTGGTGTATTTCTAATAATACTGTGAAGATGTGTATAGGGAAGGAAATGGCATGATACCCAGTTGGATGAAATGTTCTGAAATCCAAATTAGCCAATATTCTGATAGCTTTTTTTTGACACCTGAATACTGTTATCGCATACGTTGAGTTACCCCAGAGTAAGATATCATAGGAGAGCACTGTATGAAATAAGGAATAATATGCCATTTTCAGAGTATTCGGGTTGGTAATATGTTTCAGTCGACGCAGTAAGAACACGGTGCAGGATAGTTTCCGGACTACATGGTCTACATGATTGGACCAATTTAACCTATCATCAATGATGAGACCAAGAAAAGTAACGTTATTTTTTTCCTTGGTAGTTTTTGTTAGAAGAGATAATCATGTTTTGAGTTTTATTTTCATTCAATTTAAGTTTATTTTGTGTGAACCATATTTTGGCTGAACTTAGGCTCTCAGATTTCTGATCAATAAGGTTTGTGTAAGATTTTTCAGAGCATATAAAGGTTGTATCGTCAGCGAATAAGACACATTTAGTGGGTGCGTTGCATTGGCATAGGTTATTGATATAAACGATGAATAAGAAAGGACCAAGGACTGAACCCTGGGGTACCCCATTTCCAATTTTTGTATAGTTAGATTTTGCATTATTTAACTCTATGCGCTGAAATCTGTTTGAAAGGTAAGAGTGAAGTAAGTCTAATGTGATGCCTCTTATTCCATAGTAGCTTAGTTTTTCGATTAATAAGGCGTGCGATATGCAGTCGAGGGGTAAGAGAGGTATGTTGGTTTTGATCAAGACCCTCTACTATATCAGACACGAGTTTGAAAGTTGCCTGTGTCGTGGATTTATTCCTGCAGAAACCATATTGAGATTCACTGAAATAGAATCTATTTTCGAAGTGGGAGTACAATCTTTCTTTCAGGATGTATTCAATGATTTTGCCGATTATGGAAATGATACTGATTGGGCGATAGTTAGCCATCAAGGATTTGTCACCCTTTTTAAATAATGGTATTACCTTTGAGAGTTTCAGCGAATCTGGAAAAACCCCTTTGTTGAAGATCAGATTTATTAAGTCAGTGACTGATTTTATTAAATGGCTGTTTAAGTCATGGATGTCGTGAGAGCTAGAGGAGCTCAGTCTGTTGATGGCAGCGAAAACTTCTTGTCCCAGCAATATACATATTTGAATGTATCAAATTCGTCTTCAAAAATAGGCATATTTTCTCACAATTCCAAATAACTCATAGTCATGGTACAAGAAATATCTCAAATTACAATATTCCTTATCACAGGTAAGCCTGTATTGAGAAAGCTGCCCAGTATTCTTGTATAAAATTGTACAATCACTTACATGCTCATTTAAAAGCAAAAAATAATTTTCAAAACGTAAAAAATCCCATATTGTTTTTCTTTTGTTCCCTAGAACCTTATTCTACCGATGAGTATTTAGGAAGTACTTGGATTATGTAACAGATTCAGAATCCTTTCTGTACTCTTATATATATATCATATATTTTTATTTTTATCCATATAAAAAACATTCCGGCCTCATGCGTTGTTGCCACCTGTTAATAGTATACGACGCAATAGTATTCTCACCAGTTTGTTTATCATCCCCGTGCATACATCAGTTGTTTTGTGTACCCTATCGGATGATCATGGATGAATCATCAAGAAGCTACAAAATTCTAATGAAATGCAATAATTTTAAAGGTAAGTTAGTTGAGATGGTTTCTCTTATCAATCATTGTTCTTGCTTTGCATGATAATATTTCAACCCAGTCAAAACTCAATTAGAAATATTGTGTACAACAGATCGAGTTCAGAACTTTATAATATGTTCAATAGTAGGAATAAATATTTAAGGGTTGTTTGAAAACTTCAACATTTCTTTAAACGCCAAATTTGTTGCTATTTGACTGCGGTATGTTGAATATTCAAATAACAATAAAACTGCATTTCCTTGAAATTGAGATAAAATAATTCAATAACTTTATTGAAGAGTGTGTATTTTACAGGTGAAAGTCTATCTGGAGCAAACTCGGAAAACCCGAAAAAAGTACGTAAACAATATTGATTATCTGTACATATATAATTAATAACATGTCCTGACAGACTGATTCACTCACGATCAACAACCAGACCAAACCGCTTGACCTAAAATGACATAGGTAGAACCAAATAGGTGAAAATGGTTTCTTTGATACTCCATCCCTAAAGGGGGTGAGCAGGGGAGAAGGGGAATAAGAGTACCTTTAGTTTTCAAATTAGAGTCATGAAAATTGGTTTTTGGGATTTTCCTCTCAAATAAAGAAAGTGTATTTTGATGTTTTCCAAAATTCAACCCTAAAGTGGTCAAAAAGAGGGTTGAAAGTTTGTGTGGGATTATCATTTGGTTTTTCAAGTAAGTAATATTGATAAAGAACAAGTAACTGAAAAGTTTTTTTGAGAAAGAAAATTGACATATTTTAAAAAGTGAGGATACTTACTCGTCAGGTGTACAAGAAGTAACCTCACTTTTTTAAATATGTCAATTTTCTTTCTCAAAAAAACTTTTCAGTAACTTGTTCTCTATCAATATTACTTACTTTCAGGTACGCACTGATGATGACCTAACGGTTGGAAGCGCGTTGCTACGATTTTAATAAATTATTTTATGCACGAAATACAATTTTCTTTCATCGATTATATCGATACGTGCACACAGTCATACTTTTCATTTGAAATCATCATGTTCAGTGGCGTCCCGGAAGGCACCTCAACCAATATTTTTGACCAAAAAAATTTGCGCCACTGATTTTTGCAATTTTTTTATTTTTTTTTCGCATTAAGCTACTGAAACTACAACGTTTTCATTCAGGAATTTTTTGAGAAAAAAAAAATCACTTTATTGTTATGTGGTAACGCCGACAATTAAAAAAAGCATGAAACAGGAAGAACCCTCTATTAAAACCACACTTAAACAAATGGTAAGCAATTTTTTTCAGTAAGAAAACATTCAACAATAAGTAACACAAAACTTACAACAGTTGCTCAAAATGTCCTCCTTCAACTTCAATGCAAGCATTATCTCGTTTTAACATCGATTGCCGAACACATTGAAATATTTCCGGCTTATGTCTTATTTGATCACATGAATCCCGTATCCGTTGGATTAATTCTTCTTCAGTGTTGACTGGAGTTTCATAAACGAGAGATTTCAAATGTCTTCAAAGGAAGAAAGCTAAGGGATATAAATCCGATGATCTGGGTGGCCATGACTGTGGATCTGTGCGATCGATCCAGTTTTCTCCAGAAATTGACGTGCCAGTGGGACATTTTCTAATAGAACGGGTAACACAAATTCAAAAAATGACGAAACTCTTGACCATTCAATCTCGGGGGTAATAAATTAGGTCCAATGAGATAATCACCTACAAGACCGACACAAACATTCACGGGAAACTGTTGTTAATAATGATGTTCTATAACCGCATGGGGATTTTCTCCTGCCCAGATTGATTGTTATGGATGTTCATAATTGAATATCGAGAAAAACACGCTTCATCGGTAAACAATATACGGGATAGAAATGTCGGAGATGCTGACTGTTGTTGCAAAAGCCAAGTAGAATAAACAACTCGCTTGGGAAAATCCGCAGGTAATAACGGTTGCACACGCTGTATGTGGTGAGGATACAGTTGATAGTCCCTTAAAATCTTCCATACAGTAAAGTGAGAAATGTTCAATTGTTGTGCAATTCTACTTGTACTTGTATCGGGGCTACGCTCAACTTCATGTAAAACTGCTTCCTCCAGCTCCACTGTTCTTACCGTTGCAGGTCTCCCAATAAGAGCATCCGACCTTCTGAAGGTGCCTGATTCGCACAGCGTTTCGTGTACTCTTACAAATATTTGTCTATTTGGTACAATGCGATATGAATATCTTTCTTGATAAATGCGTCTAGCCGCTCTGGAATTGCCTTGGGCCATTCCATAGACAAAATGCATATCGGCCATTTCTGAGTTTGTAAACCGAACCATTTTCTAATAACAGTAACGAATTTTATAGCCTAAAACTCTTTAAAATACTTCAAATAATTACTATCGAATAATAACGTATGCACTGTTTCAAGTTATATCAAAGTCGAATTTGTTTGAACAATTGTTTTTCCTTCCATGTCACTCTAACTTTACTTTCAAAACACCGCGGTAATAATAAACGTTCTTTGTTTCATCAAAAACAGTTAGTCTAAAAATTCAAAAGATGGACTTTCGTGTAATTTTAATTGTTTAATCATAACTAAAAATTTCGTTATTGCATATCCATGGAAAACAATGAAAACATTTTTTAATAATGAATAAAAAAAATTATTACTTGCATTACTTTTGATTTCTAAGACTGAAATAGACTATTGATATGGAGAAAAATAACAAGTACACCCCAGTTTTTGATGGGTTTGGTAGTTCAAGTTTTTTATTATGTTGTCCCAGGGACATGCAATAAAGTGATTTTTATGTTTTTTCTCAAAAACAAAGCAAGATACGAAAAAAATGCTGGACATAAAAGAGTTGTAGTTTCAGTTTCTTAATGCGAAAAAAAAATACAAAAATTGCAAAAAATCAGTGGCGCACATTTTTTTGGTCAAAAATATTGGTTAAGGTGCCTTCGGGACGCCACTGGAGAGGATGATTCCAATTCAGTTACGGCTAAATTATCCCCTCACTACCCCAAACATGACTGCCAAATTTCAACAATATCGGCTTGAGGATTATTAAGATATTCAGGAAAAAACTATTTTTTTTTAAATGTTGACACCCTGTATCTTGAAAACTAAGCATTACCGGACCTTTGGTTATATAAACTTCTCGCCTTAGAATCGCTCAAAGAATTAGCCCTTCGATTTTGGCCACATACTTATATAACACCCTGTATATTGAAATGTTTGAATAAATCGTGATATATAGACCTGTTAAACTACAGGTAAGCACTGAACCATGTATACACAATATCTAATAACATAAAAATATGCACATTTTCCTCGACACATCTTTCTAGATACGTTCACTTACTATTTGCCATAGAGGCAGGCTATAAAGCATCTTAATAGCAATATATTACATGGTGCAATGTTGCCATATCGCTTGAGTTTACAATATGCTTTATTCGGATAAAGTATACGTATAACGTATATTACAGGTGTGCCTAAAACGGCAGAATCGTGAACTAAAATATACTACTTTACCCATGCTAGTAACATTACCGCTTCATGAAAATTTTTTTTTACTTCAACATAGCAAACCTGACAATTGTACTTTATAAATTCAACCTTGACTTACTTATAAAAAAAATTCAGGAGCTTCATTCTCGATAAATTACGGCAAAATAACTGTAGAGCAGGAGAAGAAAACAAGGTTGACATTAAGACGTCAGGTATACTGACGCCTCAATTCGCTCGAAGCCTTAATGTATGGTGGATGCATGTTATCTGGGGCGCTAAAGATAGTAGAATATATATATATATATATATATATATATATTTTGAGTATGTTTTCACATTATTGTTCCTATTCTGATGACTTGCTTGTATATATTACTCTTGTATTTTGTTATATGTTTGTAATATGTAATTTAAGTGCAATAAATTATTATTATTCTTACCGATCCTACTTTTTGAGAGAAGAAACATTACAATTACTCGACAGAGGGCACTGAGGGCATAACAACTTGAAACTTTCGAAAGGCACCGCGGTAAAGGTAATTCAATTATAGTTTGAACCATGGTTGTTCTACGGAATCACAATTGCGATGAGTACCACTGAATACGGTCAATAGAGGAAGATTCATTACTTAAATGATTTTTCATTTTCGAATTCGTTTCAACGCTTAATTAGGTAGAAATTTTGAATCCATACAGTAATCCAATTTTTTAATTGATGTGGCCGATAGTTCAGGAAAATCCATATTGAAGAAAACAAAAGACATTCAATTCACAAAACCACGACACGTGTTTGGCTATACAATAGCCTTTTATAGCCTTTTCAAGAGATTATACCCAAATAATACCGAACTCATTTATTTTTAATGACCATAATTATAAAGGGTATCACATATCGGATTTAGTAAACTGATAATCAAGCAGTAACCTAGAAATGCCCATTATTAAATTGGATTATTTTGTCGATGTTTAAGAATTTCTAATGTAACAATGATTGTATCATTACTTACCTGCTCTTTATATTATCGCATTTGTATTTATAGAAGAGTTTCATTCTACTTCTACTAGTATTATTTTGAATTTGAAACATTATCATGGTTCGTGTACGTCCTATCGAAGAGAAAACTGAAGACATCTACATTTTTGGTGAGACCCATGGGAACTACCATGCAACAGAGAGAATTTTTAATGAAAAATTCCCTGATCATCCAATAACTCAAAAGTATTTGAGGGAACTAGTTGCAAAATTCAACAGAACTGGCACTGTTCATAGGGCCGGTCAGTGGAGCTGGCCGAAAATCAATTTCGGAGGAAACAGAAGTTTCGGTGATTGCCGAAATGATGGTTAATCCTCAACAAAGTACCTCACTTGTATCATTCAATACCTTTTTTTTTCCTTGTTCTACGTTGAAACATTCAAAGGTTAACAGGGGGGGGGACTATAAAAAACCGCACTTATGCTTGACATTTCAAATGCACATTGTGAAAAAACAAATCAACGAAATGATAAAAACAATTAGATGGTTGGGAAGAGAATTGAACTGTTTTTCAAAATGTGCCACATACCCCCCATGCTATTTAAAATTTTGATTATTTGAGAAAAATATTTATTTCATTAACGAAAAAACAACTATTTTGAGAATGTATATTTGCTTTGTTTTTAGAGCTTTATTGTGATTTTTAACATAATTTTCTCCGCCACATATTAATATTACCTACTCTAAACCTCATACCTCCCCTGTGGTAGTAAAAATAAATTAATCGTGAATTTGAATACTTTAAATTTTCAATGGTATCTTATAGCTGAACTAAGAAAATATATAGAAATGTGACCAAGCGTGCAATATAGTTAAATCTGGGCCTCATTTTTAGCTTCTACCCAAAGAACGTTTTCTGCTGCTATAGTTTTTTATATGCATTTCGTTAGTAATGCATTCATGAATAAATCGAAGTTAATCAAAAACAGCCCAGGTTTTACTAATTTCAACTTTTTAACAAGTGAATTGGCAGAGATTTTATTTATTTTCATTTTGGTTTCTGACAAGAGTTTGATGACATATCTATCAAACGATTGACAGGTTTACCACATCAAAATCAAAATTTTCATATTTAATAACTAGGTACTCACATTCTAATTGAAATTCAATGATAGAATCTTTCAAAAGACTATTTATTAAACATATAACTAATGAAAATGAAACAGAACAAGAATTATAACCACAAACAGCAAATTTCCTATGCCATTGGATGTTTTTAATTAGGATAGTAGATTTGTCATCCAATATGTTTTGGTCATCTGCACATTCAAGGCCACATGACATGAGATTTTGAACCAAATCTACCAAGACCGGTGTCTTTCATGTCCTACAACTGCTTTTATCTAGAAATTCCTCAAGTTGATTTCGAATGAGACTACTAAATGATTTTAAATATTTTAATAGTGTTCAATAATTGATCATATAACAATGTAATTACAATAAAACTGTGATGAATACATAAACTCAAATGAAGTCAAAATGAACCGTGTAACATTTCCATAAAATTAGAAATAAATTCATTGTATTACAAGTAGGCCTACATATCACAGCAGCTAAATATTCTTTTTTTTTCTGATACAATAATTGATTATTTAGTGTTATTCGTGATGAGAACCTAGTCCACCCCAAAACTCTGACTTGCTTTAAAATTACTGGATTATTGTTTACAATTGCAAGAATATGTAAACATTAAGAAGGACTGGCCGAAATTGATTCAGACTATAAAACTGACTATGAATCTCTTCCTCCTCAAATAGCAGTCAGTCTTTACAAATGTATATAAAAAAAAAACAAATATTACAAACAGTATTTGAGACACTAACTAGAACAGCAAAAACAATTATTGGAGAAAAATAAATATCAAACAATTTTAAATACATAATATATACATTAGAATATACGTAATATTTCAAACAGACTTTGATAGATCTCGAATGTTTTTTTATTCTAAAATGTTCTGACTGAATAATTCTGAGCTCCAACTTTTAGCACCCCATAAATTGACACAATGTAGACATTGTGAAGAAAACTATTCTTAACATCTACATATTTTTCTAAGTCATCTATACCCATTCAGTTATCCAGTGGGTTTATATTAAAATAGATTTTTCAATACTAAAAATATCTTTCTCTTAATACAGTAAATTATAAAAATAATCAAAAGTGGAAGTGTCGTAGATTATTCATTTTTTTCATTGTCCCCATAGAATTTTGGCTGAAAAAAAAAACAATGATTATATCCTTCCTAATAGGGAGAGTGTTAATTTAATTAATATTCACACAGAAAAAAATTGTATCTGAATCTTGTGAATTTATTGACATACATCTATAAACCTACTTAATATCCTTCGTTACATGAACATAATATATTTATTCACCTATTCACAAATTTTAATCTGATTTTGAAAATCAATAGTGATCAACAAAACCAGATATTCAAATAATATAGTAACAACGAATATGATCACCAATATCGGGTAACATTGTAAGTATATCAGACCTTATAATAATTTACCAAATACCCTGATAATTATAGAAACATCAAAATAAAGATAAACAAATATTTACTAATCTGAAAAGTTTTTTTACATTAATTTAATTTCTCCTTCTGATTTCATCACTTGTTCAATTTAATTAATGTAATTTTTACTCTTATTATCTTTGTAGAATGTATCCCTTTCCCTAGTATAAACTAGTGTTTCTGTGGAAATAAATTATTATTCTGAAATAATTTATCTTTTTTATTTGAATGGATTATAGGGTTCCTGGTTATGATAAACAGACAGGAAATTAAATCCGGCAAATGGTGTTACTATGCTCCCGAGGAAGGATCTGTTGACAAAAATTATGTGGAAACAGTTCAAAGAGCACATAACTGTCAAGTAACTTCTCACATAATTACGGATTACCGTATCAATTGAAAAACCATATAAAGCTATGCAAACAAACTCATGAAAATATCTACCATCTACCAACAAAACACTATCTGCATCCTTAATTTAAACTAAAAACCTGGAACTCCACACAAATCATAAAGCCCTCAAATCAAACTATTAGAGGCTCACCCTTCATCAGCATTTTCAACTCTTCTGTTAGCTCAAAATGTAGCATAGAAACCAGAGTAAACTTACAACCTTGGTTCAGTTCAAAGTTCAAACCATCAAGTTCAAACCAAAGCTTCAACAGGTATAACCAAGACAATGACTTCGGAACTGTTTTAACAAGAAAAGAGATGAAGAAAAAAGAAAAGTCAGTTCAATAGGCTATTTTAAGAAATCCAAAGTGTATGTTGGGGCTGAATTATATAGCTATTTTATTGTCATAATAATAATCTTTATTTGCACCAAGATTTTTTTATAATTGAAAATACATATATACATTTTTAATTGAATAAAAAAGTTAGTTGGTTTTGAATCGATTTTTGAGATTTTTTTCAAGTTATTGGTTAGGTTGTGGTAAATTAAAACTTCAGTATATAAAACAGATATTTTCCCAAATACCTTCCTATTTTATTTGTGATGAAACGTTTGGATTACCTAGTTTGGTAATTATGAAGTGTATCAATCATATGAAATTTTAAAGATGAATGATGGCAGAATGTGTGATTAAATATATTAAGTTATATAACAAACTGATATCCAGTAGATCATTTGGAGCATATAAAAGTAATGTGATACTTTTAAAGTAAACAAAAGACACTTCACTACATGGATTTTAAGAGATTTCAACAGAAGTAAATCCTAAATATTAGCTAGGTTTCCCATACTGACACAAGATAGATTAAAGTGAATTATATCATTTGGAGATATTTCGAAGGGCTGTAATTTCGAATATGAAACAAAACACCAATTCTTGTAGATATTTTTTTAATATATTCCAAGAAGTTGTTTTCTTTTTGATTAATGTGATATCTGCAAGTAGTTCAACTTCACCATGTAAATCCAGATCTGAAATCGAATGTATATACCGGGTGTCAACGAATTCTTTAGACAAGCCATGGTTTGCAGAGTTCCGAGGGTATGAGATCCAATCTTGGCAGGGGGTCCCATCACTTCCAGTTTCACCGGAAACGACCCCTACTTAGGAATTTCAAATGAAACACCCTGTATATTTTGACAATTTTGAGTACAATCACATAGTTTTGAGATGAAAAATTGGTACATTTGATTTTCCAGTAGCATTTCTATTTTTGCATCTCGAGTGAGTTGGACCCACTTCAACCAATCTGATGGACATGAATGATGAGTAAAAAATATTATATGACAGTTTTTTCCGCCAGTTTGATATTTCCAAAACCACTAATTGTGAAAAAAGCCATTTTTTTCAAATGACAACATCTTTTAGACACACTTTCCCTAGATTATAATTTTCATGATGATGGTTTTGAATCGAAAACCGGATGGATAACAATAGTATACACTAATTATTTGTCGAAAAATTATGAGGAAATTGGGGTATATAGCTCATCAAGTATAATGTGGATACAAAATTGAACGAAACCAGATTCATAACTTTACGATTTCACGATCAAAACGAAATGTATAATTAAGTCTAACATTTCGAAGGCACCTTCACTCGGAACAGACAGACAGGCAGATTTATTTCAGAAACAATTTGTGGACAATGTACAGGAAACAGTATATACAATTTGTTTTAAACAGGTCAAATGTTTTACATTGTGAAGATGAAGGGTAAGAGTGGTTTAATTTGAGATAATATATCTTCTGGGGTTATTGTAGCCAACAGCTCCTCCATTCAGTGTTTGTGCTACAAAAAAGAGCAGTAAGATATCTAGCCAAAATGGGTCCACGTGAGCCATGCAAACCATTATTTTTGAGAAAGGAAATTCTTACACTGACCTGCTTGTTCATATTGGAAACAGCATGCTTGATGCATAAAAAATATATGACAGAGTCTACAACGCAAACTTACCATGCGACCCGTCAAATAACAGAAAGGAAAATAGCTCTACCCATTCCAAAGTCCACTCTAAATAAATGCTCTCTGTTCTACGAGAGTAAAAAAATATATTATCACATACCCACTGAACTAAGGACAATCCAAGATCATAAAATATTTAGAAAACTTTAAAAAAGGCTCTATTAAAAAAAGCATTTTATGATACGAAAGAATTTTTTAATGAGACCTTGACATAACCTTATTATACATGACTAATAGTTTCCTCATTATAGACTATGACAATTGCTCACCTCTATTTTTAAGCTGTAATGTTATAAAGATGTACCGTTCTTTTGAACGTTTGTTAGACAACGGGTTCTCTGAATTGAACCATAAATTACTAAATTTTTTACCTTATACATTATCTGTTATTACATATATAGGTGCTTACTAATATTTTTTAACTTTATGTCATATTTGTGAAACTGTGTTTAAATCGCTATTTATTTGTTAGTATTTAGTTAATTCTACAAGCTTTGTCAATAAGAATTTGTTTCTTCGACAATAAAGTATATTTCTCTCTCTCTCTACATAGTTTCTGCATTATGGTGAGTAATTATGAAGGTGGATTCAGTAGGCCCAGCATGGCATTACATACAAGGTGTTACCAAATAAGTGCGAAAGTTTTTAGGGGGTGATTCCTTGTCGAAAATTAAAGGTGTCTTTCATGTAAACAAAAGCTCTTAGGCCTTTCCTTAAAAAGTTACATGCTTCCAAAAATAAAAATAAAAAGTTTTTTTTTTTAAATTGCTGAAGAGTTGAAGAAAGGGCATTTTGTGGGAATGTTCTTCAATAAAAAGGCTACCTATGAATATTTTTTTAATTTTGTTGTGATCTTTCAAAGGGGTGAAACATGCAACCCCTATTCCATTTTTAACCAGAACTTTTTAACGAAAAAAGGACGATTCATTCAAAACTTTTTTAACTCTTGTGGTGTGTCCGTAAAAGCAATAGTTTCCTAATAAAAAAATAAAATACAACATTGTGCATGAACGGATTTTCTGTAGATGGAATCGAAAAAATCTAGTAGGTGGCTGTCATGTATTGTTTGCACAACTTGTAACTTCAATCGTAGTATTTTAAAATTATTCGGCTTGTTTTAACTTCTAATGTAGGCATGTACCAGTACCATGTTTTGTTTTAATAGAATATCAAATTAAAAATACAAACAAACAAAATTATGTGTATTACAACAAAGAAAAAGGCAATAAGATCAAACGGAACGGAGTTATAAAAACTGCTCGAAATGACCACCTCCAACCATTAGACAGGAATAAAGTCTTCGTCTCATAGACTGGCGCAAACGTTGAAATATTCCTGGTGTGTTTTGGATTGTCACGCAGGCTGCAATTATGCGATTCCTTAAATCATTCACACATTCAATGGGGGTCATATAACCCAAGGACTTCAGGTGACCTCAGATGCAAAAGTCCAAGGGGTTTAGGTCTGGAGATCTGGGAGGACAAGGTTGAGGTCCTGCTCTGCCTATCCAACGATTTGGATACACGTCGTCTAAGTACTGACAAGCAGTTATGCTGAAATGGACAGGCTCACCATCGTGCATAAACCACATTCGTGGTCGAATAGCTAGTGGAACATTTTCAAATAAAATGGAAAGCTGCTCCTGGAGAAAACCAACCAACCTATAGCACCAATTAGCCTTAACGGTAGAAAATATGGTCCAATAACATTTTCGCCAATAATTCCGACCCACGCGTTAATTGAAAATTCATTTGATACCGGCCTTCTTGAATTGCATGTGGGTTATCTTCGGCCCATAGATGATTGTTATGGAAATTTGTAATCCCTTGCCTTGAAAAGTTGGATTCGTCAGTGAATATTACGCTTTCTAAAAATTGAGCATTTTGGGTAATTTTGAAGACTCCATGACAAAAGTCTACTCGACGGGGGAAATCTCACGGCAAAAGTGCCTCGACTCGTTGATTATGATAAGGATACAATTGGTATTCCTTTAAAATTTTCCAGATTAGTTTATTGCTAACATTAAGTGTGTTAGCAATTTGTCTTGTACTTAATTCCGGACAATCTTCAAACATATTGAGAACCTCTTCTTCCAGTGCCACCGTTCTTATTACTCGTGGACGACCACAATCAGTTGTTCGTTTTTGAAAAGTCCCTCTTTCACAGAGATGTTAGTGAAGATGTGCAAAAATTGTGTGATGAGGTATCACGCGCTGAGAATACATCTCTGCATAGAGCCGACTAGCTTCCAAAGAATTTCCATTGGCACGATCATACATAAATAGCATATCAGCCATTTCAGCGTTAGTGTAATTATTCATATTGGAGATTCAAAAGACACAATTGAACTTTCAACTACCACAAAGAAATCAAAGCGACTTGACAGCCACCTACTAGATTTTTTTGATTTTAACATCCTACGACAACAAACAAAACGTGACAGCCACCTACTAGATTTTTTCTATTCCATTTACAGAAGATCCATTCATGCACAATGTTGTATTTCATTTTTTAATAGGAAACTATTGCTTTTTCGGATACAACACAGGAGTTGAAAAAGTTTTGCAATGAAGCGTACTTTTCAACATTATTTTAAATTGAAAAATTTTTTTTCTTAAAAAGTTCTGGTAAAGATTGAAAAAGGGATGCATGTTTCACCCCTTTAAAAGATCCAACAAAATTAAAAAAATATTCATAGGTTGCTTTTTTATCGGTACAACATGCCCACAAAATGCCATTTCTTCAACTATTCAGCAAATTTCAAGAAAGAAAAAAACTATATTTTATCTCATTTTTGGAAGGGTGTAACTCTTCAAGAAATGGCCTAAGAGCTTTTGTTTACATGAAAGATCCCTTTAAATTTTCGACAAGGAATCACCCTCTAAAAACTTTTGTATTTATTTGGTAAAACCCTGTTTATGGAAATGGCTATGTCTTTATCAAGAAGTTGGTCAGTGAATTCCATTTGACATAAGTAATCATATAACTTGTCTTTGAAATTCTTTAGGTTTAGACCAGTGCTGAAGCCTTTGAAAATGGTAAAAAGTGAAAAAAATAATAATAGTAGGATGAAATCCATTGGAAAAGGAAGAGAATATAACAAATATGAAAGGAAAAATAATTTACGGGCGATCTGAGGTCGGGAAGTGGAAGGGGGTGAGTTTTTAAGGGTAAAAAACAGTTTATCTCGATTTCCGGCAAAACTACAAGTCCTATGGAAAAAAAAAAGGAAAAAACTACAACTTTTGTATCTACACTTTTTCCATATAACCCCAAAATTTATGTGAAAAATTCAAATAACCAAGTTTTTATTTTTTTATTTTTATCTTCTACAACAATTTTTTGTTTTTCACGAAATTTGGTGAAAACCTCCTTTTTTATGTTCCAACATAAATTTTTTTTTTATATTTTAATTAATATTTTAGAATTTGATCAAAATATCAGCTTTTTTAAAAAAGTCGGTGGGCTTTTTATTAGTTGAAATATCTACTTTCTGATGGCATAAAAAAAAGTACATTACTATGACAGAAAATGCAAAGAAACGAAAAAAACTCGAATCCGAATTTAATAAGACATCTACAATATTTTGAGAAAGTTGTAGACGTAGATGCCTATTTATTGCTATTTTAAGATAACTTATATACCGGAGTGACCTACGGAAAATTTTAGCCCATCAAAAGGTATTTCATAGAGAAGTGAGGAAGGGGCTAGGAGGGTCTGGGCCTTACTACCTGTTATTTCTTTGCATTTTCTGAGAACATTTACCATAGTAATGTATATTTTTTTCACACAATCAGAAAGTAGAGATTTCAACGAACAAAAAGCCTGCCGACTTTTTTAAAAAACCTGATATTTTGACGGGAGAATTTCTGATTGAAAATTAGGGTGCTTTTTCGATATTAAGTCAAAATAAGGTGGAAAAAAAAAATTTTAAATAAAAAAAATTACAGTGTGTTTGGGACATAAAAGAGGAGGTTTTCACGGAATTTCGTGAACAATTTTTTTTTTGTAAAAGGTAAAAATAAAAAACCAAAAACTTGGTTATTTGAATTTTTCACATACATTTTGAGATTATGTGAAAAAAGTGTGGATACCAGAGTTGTAGATCTTTTTATTACCTACAACTTTGCCATCTAATTTTTTTCCATAGGACTTGTAGTTTTGCCGGAAATCGAGATAAACCGTTTACTACCCTTAAAAACCCACCCCCTTCCACTTCCCGACCTCAGATCGCCTGTAAATTATTTTTCCTTTTATTTTTGTTATATTCTCTTCCTTTTCCAATGAGTTTCATTCTACTATAATTTTTTTGGTTTCAAAATTATCGACCCTGGTCTAGTTTTGAATATCTTTTATATGTGTTGGTAGGGATTAAAGAAATGTATAGAAGCATAGTGACAACCTTTTTCAGTGGTCGATAAAGATGGATCGGATAATTTGGATCGTTCTTTCTTCTGGTATTATAAGTGTGCTGGCTAGTGTTAGTGGAATAGCTTTTAGATAAATTATGCTTTCATAGATGTAAATTCAAACTTTGAAATTCTTGATGAAACGCTCTGTATAATTATACATTTTTCGATTCCACAAACATCTCCAAGTAGGTCTCTCAGTTTCGGAAACAAATAGTGCCCACTCAAATTTTCAGATTTATTCTCATTCTCATCACAGAATAGTAAAAACTTTAAAACTTAAAAGTGTTCTATGGAAACAAAAATATCTTTAACAAGAAAGAAATTAGTGTTCATCAATAACCTAATAAGTTCGTATTCCTAGTGTGCTTTAGGTCATTAAATTTTTCAACAAACATATACAGTGTGACCCATTTAAAATGGAACTACCCCTGTAAAATACGCATTTTTCAGTCATTCTCAAATAGTATATTAAAGTATAAGTGGATAAAAAGGGCTTTAAAACACGCGCGATTTTTCGAGCACGACGGCGCAGCCGGAGTGCTCGAAATAGAGCAAGTGTTTTTAAGACCAGTTATCCACGAATACTTTACGTTATTTTCTTTTATTGGTGCACTTTGAAATCATATATACTGGTATTATTACTACAAATAATAGAAATAAGAACTAATAATGCAAGAAGGTTGAATTCGTGATGTGACATCAGTATACCTTCCGTTGTCATGGAAATGAGAAAAACATTCCTTTACAATTTGTTACCAAAGATCAATATTTGTTGTCACCAGAGCTCAAAAATGAATTATTCTAATATCGATTTTTTTTGAATAGTGAGGCAGAATCGCGGTTAATACCGCGAAAATCCAGTGATATATATAAAAAAGAATATGAAAAGTTCATCAAATGGATGGAGGAGCACATATAAATGAACGAATTGTGAGTAATATTTTGACGTTACAAGGTACTCCTGTCAGATCAATAATCAAAAATTTGTCATTTAGACTTCACGTTTCTCGATTTGTTGATGTTGTCATGGTTACCTTTAAAAAACGCGCGTTTTTTAAAGTTCGATTTAAACACGCTGAGGCGTGCTTTAAATGGGTAAAAAGGGGCACCAATAAAAAAAAATATTTTTTTTTAAATTAAGCATCAAAAACTGTATCTTGACACAAATTTTCATAACTTTAGTTTCATTTCCAAGGCACTCTATGGTTTTTTTTCTTCGTTAAAAACGGCAAAAGTTTATTAGGCAAGTTTTGTTTTGAAATTTGACTACACCACTGGATTCGTAGTCGTTATAAATGAAAACCATGAAAATTTCATAAAAAAATATTGGTTAACAACGAAGTTACAACAACTTTAATTTTGGAAACAAAGTATTTGATATTAATTTTCATTTAGATTATAGACATATTTAAAATATGGCAACACTGCCGATACAAAGTAGAACACCAGTGAATCTGTACAGCGAAAATCCGAAGTCAATAGCTCATTCCGTTCTACAGTTATAACTCCTGAAAGTATGGTAATGTGAGCGATTTCTGGTGGAACTACGCCACTGGATTTGTGAATTATATTCCCTCAAAATCATTTATTTAAGTTTAGGTTATAAGTGTATTCGAAAATAACAGAAAATTAAAAATTCATTTTCAAGTTATGCAGTTTTCAATAGACGATAAAAACGAAATGAACCGAATCAAGGTTTAAAGTATCAAAATTATTTATTCAATAATAAAACAGAAAGCAGGACAAAAAAATGTTCCTTTTTTATTCTGCAAAACTCAACTGAAACAAGCTTTTAGAGAAGGTATCAATAATTTGAGGAAAGCTGAACTAATACATTGGGCATAGGTATTGTACTAAATCAATAGTAGGCTGTGATTTAGTACACCACAAATCGCTCACATTACCATACTTTCAGTAGTTATAACTGTTGAACGGAATGAGCTATTGACTTCGGATTTTCGCTGTACAAATTCACTTGTGCTCTACTTTGTATCGGCAGTGTTGCCAGATTTCAAATATGTCTGCAATCTAAATAAAAATTATAATCAAATACTTTGTTTCCAAAATTAAAGTTGTTGTAACTTCGTTGTTAACCAATATTTTTTTATGAAATTTTGATGGTTTTAATTTATAACGACTACGAATCCAGTGGTGTAGTTAAATTTGGAAAAAAAAATTGTCCAATAAACTTTTGCCGTTTTTGACGAAGAAAAAAACCATAGAGTGCCTTGGAAATGAAACTAAAGTTATGAAAATTTGTGTCAAGATACAGTTTTTGATGCTTAATATTAGAAAAAATATTTTTGAATTGACTGAAAAATGCGTATTCTACAGGGGTGGTTCCATTTTAAATGGGTCACACTGTATACAAGAGATGAAAAAGTGGACATGCCATTAATTTATGGCAAATGCAAGAAAAATTCGAGGATCCCAGCCACTTTATATATTGAAAGGTTTCCCAAAGTTTCATTCAATTATGTATCCACAGCATACTTATAAGCATAAATCCCAATTTCCTCATAATTTATAGTGTATTAGGATTGTTATCCATCCGATTTTTTTATTCAAAACCATCAATGGATTCGGCGTGAAAATTATAATCTAGGGAATGTGTGTCTAGAAGATGTCGATTGAAAAAAGTTTTTACAATGAGTGGTTTTGAAAATATCAAACCACAGGCGAAAAAACTATCATATAATGTTTTTTACTCATCATTCATGTCCATTAGATTGGTTGAAGTGGGTCCAACGCACTCTAGATGAAAAAATCAAATGTATAGCTCGTCCAGTATTGAAACGACCCTTTGGTAGGTAGAGAGGGGGAAAACACGAGTTGACACGATTTGATGTGGCGGCTTATGCTACGGCGAATCTTCACCAGTGGCTTGTCATGCAGCGTTTGAAAGGTTAGGTTTGTTTGATTAATAAATAGGTAGTGCAGTTATTTATTCAACTTTGACAAAAAATTCTTAATCTCCAACCCCGAAAACCCCCACATACCAATTTTGAATAAAAATCGGACCATAATCACAAAACTCGTCCGCCAAAAACTACGTCTCGTCTTTCGCCTATACCAAATAATTTGGTGGGCCTATGGAATTTCTATTAATAGCCACAGTTAGACAATGGTTCGGGCATCTTCGATAAAAATTGGTTGTTAGGTAGGGGAAGGCCAAAGTGGTCATTTCCATACTGGACGAGCTCTACCAATTTTTTGTTTCAAAACTATGTGATCATTCTCAAAATCGTCCCTAGAATCCAATAAGTAAAAATGTACAGGGTGTTCCATTTGAAATTCCCAAGTTGGGGTCATTTCCGGTGACACAGGATATGAAATATTCAAAATTTCTCCAATTCCTGAACCCAACACCCCTGCCAAGTTTGGATCTCATTACCTAGGAACTCTGGAAAGCATGGCTTGTCTAAAGAATACGTTGACACTCGGTATATGAGGAATAAAATAGGCCCAAGAATGGAACCTTGTAGTACATCACATGTTATATTCTGCTAGACAAATCATTTTCAAACTACTTATAGATGGAGCCTCGTACCCCTATATTAAAAAAAATCAGCAATAAAATTTGGTGATCTACTGTTGAATGCTTTTAATAATCTAATGAAGCAGATTCAGTGTTACTGGATTTTCAAAGGCATACTTATCATTACACATAACATATATTTGATCTAGGTAATCCAATAGTCTTTGATTCATTATTAATTCAATAATTTTCGGTGAAATTATGAAACTGATATTGGTTGATAATTACTTTATTTTTTTCACTTTTAAAGACAGATGTGGTATTAGATAGTATCAATTCATTAGGGTTAATGCCAGTTTCAAATGATATATTGATTACTAGGTTCAAACAAGGGAGGATAATTATGTAAAAATGGTTGCATTTTTACAATTTTGACACTGATATCATCAAAACGAGACACCTTTTTGCTATAAAGATTTAGTATGGTATTGTTTATTTCTAAGAACATTACAACAATCATTGATATTTTACATAATTGAGTTGAATGTTCTAGTGAGAAATAAATTGGGTCCAAAATTCTCGAAATTATATTTGATATGTCTGTGCCCCTGTTTCATATATTTCACGTTAGATTTCTTATCATCTTGTCCATTTTGTAATACCTCATTTATAGTTTTCCACATGGATTCTGGTATAGCATTCAGAAATTCATTTTTATAATGGTTATATTTTATTTGTTTTAGTGTTAAACAATTTTTTGAAATGCTTATATTTATTTTGAAAAAATTATATGTCAGTCATTCCAGGCTGATTTGATTTCATTCAATTCAAAATGAAAATTATACAAAAATTATGAAGAACGAAAGCAAAATTATAAGATTATGTTCATGGATATTTCTATGTCTATATTAAATCAGAAAATGTAAGGAAAAACTCACCAGATCATGAGCTTCAGGTTGTCCCTTAGCGGTTTCTTCATCGTCATCAGAATCATCTTCTCCTGAAGAATCTGCATTAAGGCCACCTTAACAACAATATTATATTTAACTTCCTTATCTTTCATTTTTCACACAATGAACACATTACAAAATGTTTCAACACTTTGACTGCCATAGCGTTAGAAACTTTTTTCTACGCTTGCGCCAGGGAAGTTTTTCAAACTGGTAAAAAAAAATACCTTTCAGATCACGGTGCGCAAAGACAGTTTCGAAAGCATCATGAATTGGGAACAAAAAATATCGAAAACTGAAACCCGTGTAAAAATTGTTATGAAACTGCGAAGCAAACCAACAGATGGCACATTGCAAGGTATTTGAAAAGGATCCAAAAGCATAAAATGTAACATATTTGCCTGTTTGGACAATATTTTTTTATATTGTGTTGTTTTTTCCTTTATTTCAATAAATGATACAGACGAAACAGTTGTTCACCTCTCTGATATTATTGTGGTGTAGGGTCATTTAGATTTTTGAATACACGGCGTTATTTTGCTAAATAAACTGAATTCTACTTGAAAAATTAAATAAACTTTAACACTACTTTTTTACATAAATCACTTCATGAATATTTGATATGCTGAAATAGAAAAAGCATTTTTCAAATGTCCAAACACTATGAATTTTTAGCCAAAAATATATTCATGGTCATATTGAGAAAAAATTGCCCTTTTTCGAAATACTGCTATTCTCGTCTTCAATGAGAAATATAAATTCTCTTCAACTTCAACATTCTGTATTTCTGAGATACAGTCAATTGTTTAATTAAAAAAAGTTGGGCAGAGAGAAAACTTCGAGATAACATGGGATCAATATGAAATTGTACTTCCAGAATTTTCCATTTATGATAAAAACTGCCCCCTTTTTTTTAATAATTTATAAATTTGAGATATACAGTTCAATCAATTTCATATGTAATAAATATTAATAATCAAATTTATAATCACCTGTGCATGATCATATCAATAGAATAAACTAGCTGACCCGACAGAGGTCCTGTACAAATTTCTATATTCCCTAAATTTGTTTTCCTGAAAACTCTCGTCCGCGTTGAATTTCTGTTTTCCTATGTTTTTTTGATGTTGTTCCATCTACGTTATGCCTTTGACTCTGCCCGCTTCCCGTTATCCTGTTTTCCCTTTATCCCGTTTTTCCAATACTCCGTTTTTCCATTATCCTGTTTTTTTGTTCTTTATCCTGTTTTGTTGAAAAAAATTAGCCAAATTGGTCTTTATATATATATATATATATATATATATATTATATATTCCTGAAAACTTTCCCAAGACAAAGAAATTTCCAATAACTTTTCTAAAAATCCTTTTTTTCCCCAAAAACCTTATTGAGAGTATTACGAATATTCAAAAAAAACAATTAGCCAAATCGGCCAAGCCGTTGTTTTTATAGAATAAAAAAAAAGTTTCCCTGACCAGGATTTGTTCCTGTGACCTTCTGCTTGGTAGGCGACAGTGTAACCGCTGAGCTATTTCCTCTTTGGTATTAAATGACTTGATAGTCTTTTTCTTCGCCAAATTTCTTATATACCCAAATTTGTAATTTCCGGAAAACTTCCCAATTTTTTTTCCCATATCAACCATCCTCGGCCCATTACGAACATTTAAAAAAAATAGCCAAATCGGTCCGGCCGTTATCACGTTTTGAGCTTAAAAAGAATCGAGATTTGTTTTATTTAAAATGAAAAATTGTTACGGCAGTTAACGTGTTAACTTGAGAAATAAAAGGGGGTAAGAGCGGTTCCTTGGGGAACTCCACATGTTATAATTGTTCTTTCACTCGAGACATTGTCTAAGGTGACAGTTTCTTCTCTATGGGAAAGATAACTGTTGAACAATTCAAAGCATTAACCTCAAATACCATAAACTGATAATTTAGTAAATAATTTTTCATGGGAAAAAGTATCGAGATATTTTTATGAATAAAAAAATATGCCATATAATGGAGAACTAATCTCAGAAAAAACTCTAAAGTAGCATTTTTCAAATAGGAACTTTTCCTCGTCATTTCATTGTGCCATTGTAAAATCATGAATAATCCGATTATTTATGGTAGAATTTTTGAAAAATTCCGATTTGATTTTATCTCTAAGCCTCTTTTTTTATACACGCTTTATTAACTTCACCTGTATGTATCAATGTATGTATGTAGGTAATAGAATCTTCGAAATTACTTTTCACCAACTTCCAGATGTACGAAGTGTTTGAAATTTTGCGTACATATTGACAACCGATGACAATACAATAATTTCATAGCTATGACCTGGTATTCTCACCTAGATCGTCAGTTTTTTTTTAATTTCATTTCAAAAATATGATGAAAGCAAGTTTTTCACAGCAAAATTTTCATTTCAAAATATGGTGAATGCATCTTTGCCAAATTATGGTGGAGGAATCAATTGAAGAGTTTTTGACCCATAATCTTTTTTAGTAGCAATATGGACTAAAAAGTTAAAAATAAAATTATAGTCTAAAAACTAAAAAACACGCTTATGAAGCAATAAGGACTAAAATGTTGAAAATACAGTAAAACTCACTTATAACGTACACGCTTATTTGAACCCATAGTTATAACTTACCAAACGAAAAGTTCCGGCAGGTAAATAAACATGTTTTAATTCTTTTTTAACGAACATTTGATATAACGTACCTATTCTTAAGTTCCCCGCTGGTACATTATAAACAAGGTTTACTGTAATAAGAATAAAGTGATTGACCAAAAATGTTTACTTACTTTTTTATAATTATATTAAGATAACTGATATCAAGCACCTCATGCTTTTTTTCATGAGATAAAATTTTTTGATCAATCACTTTATTCTTATTATTTTTAACATTTTGGTCCTTATTGCTTCGTAAGCGTGTTTTTTTGTTTTATAATTTTTATTGGTCAACACCATTAGTAAGCTGAAATAACTTAAGTTCGATTTCTACTATTATTGAACAATCGATTGACTTCATGTCTCTATTTTATGATAGTTTTTAATTCTGAGAATCAATCATGTTGCAGTTTCAAAGCGCCTTTGAATAATAAAAAACGCACATGCTGTTATTTGAAAAATATAAGGAGTTACATATTCAAGAAACATGGCAATTTTAATACTTCTATTTTCAAAATCATTGAACCATTTGTAAATTAATTGAACAATTGTTTTATACAACGGGTGAGTTTCTATCGTCATAATGGGCTCTCTTTGTACCTCATACTCTTTTATTCAAATTAAAAATATATTTGTTGGTCTTCCTTATGTTGAATGTGGAATTTTTACTTGTATACCTTGTAGGTCTTAATAAAAAAAGATTATTATTATTATTATTATAACGAATACCTTGGTAACCCATAATTCAATCCCATTGCAGACATATAATAGAGCAATTTGTATTTTTCAAGATTTTCTTAACTGTAATTCTAAACTCACCTTTAGTCGCAGAATCAATCGAATGATGATTCTTTGTGGTGGCCGTTGTAAGAGCATCGTAACAATGCAGACACACTCTTAGGGGTTTTGAACTTTGATTAGGGAGCAGGAAACGTTTATTTGAGCAAGGTCCACATACCACTGCTCCGCACTTACGACAGTGATGCTGAAAAAAGATAATATATATATACTTTATTGTATTCATGAAGAAATCATGGTTACAAAGCAATACAATGTGAGGATAAAATTACAATAAAAATCAGTATAAACATATAAGGTAAAAAAATAAAACATTTTAAACGAGTAGAGACAATTAATTACAAAACATTTAAGTATAATATATCACTAAAATATTGCGTCAATAAATCATGGTCACAAAGGATAAAGTTACAATAAAATTAGTATAAACATCTAAGGTAAAAAATTCAAACGAATAGAGACAATTAATTACAAAAAATTTAGGTATATATCACTAAATTATTGAGTCAATAAAAAACTCATCCAAACTATAATAGGTTCTTTCCATTAATTTATATTTTAGCTCTTTTCTGAATATAGTTGGTGGTTCAATTTCTTTTAAGTCATTGGGAAGATGATTGTAGATTTTGCAACCATTGTAAATAAATGAGTCTTTAATGAGACATGAGGTGGGTAGCAGAAGTTTTACATCTCTGTTTTGTCGAGTGTTGTGTGTAGAGGAGTGAGAGCCAAACTTAGTTTTATGTTTTTTTATTATTGATGCTGTTTCCAAGATATACAGGGCAATTACTGTTAATATTTTATGGGATTTGAACAACTCTTTGCAAGAATCTCGAGGTTTAGCTTTGCACAAGTATCTTAAGGCTCGTTTCTGTAGGATGAGTACACTGTTCAATAAGTAGTTGTTGCAACTTCCCCAAAATGCAATGCCATAGCGGATATGTGATTCGACGAGGGAGTGATAAACCATCTTTGCAGCTGAGAAATTTAATTCTTGTAAAGTAAGCTTCACTGCATAACACCCAGAAGAGAGTTTTTTCTCAGTCGATCACATGATCAACAAATTTTAATTTACTATCTATGTGAAGACCCAAATATTTTGTGTTGTTTTTATTTTCAATGATTCCTGATTCTAGGTCTATGTCATCAAGCTCACATTTAAACGTAAGCAGATTTGTTTTATTGATGTTGAATGATAGTTTATTGGAGTCACACCAGTTTGTTACCTTAGTTAAATCTTCGTTAACTGCTTTGTTTAATTCGTCAGTCTTTTTGTTGTACCATGTAATAGCAGTGTCATCAGCAAATAATGTGAACTTACCTGAGATATTGATGTTAGTTATATCATTAATATATAGTAAAAATAGAACTGGTCCAAGGACTGAGCCCTGAGGAACCCCAAATTGTATCTGTCCCAATGAAGAATGTACATTAGTCTTGAAAATTTGCTCTCTACGTTGTAAATATGATTCTATCCATTTGTAAGACAGACCCCTGAAACCATAGTACTGAATCTTTTGCAGCAATATTCCGTGATCAACGCAGTCAAAGGCTTTCGACAGGTCACAGAACACTGTTGCCACAGCCTCACCATCGTTGATTACAGTATATATATTGAATAAGAGATCGAAGATAGCATCATTTGAGTTTTTATTGGATTGAAATCCAAACTGGGTATCACTTAAAATTTTATGTTTAGAGAGAAAACTCAATATTCTCATTTTTACCAATTTTTCTATTAATTTCGCTAAAGTTGGAATTAGTGCTATCGGTCAATAATTAGAGGGATTATCAGTATCACCACCCTTGTGCAGTGGAATAATAATGGAAGTTTTAAGTTGGTCAGGAAATATCCCTGTTTGAAATGATTGGTTTATTAATTGTACTAAAACTGTCAGTGTTTTATAAATAATATTTTCTTGATTAGTTTTTTATTTACTTATATTGTATCATGAAGTACAAATGAATCATGTATTCTGTAGCGTTCCATATTGTCGAGTGGATTTATTCCTGGTTTAATGTCATCATGGATTTTTTTAGCGATTGTGCAGAAATGTTTATTTAAGATGTTCGGGGAGATAGGAATTTCATGTCTTCTGGAATTTTTCCCTCTGAGGTTGTTAACTATTTCCCAGGTTTCTTTTGTTTGATTAAGTGCTTTGTTAATTTTTTCTTTATAATAGTTTTCTTTAGCTAGTATAATTAACCTTCTATAAATAGAACGGTAATTCCTGAAATAATCATGGAAGTAAAGGTTGTCAGTAAATTTTTTATAGAATGCAAACAGGTAGGTTTCTTGATGATATTCTCATTCCTTTTGTGAGCCAATGCTTTTTTTGTTTTGTTTTCAGTTTACATATAGGAAAAGCATAATTGAAAACATCTAATAGACGGTTATAAAAATCAGAAAATTGAACATTTGGAGCTAGAAGACTGATATTTTCCCAATTTATATTAGAACATTTTTGGAAGAACCTATCATAGTTTTTTCTTACTGTATATTCTACCAAATCTACAGTCTTTTTTATTCTGATCATATATAATTTTCAAGCTGCAAAGTACGCTTCATGATCTGAAAGTCCGGCAGGAACTACTTCACAGGAAATAGATTCTTCCGATAAGTTAGAGCATATATAGTCAATAGTAGTTCTGGAATGTAGTGAAATACGCGTAGGCGCATTTACATGCATTAATAGGTTGGATGAATTAAAGAGATTTTGCAAATATTGAGTTTGACCTGTATTGTCATTGTAATTTATATTGAAGTCTCCAGTCAATATAATTGTCGATGAAACTGGTAATTCATCAAGGATATGGTCTAACTTAGTGAAGAAGTGGTTTGGATCACAGGCTGGAGACCTATAGATGCAAAGTATGTACATATTTAATATCTTGCTATGAGTAACAGAAATTTCAAACACTTTTTCTGTTATTAGATGATTAAATTTTTCTATTTTTTCAAATTTCAGCTTATTAGATATAGAGTTTTTTATCAAAATCATAGTACCACCATGTTGGTAATCAGTTCTACAATAAATTGAAGACACAGTATAATTTGGCATATAAAAAAGCTCATTAGTTCGCAACCAATGTTCAGTTATCAGAAGGATATCTGGTTCACCAACAGTACTAGTGAATGCAAATAGTTCATCAGTTTTTGATCTTATTGACTGAATATTAAGTAGCATTAATGAAAGGACATGTTCCCTACAAACTTCCTTCCTAAAAAATTTTTATTACCATCTGCATCAGCACTAGGTCTCGTAGAATTTTTACTGTTTGCATGTACTGTTTCGATTAGGTCACTGTCACAGAAGTTCACATCGTTTTGTTTTATTGTCAAGTCCCAATTTTTTATAAATTCCACTAAAACTTTAGCAAGGTGAACTTTAGAATTTTTTGAGAGGTAACAGCCATTTGATTTGTAGTTATTCCTTCGTAGTGAGTTATTAGTCTATAAATTTAGCTGAGGAAGTAAGTCCTTTTGTGTGGAGTGTTTTTATGAAATTCATGTTGTCTTCATAAATGGCTTGATTTAAATGTCGCAGGTCGAATCTATATGGTTCGGATATAATCACCATTCGAGTGTGTTGACATTTTTTTATGAATTCATCGATTATCATATGATTAACTTGATTTGGCCATAATATAACTACATCCTCTGATGTGAATTTCCTTGTCAGTTCAATAGCTCTAATGCTCTTAAATGTATAATAAAGCACTACTTGAAAAGAGAAACATTCTCAATTTAATATTCTCTTTGCCTCATTCATCTATATGAGTTCTTAATTAAGACTGGAATAGAAAATCAAATAACTATCTGAATGAAAATTCAAATTTTCAATTTCAGATTTTTTCCTTTGAGTTAGGGTCCTTCCAGAATATCTATCAGATGGCTTTAGCCGGGGAAGTAGTTGTTTTCTATTAGACATTCACAAAAATAACTTAATTTTTATCGTGGATTTTTCAATTCACAGAAAAATATTTCTATTCAATATTCAATTGAGAATGTTTCCCTTTTCAACATGAATACCCCACAAGAGGTTATCTTGACGATGGAAGATAGTGACTAAAGTTTATCTTTCAGTCGCAGATGATTCCACATCTGATTTTATGAACATCCTGTTCATATTTTCAAACAAATCAAAGCACTATTATTATAAAACAGTTATATCTCAAGTACCGGTGATAGCACTATGAAATTTTGGATTTTCCGAAATTTGAAAGTGTTTAGAACTACCCACTGAATATATGAATAATATTTATTTTTGAAACCTTTTTTCAACTAAGTGTTTTTTTTTCTTCCATAAGTTCAATTTCAAAGTAAAGAAGGCTGTGCGTCAATACAATGAAATTGGAGTCATTTTGACCTTTGAAAAGCTTGGCGCTGAATTTAGTGAAGGTAAATTTTATATCAAATTTACTTCGGATTCACCAGTATTGGAAAAAGTTAAGGTAATTCGAAAAATGGGATAATATGCTTTAATAATTCAACCGATTCATCAACTAAAATCAATCATAAGGAATAAAATAAACCAAATTATTAAAAACAAAAAACCCGACTGTGTAAAAAATAATTAACTGAAAAGAGAAAAACAAGCTCAATGTTTTGTTTGATGGTGGTCTTTAAGTGAAAATCTATTTTAATTTTTACAACACAACAATTTCATGCCGCATGCGCTATATAATTAATATATTCTAAAGCATATTATATTAGATCACTTTTTTACTTCAAAATCCTACAATATTTTCAATACCCTTATCTATTTTAGTGGAAACAAATTTACCCTTCTGTTCAACAAAGTGAATTGGGTCTTCTTGCAATGCATACAAACTGGAGCTTCACCATCAGGTACCCATACGGCTGCATGCTCCGCAACAGCTTTTTTCCCACCTGAAAAAAAAACATTAATCTAAACTCAGTTATCAGAGAAAAACCATAGCTAGTAATCGGAGGTATGTCAAAGTTCCAGAACCTATATGGCAAAGCATTTTCTAGTCTAGTGGTTGCAGGAAAATAAACCCTTCCTACTTGTGATATGTGAAATGGCTCTTGCAGTGCTATTTTTGAATAATTTTGGTGAACTGTCACTTATTCCTGGTGTGTTGTGCTTTATATATTCAGAGTAGAGGTTTGAAGATATACTCACTTTTCCTGAGTAGATCATCAATACATTTATTGATGTGAGCCATCCATTCTCCTTTTTCCACTGCTGTAGCAGCATAAACTGCAAATGACTTTGAGGCCGTTTTAATCAGCCAACCATTTTTGTATTCTGAAATAAAAAACCATTACCACATTATTCTTATGAAAATTATTAGGTAGTATTTTCAGTTGAGGAATATTTGGTATTTTTATATGCAATTAAACAGTTGTTTCATCAATTACATACAAATTATATGATGTACATGTATATTCATGTCACTAAAATCAAGTTTTAATTACAGGAATTGTAAACAGTTACTTTCAATACTTTTTTGATTAATTCAAACTTTTTGTTTTTTTTTACACATTAATTCCCACTGAAAAAAAGAACCCTTCTTTGTTTCGGAGGTTAGGTTAATGGAGGTTTATTTTCTACGTAATAAAAAAATAAATTCAAAAACTAAAACCTGACTACGAAAAAAACACGCTCTTAAAAGTATGTAAACAAGAATATTCTTTTCAGAAATTCTTATCCACCAACTATTCAATTATTTATCGTCTAATAAACTCAAATATTTCTATTTAACACATAGATATAGTGATGTTCAGAGAATAGCCGTGGTAGTATGCCACCTTGCCCTAAGGTTTGCTTCCTTAACAATACATTTTAGGGTATTATTCAGGTAAATGCAATAATTTGAAATATATATAGGTTATGTAGAGCCTCACAGTCATTCGTGTCCTAAGGCAAGATGGCATGTGACCACTATATCTATGTGTTAAATTGAAATATATGGACGATAAATAATTGAATAGTTGGTGGATAAGAATTTCGGAGAAGAATATTCTTGTTTCTTACTTTTCAGAACGCGATTTTTTTCGTAGGCGGGTTTCAGTTTTTAACTTATTTTTTTATTAAATTATTTTGGGGTTTTATTTTTGCGAGAAAGTGTACGCAGTTTGTTTTAATTATACAGTGCTTTTCTTTAATATCCCCCTCTTTTATTTTTTGAACGGGTCAACTTAAAAAATTGAAACTTGGGATAATGAAATTGAGGTATGAATACTATATTTTGGAGTAAAATTGACAGATAAAACTTTCAAGATGGCGACTGGGCGCCACCTGGGAAAAAAAATATAATTGAAATGGGGGTCTTGTGACACATCCTTTTGAAGCACCTGACGAATACTTCACAACCCTAGAATATAAAGTCAATATCTTCACCTACTACAAAATGGCGGAACATTTAATAATTATCTGAATACAAACACATTAATATCGATACATCTAGAAATAGTTGTTTTTCTCTGCCATATGGCAATTTTTGTTTAAACAAACGATGACAAGAAATGTCAGTATGACAACGAACATCATTGTTCAGTTAAAATATTATCATTTAGTTTTCGGTTTTACTAGTAAATAGATACCACGTGAACTATCTCTAAAAGGGTCAATTCTCGCCCATTGGAAAAAAAATCGAAGCGATTTACGGTGCGACGCGTAACTTTCACGAAACCGAAATAATTTTTAATGATTGTTTCCCAAATCGTCCTATCTGTAGAAAATATTTGAGGGAACTTGTAACCAAATTTACAACTACCGGTAGTGTACAGAACAAAAAGCCCCCAGGTCATACGTCCATTCCGGAAGAACAGCAAGTTCAAATAATTGGTGAGATGATAGTAAATCCTCAACAGTCTACTTCCTCCGTCGCGAATGTTTGTGAGGTGTGTCCTTCTACTGTGTGGAGACTTTTCAAGAGGAATAAGTATCATCCATACAAAATCAAAATGGTACACCAGTTAACTGAAGATGACCCTGATCGAAGAACAGAATTCTGCGAAATTATGACGGAAACCATTGCAAGGCTTCCTACCTATCTCCACAATATTTGTTTCAGTGACGAATCTACATTTTATCTCAACGGCGAGGTTCACAGACAAAATTGCCGTTATTGGAGTGACACCAACCCTCACATTTTCCGGGAAACTCATACTCAATATCCAGAAAAAATTAACGTCTGGGCAGGAATATTGGGAAACCATATTGTAGGACCTCTATTCATTGAACAAAATTTAACAGGGGAACTGTATTTGAATATGATGGAAAATACTGTTGACCCTCTAATCACCGAAATCGTCGAAGCGAATCCTAATGAATTCGATATGGATATTGTATTCCAACAAGATGGAGCACCACCACATTACTACGGACAGGTAAAAAACGATTTGGATAATACTTTACCCGGTCGTTGGATTGGCCGTCGAGGTCCTACGGAATGGCCAGCACGCTCGCCAGGTTTGACACCTGTAGACTTTTTTTTATAGGGCTATTTGAAGCAAAAGGTGTACGAAACTGAACCTGCTTCAATATTGGATATACGGCAGAGAATAATAAATATTAGAAATATCGACGTTATTGTGTTCGAAAATGTTCGGCGTGAAATATCGGATAGGCTGTTCTTATGTCAAGCAGTTCAAGGCAACCATTTAGAGCATCTTCTGCACTGAACTCAGCTTCTTTCCTCAAAGTATGAAGTTAAACGTCGATGTATTCAGGCAATTATTAAATATTCTGCCATTTTGTAGTAGGTGAAGATATTGACTTTATATTCTAGGGTTGTGAAGTATTCGTCAGGAGCTTCAAAAGGATGTGTCACAACACCCCCCTTTCAATCATTTTTTTCCCAGGTGGCGCCCAGTAGCCATCTTGAAAGTTTCATCTGTCAATTTTACTCCAAAATATAGTATTCATGCATCAATTTCATTATCCCAAGTTTAAATTTTTTGAGTTGACCCGTTTAAAAAATAAAAGGGGGGGGGGACATTAAAGAAAAGCACTGTATATATTTTTTTTGCTCAGTGATAATATTCATATTGATTTCATTCCAGTGCAATTTAAACCTCCGAGAACACAAAGCAAGGTGAAATAAACTGTAATAATATGTTTCGGAATTATTTGGCCCGTATTTTCGGCTCTATTTATTTACTATCAAGTCATCCATGTGCTTTACTTCATTACAATTTCTCATTCCAATTTATAAATCCGATAGGTTTCATACATTTTTGTAATCACCTTCAAACGTTGTGTGATATCTTATTCATTAGGTTTGGAAAAGAAAAAGTGTTTTAAAAATCCGTCATTTTGATTTTTTTTGACGTCTATCCAAGGACATAAGTTATATAAATGAGATAAAAAAAAGAAACCGACTATTCATCATGTTTATAACTGAAACGAACGTCTGAGACGTGATTTTATAAATAAATTATACGAAATTATCGAGTTAATGCAAACAAAGTAGCGAGCAAAAAACTAACCAAATAATAAATATTAAAAAATAAATTTTTGATAGCTTCTAATATACATATATTTTTAAAATGTGTTAATTAAGCCCTTTCATTTGACACCCAACACGGCACATTTCAATTATTATTATTTTTTAATACTGGACTTTATGTCTTCTAGAGGGCGCCATTTTGAACTTAGTGTGACGTCACATAGCTTATACCCAACGGACAATCAAGACGCTTCTAACGATGCCTCATTTGTCAAATTATGATAAGTACTTCATAACCCTCCTTTTTTTTTGGCTTTGCCGTAGTCGGGTAAAAATGATGGTGAAGAGGAGGGAAACGTCATTCAATGAAGATCACTCAAAAGAATTTGGAGACGATTTGAAAAAATAATGTAGATATGTGAATTTTAAAACAAAATCATCATTGTGCAAAATTTGTTCAACAGCTATTCAGTGCTTTCTTACAAAGGCAAAAGAACAGTCTTATTCTGATACAAGACATGTGCTTATGGTTTCTATGAGAGTTTTAGGGAAGTAGCAGAAGTCTTTTTTTTTTCTACACTTTATAATTTTTTTATTTCATATGTTTTAGATATTAATAATGAAATGTATAATCACATCTTAGGTTATAATAATATGTGAGTGATCAAACTAACAGAGTAAAATAAAATGATTATGTATAGAATTATCACATGTTTTCTCGAAAATTTCAATTCATCTACTCTCAGTAGGGCACAGTAAACTATTATAATTCTATAATTATTTATTTTTCTTATTCCAAGAATGCATTTAAAAAAATTCAAAAATTAAGTTTTTTTCCCACTTGCCACGAATATTTCATAGCAGGAGGCACCCCTTGAAAACAGGTATTTTTTACTCTTAAACAACATTCTGGTTCTAGATTATGTTCCGTCTACATAAACATGTTATTAAATTTACAAAGTGACTTCATAAATCTGATCTAAAGTTTACAAAAGACAAAATGCAGTGAAATGATTTTAACCCTAAGTAAAAGTTCAGTATTTATCCATACATGTTTATAGCACAGAAACTGTCCTTGCAGAAATGATTTGTAAAAGACCTTAAAATATAATCACTTGATTATTTTGTCACTTGGCTTCAGAATTTATTTAGGATGCCAACATCATATAATTCATATCTGAATCAACATGTGGGTAGTGATACGATATACTTTTGAAATCCATGGACAATTATTAGCATATTATAGAGGCTTTGAATAATGCAAAGGAAAAGTATAACTTACTTCAATATCCAAATAGAATTCAATATAAGCAAACATTATTTAGCTTCAAACATCTGAAATGTCTTCTTAACATTCTTAAATTTGAGAAAGGAACCCACTTTATGATATTAATAACAGTCCAAAAGCAATAAAATAAAAATCTATGTGTTTTTGAAGCAATTTGGTGTAGAATAATAAACTCTGAAAACTCTACACAGATGAAAATCAAATTCGATACTACAGAGTTTTTACATAGGTTTGTGTATTTGTTGTTTTTTAACTTGTAGCTTGACCACTGTGAAAATAAATCTTCTGAACTGTTCTTCTCAACTGATTTTTTTTAATGATAAGGACCCTCACGAAGGGGTTGAATATATCATATTTGTTATTTGATGTTTTTCATAAATTGGTGCCTCTGGACTTCATTTCGAATCTAAAAATTGAGTCTACTTCAGTTGAGAATAGAGAGAAACTAACCCTAATCAATGAGTCATTGTCTATCCTCAGATTTTGTATCCCTAACATCATTCACTTATCTGTTACTATTAGTCAGCAGAAGTATAATCTTTCAGTGGAAAATGAAGAATTTTATGCGAAACTCTCAGAATTGGCAGGACATGTTTGAGGTTTTATAGTGATAACAATAATATGGTTTCAGTAGAAATGTGTCACATAGTATTATTTTGGTTTTACAATGGGTACCTTAGATAACATTTTACTTATGAAAACCACCCACAAAAAATAGACAGGATATAATAAAATCATTACTCCACAAATTAACATTTTTGGAATAATCATCTGTTCGTCCACCTCCAAGCTCTACTTACTCTTAGCGTCAATTGTTTCCATTAGGAAAATTAAGTTAAGGTGAAGAACTTGTTGAAAAACAACTACCCCACAAAATTAATTAACAGAATCATTAATAAACGTGTTGAAGAATGGATAAGCAGGAAATGTTTACGAAAGAAATGTGTTACTATTTTAAATTTCCTTATCTAGATGGACCTCTTATAAAATAAAAAAATCTATATCAACTGATTCTCACAAGTTTGTCTTTTACTAGTTGGAAACTACAGGAAAATTATTCACGCAGTTAAAAGATAAAATACCAGCTAAATCAGATTCATGTGTAATATACAGTGCGGCTTTTTATAGCCCCTGTTAACCACTTTTGAACGGGTCGAAGTAGAATAATGGGACAAAAACCATTTTGAATTATATCACCTATACTACTTTTTGGGATAAAAGACATTGTGCTTGCTTGATAGATGGCACGGGGGGAGGGGCATACCAACTTAAACATTTCAAATAGAATGTCAAGTGGCACATCATTGAAAAGATTCACTTTTCTTTATAATAATATTTTTATTTTGTTAATACGTTTTTTTACAATATGAATTTGAAATGTCAAGTATAACAAAAAACACAACTATTATGTAGGATTTTTATTTATTGAGAATAAGAAGCAACATTTTTGTCAATTAATGAATTAGGTATTTGAAATGTCCGCCTCATGCTTCTTGACAATAAAATATTCAATTCGAAAATTCTTCCCGAACATTATGTAACAGCACAGTAGTCATCATCATGTATACATTAGAAGATCTTAAACATCGACCAAATAATCCAACTTCATATTAGGCATTTTTAGGTAACGGCTTGATTATCAGTTTACCAAATCCAATAAATGGTACCAGTTATTTTATTTTATAAGTTATAACTTTTAAAGTTGTTTAAACTTGAGCCAATGAAATACTAATAATTTTAATGCTAACAAAATTTGTTCACTTTATTACCTATTACTCTTTTTAATTATTTTTTATTACTTTGAAACTATTGCACCCAAGAAACTATTGCACCCAAGAAACAATTGAATATTTTTTTTATTAAATTGTATTCTTTTCTGTTTAATAGAGATATTCTGATTCTGTTTCCATTATAATTATGGTCATCAAAAATAAATATATTGGGTATTATTTGGGTCGGAAATTGGATTATTGTATGGATTAAAAATCTCCTAATTAATCTTTGGAACGAATTCGAAAATAAAAAATTATTTAAGTCATAAATTTTCCTCTATTAACCGTATTTCATGTTACTCATCGTAATTGTGATTCCATAGAACAACCATGGTTGAAAGTAAAATTTAATTACCTTTTCAACCATGTGCAACTCAACCTCCATGCCTTTCCAAATTTTCAAGTTGATTTACCCCCAGCGCCCTCTGTCGAGTAATTGTAATGTATCTTCTCTCAAAAAGTAGGATCAGTAATACAATTCAAAATATTTTCTGTCCCATTGTTTCACAACAAACCGTTCAAAAGTTATCGAGATAAAAAAATGTATGGTTGAAAAGAGAATTGAATTATCTTTTCAACGATGTGCCACTTGACCCCCCATGCTATTTGAAATTTTTAATTTGATGTGCCATCTATCAAGTAATCACAAAGTTTTTCATTTAAAAAAGTAGTATCAGTCAAAACGGTTTTTGCCCCATTGTTCTATATTGAACCGTTCAAAAGTTAACAGGGGGGGGGAGAGGCTATAAAAAGCAGCACTAGGATTCCCTGTGAATGAGCGAAATGCTATATAGGGCAAACTAAACAATACCTAAAAACCAGAATATATCAACACAAATATGACTGCTATGAAAAGAATAGAAACAAAATACAGCATATGCTGCACATCATTTTGAATCATCATGCAATTTTGATTTGGTGAAAATTTTGGAAAGAGATGACTTATTCAAAGAGAATGTTGAGGGAAATTATTCAAATCTAGGTCCATGATGATTGCGTAAACCAAAAAAGTGATACACAAAACCTGATAAAAATATACACAAATATTCTAAAAAGGTCCAAAAGAAAAACAGATTTCTGAATAATAGATAAAAGATTTGTTTAGGTTTCTTGTCTATATCCATGTAGCACTCAACTATTTCAGGTGTGATGATAGGTTGCTTATTGACCATACATATATATATATATATATATATATATATATAGATTTATTTATACTGCATTGCAAACAGTGTAAAGCTTAAATCTAAACCTAGTACTAATTAGCAAATATGCAACAACACGATTTTGATATCTGAGTCTGGTGTCAGGAATGTATATATTCATTGCAGACAGCAGTTCAGGTGCATCGACGACGTGGTTAAAAATATTGAAGATTAATAGCGCGTCATTCATTCTTCGGCAATCTGCCAGGGTATTCATTTCAAAGAGTTCCAGCTGTGTTTTGTATGCAATCATAAAGGCGGATGCTTTATATTTTCTATAATATATGCATCATAGGAGTTTTTTCTGGATTTTTTCCACCATCTCTGAGTGGAGTACTGTTTGTGGGTTCCAAATTGTTGATGCATACTCTAGTTTTGATCTTACAAATGAATTGAACAGAAAGATGCCCACATCCCATTTGAATTCTTTGGAATTTCTCAGTACAAAACTTAGTTTTCGATTTGCATCTCTAGTTATATAATATGTGACTGTTGAACTTGAAATAATTACTGAATATTACTTATCTTTAATTTTCTCTAGCTTGTCTAATTTGGTTTCATTTATAGTATATTCAGTTCGGAGGATGCATGTTTTCCTTGTGAATGACATGCTTTTGCATTTCCCCTCATTGAGCCTTAAATCATTTGTTTTACAAAATGAAGAGATAGCATCTAGGTCTGTCTGAAGATTCAAAGAGTCGGTCTCGATGTTGATAACCAGATATAGTTTCAAGTCATTTGCATGTTATAGGAATTTTGATGATTTTATATAATTACCTATATCGTTAATGAATATGACGAATAATAGTGGCCCTGAAATTGAGCCTTGAGGTACGTCTGAGGTAGGTTTTATTATTCTTGATTTTTTCTCATTAAATGAGACAAATTGATCTCGGTCTATTAGAAATGATTTCATTAGCCCTACCAAAGATTTATTCAGGGAATAATTTTTCAGTTTAAAGATCAGTGTTCCGTGGTTTACTTTATCAAAAGTCTTTGCTAGGTCTGTGTATATCACATTATTTTGTTGTCCTGTCTCTGTTGAGAGTTCTATATCTTTGCTGCATACCATAAGGTTTGTCGCTATTGATTTGCGGCTTACAAATCCATGTTGTTCTATACATATCACATTTTCAACACAGTTGTTTCGTTTCCTTTTAACGTGTCTGCATACATTTTTCAAGTTTTTAATGTGTAATGTGCGCCAATGTGCTTTTTATCAAGAGGAGTTTGTATTAATTACTCAACATTTTCTGAAATTGAAATCATGAACATGAAAAAGTTGTTTTTAAAGGAGGGTCATGGATATGTTCTCTGTTTTCATCTATATGTTCTAATTGTCATTTCAGCTTTGAAAAAGGAATAAAATAATTCTGAAAGGTCTGCGATAAGAAATAGTTTTACTCCCTGGTCCAAATTCCCGTTAAATCCAACTATATAAAATTAGAAGAGAAAATGTCACAAGAGAATCTTATTTGTGGCGAGTTTTACATGAACTTACGATTGTCGTCTTGTAAACTTTCCAGCTTCACTTCTTCCAATGGTATGATATGTTGTTTATTGTATTTCTTCTTATTTATAATGATATTACCATACACTAAGATATCGTTAAATAAGAAAAACTGTCTCGTCTTCGGTTTCTTCCTACACATTTTGGTTAAGACTCCTTCTCCAACTAGGACTCTTCCAGGAACACCCAGAGGCTAGAATGTAAATGAAACCTAATGTTAGAGGCAGTTGTGGAATAAGTTAGTTCAAACATACCTGTCCAGAACTGCCAAAACAACTCTCAACCATTGCTATTCTCCGGGTGTTGGCTTCACTGTTCACTAAAATAGATTCAAAATAGATATAATATGTCACCACTAATGCTAAAAATTAATGAATAAATTTGTTCTAGACTACCCAGGTAGTGATGATTCATCCTGTTTTGTAGGAGTAATATAAACTATTTTCACAAAGTACTCATGGATGGGTTATTGTTCTTTAGAAAAGAGATTGAAAAAGTGCTCAACAAAACAAAAAAATAAACAGAGCGTAAACTTATAAGTAACTACAAATTAAATGGCCTTAAAAGGAAGTAGGAGCATATCTAGAAACTCGTTCCACAAAATTAATTTCACTTCTTTAGTAAAGCAACAAATATTCATCGAAACATCAAACAAGAAGAAATATATGAGAGTTACCTAATTTGTCCACCATTTCACTTCTGAGGATTTTAATGAGCCACCAAACCAAATAAATATAAAAAAAGGATTACACTTGAAAACACCTATAAAAGAACAGCAACGTCAACTGTCAAAAAATGAAGATGGCAGACGCCAAAAACATCGATTTCACAAAACAACAAATCTAGGAAATATTAGGTATTAGGTTTGTTCGATCTCTTGGCACTGACCTCATAAAATCAGAAAATATCGCATTTTCTCAAATTTTACGTTGGCTAAACTGATTGTAGATCGTATATCGTATGCACTCTTTTTTTTAATAGGGAATTCTAAAATATTTTGATTTGCACATAAAGACCTAGAAAGTTCATCAACGAACTTAGAAATTAAAAAACTATTCAATGGTTTTCATAATTCGGAATTGAAAACACCAATTTTCTCATCACATTCAAAAACGTACTCCTAACGCCTCTGATGGACGTATGAATCGTTACTTCAGACAGTTCAAACTTTTACCGCTCGTTGCTTCGAACTGCCAACTATAAATCTATCTTCGTAAATGTTGTGTACCATTGTCTAAACATTTTTATTATCATAGTATTTTCAATTGTTACTGAAACATCACATTGAAATTGAGGTTGAATTTATGTTTGGGTTGTAAGAAATAGTATTGCCTATCAATATTCCTGAAACAACCACAATTATTGGCTTTAGTGTTTGGGGAAAGTTATTCAAGTGAAGGTCAAATCGAGTTTGAATTAAGGAGCACCTTTAAATTTCTGGAATATGAGAAATAATTTTCACAAAATGTAATTTTTGAGGACCGAACTGATGCAAAGAAAGAATAAAATGAAATAATGTGTCTTTCTCTTTCCTATTGAAACAGAGTGAGATGTAAATTCCTCTTCCAGTTTTGACAAACGCACTTTTAAAATCACAAGAGTTGTCCCAAAAGCAGAGTCGGCTTCAGAAAAAATTCAATTTTTTTTACACTGTACTGAAAAGCCACTAAAACAAACAGAGGAAAGGTTGTAGCACAAAAAGAATGAGACGTAGGATGACGATTCACATGCATTTATGATGGCACTGGATAAACATATCTTGAACCAGGAGTAATGAACCATGAATTATGCGATATCGACTCTGACCTTTACGGTACCAACATGAAATGGAAGTATAATGGCGACGCCCTTACAGTTACCATGAAAATCTCAGTATGTCAAAACTACTTATATTAAACAGAACAGATGTGGTTTGTAATCAAGATATCAAGACTTTTTTATTCTTAATCGGTACATGGTTTCTCACTATTAAAATAAGACCATCAATACGGGTCTGTACTAAAATTTTTGAATCACTTGGTATATCGCAACAAAATTTGGAGGGCTTAAATAGGAGATAAAATGGAGATGAAATGGACAGTTATGCAGTAAACGCGACATAACTTTTATACAGATTTGTCGTTTAACACTTTTCACGTACGAGGTTTGAAGTAAATAGAATGTATGTGCATAACTGCCACCCAAATACTGTGTCTGACTGTCTATCTTGCGTTTACTGAAATCCAATTATTAAATCTCCTCCTCACCTGTTTTTTTTCAGAAAACACTCGATTAAAAAACAGTGAGTGCTGAATGAAAGACTCTACAGACCATGCCCAATTAGCACAGAGTCATAAAATTAACATAATGACTTCTTATAACGTCTTAAAGACCACGTATTTGTAATGTTTTAGAACCAAAAAGTTAATGTGCGTTTTATAACCTTTAGGCGTCGCTATGACGTCGTGTAGTAGATATAACGAGAGTACAATAAAGAATTCTCAAGATGAAGTTGTAATGTGGTTTGTATGTAAATAAATTGTATGTGTCGTTGAGTAGAACTTAAGAGCAGTTGCTGTGACGTTATTATGACTATGAACATATGTGGTTCTAATGAATAGATCTTTGAAACGTTTCCACGACTACATATTGTACTCATGTAATGTAGTTTTATCAACTGATGAACTTTGGTCGTAATGACTACATTATGTGTCTATGGTTAGATTATTTTTGTTGGTAATGTTATTTTTCTTGGTTAGGTATATTGTGTTTGTATGTGGAATATTCAGTTACATATGAATAATTAAAATGCCAAAACCAAAATCCAATATGCCCTACAAGTGAACTGGAGCATAATTTTTTTTTTTTAAATATAAAGAGGAAGGGCTCGATACAAACATTCCTGGGCGATGGATAGGTCGCAGGGGAAGTACAGAATGGCCACCAAGATCTCCGGATCTTACACCTCTGGATTTTTTCCTTTGGGAGTATCCGAAGTCAAAAATCTACGCCACTGAATGCCAAACAATAGAAGAGTTGGAACGCAGAATTATAGATACATGTGAAGAAATAGATGAACAGACTTTCATCAACGTGAGAGAAGCTATTTATACTAGGGCACTTTATTGTCAAGATTTAGGAGAGGGCCACATTGTACACTTGATGAAATAATTGTTGGGGTTAAATAAAAGTGTTATTCAAAAATAAATTAATTTGTTTTGATTGCGAATTTATAGTACACATTCGTAAGCTTCGATATTTTCCGGTAAGCGGTACTGTTTATCCTTAATAAACTCTCTTTACGCCTCTCATTAGTCGAATTTATTAAGAGATTTAACTATAAATTAATAACAACGTTTAGTTAGCAAAATATTTTACCGGAAGTGACCAAAATCCATACTTCATTTTAAACCGGAATGTCACTTTGCAAACGTTAATATTTCGAAAACAATTGAATTTAGGAGTAAAGTGTATTCCCCCATTCATTTTCATGCAATTACCAAAACGTGAGAGGTATGCGAAGCAAAGTTTCAAAATTCTACGCCTGTGTTTCGGAAGAGGAAAATGACGTGGTTGCTCTGAGTGAAACGTGGCTGCAAGATGACATCAACAACAGTGAATTGTTTCCAGGTGGTTATATAGTTCATAGATCAGACCGTAAGTTACATGAAACAAATCTTCAAACTGGTGGAGGGGTTCTACTGGCTTGCAAAGAGTTTATGAACAGTAAAAAAATTAACCTGGATATATTCAAAGACAATCTGCCATCAATAGATATATTAGGTTGCAAGTGTTCATATAGTCACATTTCCTTCTATCTATTTGTTATATACATTCCACCATATACTACCTTAGTACAATATGAACAGTTTTTTGAAATGTTTGAACAAATTCACGAGGTTTTCAACGAAAACATTGTAGTGCTAGGCACTTCATAAACAAATCCAATGATGATACCAAAACATTACTGGCGAATAATTTTTCTAACTTTTTTGACTTAAAACAGCTCAATAATATTCTCAACTCCTCTAACCGTTTACTAGATCTTGTGTTTGCAAATGTAAAGTGTGAGATTCTGCACGATAATGCCCCATTACTAACGGAAGACCGTTACCATCCAGCCTTAATGATCAACATTGATATATCTTCAAAATATAAAACATTCAAAGTAGAAAACTCTCAAAAAACATATAACTTCAAGAAAGCAGATTATCCGTCTTTGTATTTGGCTTTGCAAGAATGTGACTGGTCATTTTTGAACACTTACACAGACGTGAACCTTGCAGTTGGTAAATTATATGAGACAATATACTCCATTTTTGACACACACATACCACTATACAAAGCAATCAACCACAAATACCCGATTTGGTACTCTGCCGAAATTATAGAAAATATTCGTGAAAAAGCCAATATCTTGAAGAAATATAAAAAGACTAAATCAATATATTACTTAAACCGCTACAGAAACCTGCGTTCCATCATAAAAACACAAATTGAGCAAGCCTATGAAATATACCTAATAAATGTACAGTCATCAATTCACAATGATCCAAAATTTTTTTGGAATTATGTTAATTCAAAAAAACAAAAATCAAGAATTCCTGGTAAAATGAATTATGAGAATCAAGAACTAGAGAGCCCTCAAGATATAGTAAATACGTTTGCTGAGTTCTTCAGCAGTGTGTATCTTCCTATCAATCCAAATCCAATTGATCGTTCAGAATTGGTAAATAACAGAGAAACTATCAATATCACAAACATTTCAGAGGATGAAGTGAGAGAAGCGATAAAAAAACTCAAGAATAAAATGACTGCTGGTTTCGATTCTATACCATCTTTCATAGTGAAAGATTGTAGCTCAATTTTAGCCGCTCCTCTCTGCTTCATCTATAACCTATCGTTAGAAACAGCAACGTTTCCTGATGTTTGGAAACTTGCCAAAATCTGCCCAATTTTGAAGAACGGGGATGTTTCGGTCATAACAAACTACAGAGCAATCTCAATAATCTCAAACCTCGCAAAGGCTTTTGAAACACATTTACTTGTCAACTCACAATCAAATTAGCGATTCTCAACATGGTTTCATGAGTCACCGCAGCACGGCATCAAATCTAGCTGTGTTTTCCCATTATGTGTGCTCAGCATTAGATAAACAGGGACAGGTGGATGTGATATACACGGATTTTTCTAAGGCCTTTGACAAAATTGATCATAGCATTTTACTTTCTAAACTGGATGTCGTTGGCCTTAGTCAAAAACTACTGAGTTTCTTTGAATCGTACCTTCTTAACCGAAACCAAATAGTTCACTACAATGGATTCAAATCAAACACAATCATATCTACGTCTGGTGTACCCCAAGGGTCGAACTTGGGACCATTGTTGTTTTTAATTTTTATTAATGATTTAAACTCACAAATAAACTCTATGAAGCTTTTTTTTGCTGACGATCTGAAAATAGTAAGTTCTATCCAAAATGTGGATGACTGCATAAAACTTCAGGAAGACATAGATAATGTACAGGCTTGGTGTGAAATTAATAACCTGCATTTGAATATTGATAAATGTAAAGCGATGTCATATACAAGAAAACATACATATACTGAACATCCATATAATATTCAAGGTAGATTGTTGACCCGTTGTAATGAGACTAAAGACCTAGGTGTATTCTTTGACTCTAAAATGGCTTTTGCCAATCACATGAATAAAAAAGCTTCCGAAGCCACTAAAATGTTAGGATTCATCATAAGAAACTGTCAGAACTTTACAAATGTTAATGCCCTGAAAATATTATACTTCTCATATGTAAGATCCAAACTTGAATACTGCTCAGTCATTTGGAGCCCCTACTATGTTTGTCATGAGTACACAATCGAAAAAGTACAAAGAAAATTCTTGAAATTCATGTACTTCAAAAATTGTGGTATCTATCCAGCTAGGGCTCTGACCATAACAACCTTCTTGACCACTTTCAATTCATATCTTTAGAAAAAAGGAGAAAATGTGCGTCAATAACTTTTCTTCATAAACTGCTGCACGGCCTAATTGATTGCAGTTTGCTTTTATCAGAACTGAACTTTAGGGTACCAAGGGCTCATTCACGGCTGAATCTCACATTTTACTGCTCCACAGCGCGAACAAATTTAATCTTGCATTCTCCAATTGAATATATGTGTGATAATTACAACTCCATATGCAGTTTTTGCGATATCAATACTTGTTCTGTGAAGCATATGAAAAAAGTAGCAATGGAAATATGGAATTGACTATAGTTAATCTGTTTTTGTTGTTTTTTTTTCCTTTTTTCCTTTTTTTTACCGCAAGAAATTACGTACCATCACTTTTACCGTTTATTACCGTTCATTACCATTAATTAGTTTATATTTATTTAGTGATTTTTCGTCTCACTAGTGTAATTTACACTTTACACTTTGTTTTTCTTTTTTTATATATTAATATTGTATTACATGTTACATTTGAATTTGATATTACTTGTTAGTTATCTACTACTTAACAGTACTGATGTATTTGATTATGTCCTGTAATTGGGTTTTACCTGTTGGGCAATATTTCGAAAATGGAATAATATACGGGGAGTTCTGTTTAAAAAAATTATTGAAGATGGCGCTCAGCCGCCATTTAAAAACTTTTAGCTGTGATTTTTTCATGAAAAAGTAGGTTTTTATCTCCTATTTAAGCCCTCCAAATTTCGTTGCGATATACACCAGGTGGTTCAAAAATTAGTAGGGGGGAACGGATTTTAGACGAGCACGAGACGTTATATGTAAAGGTCTATCAGATGACTCCAGAGTTTTTTTTATGAAGGTGAATATAATTGGCACTTTTTCAACTTCAATAAATGAACAAAATCAAAAATTCTACTGAATACATGTCTCTTAGCTTCTTCAATATGGTAATATAATAAATTATGAGCAATTCAAAATATTCCAGAATTGTCTTCTGTTCATCTTGCTCGCTCTAGAGATGAAACCCGTTTAGAATATGTGGGCGATTCGAAACCGCTGGAGTTGCCTCAAGACCAGAGTCGGCACACTGAGATCACTGGAACAGACAGTTAATAAGCTAAATTGATATTGGCCTAGCTTTGGCTCAAAATTCAGACTGCATCCAATATCCCATTGGAACCAAAAGTGGCAAAAAAGTACTTCTAATCTATGGATATTGAAAACCCAGATCGGGTATAATGCGATACCGACTCTGATATCTGATAAAATGAGATAATTATGGCTGTGCTCTTACAGGTGCCTTAAGATCTCAGCATGTGATATGTACTTTTGGGTTTACGTGGCCTGTAGATATGATTGACATTTAGCAGTAGAAAAATGTACAATAATGCTCGTTCATACTTATCCAAATAAACGGATTGGTTTGTGATTCTCAAATCGAAAAAAAAAACGCGGCATGAACATACGGCAAAAAAATGCGTTCAACTATGATTCCATATCTGATTTTATGAACACCCTGTTCATATTCTCAAACAAAACTATCTATGAATCATAATATATCTCATTTTTTTCCATATTTGATGTTGATCTTCGTTATTTTTCCATTTTAAAATATAATCAGTCCAAAACATGGTTTTGGAAAGTTTATGCATTTATCTCCATAGAGAAATTAAAAATTTCTCTATGTTTATCTCTCTCTCTCTTTCTCACTTCATTTATTGCCCTTCTTCTGCGTGTATCTCATCCAGTGAGCTCATAAATCATAAAAGAAGTAGATATAACATGGCCGCCTTCCAATAATTACAAAATAGCCCCTTTGTCATGGCTGACATGAGACTCCACTTCAAATTGGTACCCCTGATTTTAGTTATCTGTACCTTTCTAATAAAAGGAATGAAACGAGATAAGGGATGTATTCACGATTTGACTAGAAGCACTAAACTGATAGATATTCACAATGTATCGTATTCAGGCTCACACATTCACGAGTAGCAAAAAGCAAAATGGAGATTGAATGATGAATATAAATGAAAATGAATGATGGGCCAAAATCAAAGAGAGACCAACTCTGATATGGGAGTCTAATGGTGGCGCCCTATAGGGTTCTATTTTGATCTCTCCATGTGGTATCTACTTCTATTATAAGGTATGTGATCTCATCACTTGAAACGATGTTTCCTCACTGCTGCGGTTCTTCTAGATGTCGCACTGTTCGTATTTTTGATAGTGTTTATGTTGCTGCACTTGATGTGACGTTGACAGTTAGGTAATATTACGTCATTTGGCAAACTCCTCCGATTGAAAAATTACTGAAGGAAGAACGTCGTCCATTGGAGACCAGCTGATTTGAGTTGACAATAAAATGTTCCGGTGCGGTCAAGCCTTTCTGGCTGTAAAGTGATAAAATACTGTGCGGTTTGCGGTAAAAACAACTAAATATCGTATGCATACAATGGAAAATGAAGTATGGGCTCCAAAATATCAACAATCTGTGCCGACAAGTTTAGAAAGGACAGAGGAACATTTAAACAATGGCAACACAGAAAACGAAGGCGAGGATGGCGAAATAAAAGAAGCCGGCGAAAAGGAATATGAAAATTTCGTGAAAAGCGAGCCTGACCATGATCCTGGTCCAATCAGCTTAACCATTAGGTTAGTGATAATTGATTACTTTATTTATAGCACACATATGCTAAAATAAACAAACTGCCACTTTAATAACCAAATAATTTATGTTTATAAATTTGAAGTAATGCATATTTGTATTTAATATTTAATTGTTTCAGTGAGAAAGCCAAGTTGACAATACAGACCATTCTGGAACAAATCAGTCCATTATCACAAGTTGAAAAATTTCTTCTCTTTCTGAAATTGCCAGGAGAAGTCACCAATGCTGTGGATCCTTTTAGACAAACTTTAAATCCCTTGGGTAGCAGAACGGAAATTTACAGAACAATATCATGGATAAAAACACATTTGGAAGAAGATCCGGACATTTCATTACCAAAACAAGAAGTTTATAATGAATATCAGTAAGTTCAATTTTTGAAGTATCTCCCAATACATTTGGGATACCAGATATCAAGTTAATCTGTTGCTTTCAAGTCTAGATTTGAAATGATTTCTTTTTTCATGTTCTGTGTGAGACTGGATTACAAATATTCCAAGAAACAAATTATTTCTGAGGAAAAAATGGTAAATGTATAGGCGTAGTGCTCATGCTCCCTGAAAATAGCCGAAAGACTTTTCTTACGTGTTTTTGCCTCCTGAACACGAATCCGGAAGAAAAATGCGGCGGTCTCATACCGTTTCCGAGTTATAATCATTTTCTCCTTCAAGAGGTGATTTTTAAGCACAAACACTCACTCACAATGCCTCTTTATTTTTACCAGCATAAACTACAAATACTAAATCACTCATTTTCGGCACAACTTTGCACAAAATATTGCCTTTTATCGAAAAATCCTTCTTCAACACATACATCATAACCTCTCCTTGCGCATAATCAACAACAACTTAACCTCAATCTGAGTCAGTTGTTAGAGGTTAGGATGTATGTGTTGAAGAAGGATTATTTTGATAGAACCAGCTATAGTTTGTGCAAAATTGTGCCGAAAATGAGTGAATTAGTGTTTGTAGTTTATGCTGGTAAATAGAAAGAGGCATTGTCAGAAATTTTTGTTTGAGAAAACGGTGCTTAAAAATTACCTTTTGAAGAAGGAGAAAATGATTAAAACTCGGAAAGGGTATGAGACCGCCGCGTTTTTCTTTCCGATTCGTGTTCAGGAGGCAAAAACAGGTGAAAAAAGTCTTTTAGCTATTTTTAGAGATCATGAGCACGATGCCTATACATTTACCGAAATTTTATTAAAAAAGGAAAAAATGCAGTTTAGGGTAAATCCACAGATTTTAAAAATTCCTAAGATTTTTTTTGTAAATAAACCCGCCTTTCAATAACCCATAAAAACTAAAAAATCTGGCGGTTAGTCATAAATCCATTATTTTCACACAGTCAATATCCAGTAATTAGACTCGCACGATTTGGGACATGTCATTTGGTGGAATTATCGTATTTTCGCCTTCTGAACACAAATACAAAGTCAAAACATGGCACTCTCAAATGCTTTCCGAGATATGAGCTCCCAGAAGTATAAAAGCCCTTATTTTCGGCCACTGAAAACACTCACTATTCATCCTTCTTTCTACTAAAACACCACACACATACACACCCTTAGTCACATATTTTTAGTTGAAACTACTGCCGTTTTCTAACATATCTTACTTTTACCCACCAAAAACATAGTCATTTTTATATTTATGATGTTGATTGCCCCCAACTCCAGAAATATGGAAGCGCAGCTACGTAATACCCATCTTCAAGAACGGTTAAAAAAATGAGAAATTACCGGCCGATTGCCGAAATTGCTAGAAAAAATGCTGGTACCAATTTTAACATGGCACTGAAAAAAGGTTATATTAAATGATCAACACAGTTTCACAGCCGGACAATCTACTGTCACTAACTTATTGGTTTTTCTAAACAATATACCTAATAAAAAAATTAGAATTTGGCATGCAAGTCAATCACAAACTGTTAATTCTCAAATTGAATTTAATTGGCTTTCCGATCCCTCTGGTTAACTGACTCAGAAACTATCTTACAAACTGAGTACAAACCATAACAATAAAAAAAATCATATATAATTATTATTTATAATAATTTTGTATAAAATAATAATATAAAATATAATAATTTTGTAAAAAATAATTGTATAAAATATAATAATTTTGTATAAAATTATCTCAGGAGATATTTACTGTGAATATTTATTACACTCAATTAAATGACATCGTTGCCTTTAGATACCACTCTACCAATTATAGTTTCTATTTCTCTCTGTCCAGACTCATGCGTGAAGCTAACGAGGCTAATTTAGATATTGTAGGAGTTTCGATAAGCAAGCTGAAAAGCCGATGTAAAGAGAGATTGTCTCTTTGACCCCTTTTTTGGACTTATGTTAGTTACTATTATTAGGTTTAGATTTAGGTTTAGGTTAGATTTCAGAACTTTAATCATTCAATTTTCAACATTGTTTAATATATTCTGTACTGGGGATATCCCGTTTACCAATAAATAAATATACGGTCAAAAGTCAAACGCTACAATAGCTGCATTTTGTTGACGCCTCCGATCTGTAGTCTACAGCTCAAGACACGCCTTCGGTGTGGATGTTTTTGAAGACTGTCTGCAGAAAAACAAACCCGGTCAATATCTTACGTTAAAGAAGGGAACACAACTTAACTTGGCGAATCTTGGTATCGAAGTTGAATGCAACGCTTGCGGGCACTTTGTAAGCGATGACTTTTCTCGTTTTTTCCGAATTATTATTGAGGCACAATAGTGACAATCAGTAGCTACATCAACGACGTCAACCAATTGACAACACCTATGCCAACTAATTGTAACCACATGATTGGCTGTTTCATCCACAGACACATACATTCCCTCAAAAGGGGACTTTTAGAAATTGAATAATTTCTTCAAAATAGGTTACCGCCAAGATTTTATTTTCGTTTCAAGGGTTTAGAGAAATGAACTATCACATTAACCAAAAATGTTGGCGATACACAAATTCTTCCTAAACTGCATTTTTATCTAAAATAAGACAAAGCAAATAAAATAACCTAATAATCCATCAGTTGACAGGTAGTACTAGTTTTCCAGTAGAAACACAATGTTTGATTGGTATTCTTTCATGCACTTAGACTAATGTATGTACCTACATATATTTTCTTATAATTTTTTACTCATTTTACTAATTTAAACAGTGCATGATACAAATCTTCAAGTGATATCCTGTATCTGAATTGGCTGAGGAATGCTTATCTAGTATATATTATTAAATTTATCTGATATGCTGACAAGCAGTCTACCTGATTGAGTACCTCAAATTTCCATATATTTTCATATAACTTATCTCTGCTGATGACTTATGAAGTGTTTAGCCATATCAGTTTAATCTTGTTCCTAGTTATTAAGATAATGAAGTATTAGCGAATTTTCATAGTTTATATCGTGAATTTCTTGAAAATTATTGGTCATTCTTACATGATATAAATGATGCAAATTATGCTGGTACAACCATAAATTAATTAGTAGGGTGAAGTGGGGTAAGTGTAATCATGGGGCAAGTGTAATCAGGCATTTCCTAAATTTTTTATTATCGTTTTTATTTTTTTTGGTTTAAAAAAGTGCAACTCATTTTTTGCCTTTATATTATGTTTTTAATCCTATTCAAGGTCCTAGTGGAAAATGTTAGTTATTTATAGATCTCCCTGTATTTTCACTTGTTGTGCGAGTATAGATTGTAATTTTTCATTTCATATTGCTTATACAAATATTTCAATAAGGTTGTGGTATTTTGCTACCTTAGATTAAGGTAAACGCACCAGTTATTGACACTTTTAGGAAATAAATTGCATTAAAACAATTCCATGGGTCACAATTATGACCTCAGATTTAGTTTATATTTTTTTTCCGGTAGTTTGTACTTTGACAACCACTATACCAAAATAGATTCATTGAATAAAACATATTTTTTATTTGTAAAAATTTAACAAAAATATATGTTTGATGCACCAGTTATTGACACCCAGATTCTTTCTATGTACCAGTTATTGACACACCAATGATTGACACGCAAAAAAATTACATTTATTCAAATCAGTAATTGGAAATGAACTTCTTACAAAGAAAAACAATTACAATAAGAATCGAAACACATTTTGAAAGAGCTAGGCTTCAAATATATATTCATAGAATGTAGAGCCACACATCCAACCACTTTCGGACCGTCCTATGCCCCAACTTTTATTAACACTAAGGGTTATATGACCCGGAATCCTTTCATATTTGAAAATAATCATAGGAGGACCTAATTCTCCAGTCGCATTAGCAGTTACCAAAACGGTAAGATTATCTTTTTCGTCCCTTTGTTCTTGCATTATACACACTTTTATTACCTTTTTTTGTCAGCACTTTGTCGCCCTTTGGCCGAAGAAAAAAGCGCTCTCATCACAATTAAAAACTCGTGTGGAATCGTTTGTTATCGCAAATAGGTTTTTGGATATCAAATATTCCTTTATTTCTCGAAACCATTGTCGAAGTTGCGGTTCAGAAACGTTTTCGCGAGCGGGCGTTAAATTTTGGGCGACCCTCTCACTCAGATTTGGATGTCGTTTCATGAAGGAATCGTACCATTTTCGACCAGGACGAGAGTTGGCAAATGGGTTTGGTCTTTTGGATTCCTGAACTATCAGACTCACACTGTTCAGTAGCTGCTCCTTATTGACTGGGTGGTGTACCTTAGCCAGTGAAAGGATCCACTTCTCTGAAAGGTCCTCTTCGTTGGTGGTAAGAACGGTACTCGGCCCCATTCTACACTCCGTAGGTAGCCTACCTGACGATTTATACATCAATGTTACTCTAGGAACAGAGTGAATTTTTGCAGCTGTAGCTCTTGCTACAGCTTCTAGAGCTGCATTCATCTGATCCTGACTATACTTCTTCTTTGGCCCAATCTGTAACAATTGATGTTCCAGTAATTGACACTCTATGTTCCAATAATTGACACCCCCTGTCAAAGACTGGAACCAGAAATTAGTTCGAGCCCATATTTCTAGGAGAGCTTAAGTATGTCTTCTTCTGCTTTTTGGCATTCACCTTTCAATATTTACCAATGTACCAGTCATTGACACCCAATGTCAATGACTGGTACACATATGCATTCCTTGATCCAGTCATTGACATTCCAGAAAAAGTGGGGTCAGGTGATTTATTGTGATTGAATATTATACACATAATCAACTTTACAGTCTACTGAATACTAACAAATAGTTGAAATTCGATTAACATGCACCAAAAAATTTAGGTGATTTATTTAATGGACCTACCTTAACAATGTACTTAAAATCATTTCGAAAATCAGACACGTTGAACTTTCATCACGTATAAACAAACTATGGAAGCACCCAATTTCCCGCCCAATAGCTACAAGGTTGCCAGATGTTCCAATCTCACAGATTATCTTTGGAAATTGCTTCACTTCACTTCAATGGCTTTATTTTTGAAAAAAATATCAACAAATGTCAATTACTGGAGCACTGTCAATAACTGGTGCGTTTACTTTCCAACAAGGAATCGGTTTCTGCTGCCCGATTACGATTTAGATGCCAACAAAAAGAAAACTAGTAGTGATTATGTTTACCCCACCAAAAAATATATATGGGGTAAGTGTAATCACGGAGATTGGGGAAAATATAATCAGTAATTACATTTCCCCCAGCCTAGAATTTAATTTTTTCCACTTCACTTCATTCAAAGAACATTTAAAAACTGCACAATCTGCCTCACATTATGATGAGCCAAGCACAAGCAAACAGAAAGAGACAGGCAGAAGCACCATCTTTAGAGCAGCAACCACTTCCAGAGCCAAAGCCCATTGCATGACCAAGTAGAAAGAAAGTTTAATTTGAAGATTTGTTGCTAGACACCGTACAATCCCCCCAACCTCATGAGAAAGAGAAAAGAAAAAGAGTAGCTTCTGGAACTGAGATTATCACAGCACAGGAAAATATAGAAAAAAGAAAAAAGGCAGAGCAAGATAGAAAAGAAAAAAGAAAAGCAAAAATTTAATCAAAGAAAGCAAAAGATCTAGTAAAAAAAAAAAGTTTGAAACAAGAAAAAAGAAGCCCAAAAATATTATTCTATGAAGTTCTTCTTATGAATAGGACGAAGCCCAAATTCTGAGCCACAGTGAGTCAGGAGAGGAAGATTTTGCAACCTATTCACAAAGGTTAGATGGAGAAGAGGAAGCCTGGAAACAAGACAAATTGTTACTCACTGACTCGAAACAACCTTTTAGTCATAAATACTCCCCTTGGTTCGATAGGGACATAACTAATACTATTAAGTTAAAAGCGAAGTACAGGAAAAAATATAAAATATGTTGTGATAATCAACACCTCCGAGAATTTAAGCGACTTCGGTCACAGGTAAAATACAAAATCAAAACAGACTTTGTCTCTTCTGATACTATTGGAAATTATACTATTGAACAAGCTATCTCAAATAACTCCTTTCAATTTACTCTCATCACACAAAAAAGAAGTCCATGAGGCACTTAGATCTATCAAATCTAATGCAACCGGATTAGACGAAATAAGCTTAACAATGTTAAATATATGCTCAACCTACTGTCTTGACCCTTTAACACACTTTATTAACTTTTGTCTAGAAAAGGGAATAGTGCCCAAGGCATGGTAAACAGTACTAGTACTTCCACTCCTATAAAAAGAATTTCCATCTCTTGATAATTTATCAGCTTACTACCAACTCCATCTAAAGTAATGGAAAACATTGTTCACGGTCAGATTACTTCGTATCTAAATGTCAATATTATACCATCTTGTCAGTCTGGATTTAGGAAAGGGTACAACAGCCCTTCTGAAGATCACAGACGATATAGTCAGGGCCCAAGACCAGGGCGAATGCACAGCTTTGATCCTCATAGGTATGTCCAAAGCGTTTGACTCTATTAATCTTGAACTACTACTAGCTAAACTATATCACTACAATTTTGATGAAACCTGCCTTAACCCTTTCACTGCTACATTTTGCTGGAAGACATGCCCAGAAGCGGCTATTTGTTTTTAAGTTAAAAATAAAATTCTTTAAAAAAAAAAATCCGAAAAAAATCTGAAACGAACTAACTTTTTAGAAGTCCCAATAAGTATGCTACACGCTCGTCAACGTATGTCCACCTTCAACTATCGCTCAGTTCCTACTGGCAATTAAAGTGAGAATGTTCATGCGCACTGTCTGAAAACTCAGTCTGGCACGGGTCCGTGCCATGAGCAGTGAACGTGTTAACTGGTTTACTGAATATTTGATTGGAAGAAATCAGTTAGTACAGTTAACTGATCTTGATGGTAATCTCGATAGATCCAATCCACATGAGTTGCTTGGTTACTAATGTTGTATATTATAATTGTCCACAATATCTAGCAGAATTACTAATGCGACACAGTGATATTCATAGTTTGAATACAAGGAATAATGCTAACTTCTCCATACCAAGACATAGAACTGAGTTTAAAAAAAACTGTTTTAGCTACCAAGCAGCGCACTTATACAACTTGTTACCACTGGCTAAGTTGGATTATGCTATTGTCATTTGGTATCCCTACTATGACTACAATCAAAGGAAATTTATGAAATATTTAATATTTAAAATTGATGGAACCTACCCAGAGCGTGGGGTAGCTAATGAGTATCTATGTGACCGTCTACAAATTCCTAGTATTGAATTGCGTAAGGATTGCACCTCTTTGATCTTTCTCTATAAATTGTTAAATAACTCCATTGACTCTATTGACCTACTTGCTCAGATCAGGATGAATGTGCCGAACTTTCAAACTAGATCACACTATTTATTTAGAACTCTGAGAGCTAGAACCAATATCTTACTTAAATCTCCCATCTATGTCATGTGCAACAACTATAATACGATTTGTGAATATTGGGATATATACTCATGCAAAATTAATGAACTCATTAGGGTAGCCAAAGTGTACTTATAGAACTCCGTCACTTATATAGTGCCTTCACACTTATGTATATCCATTGTTATATATTATTTCCAACATGTGCTGTTCTGCAACCGAATTTTCTTTTGTTTTTATACTTGTTTCCTTCTAGGTATTTACTAATACTATATATATGTATATTACAAATTGTCCTGTAAATTGTTTCTACTGTTGGACAATAAAGCTATTATTATTATGATCAAATTGTAGGTTAATGAATGTAAGAAATTATATTTAGAATGCTTTATCACCCCGGGGGCGGGAATGTTATTAGGGTGGACATGTTGAAAAAATCAAATTTACATTCATTGTAGAGTTATTCGTTTGCAGTATCAAATTGAGAAGGATGAAATACATAGCACCTGATATATGAAATCATTTATTGCCCCGTCGGAGGATGTGTATTGGGAGGTGGAAATGTTGAAAAAAATCAATATTCAGTTAAAAATACAGTGTAGAGTTTTCTGGTAAGCAGAATCGAATTCAGAGGGTTGGAATACATACCTCCTGAGATATGAAATCATTTGTCGCCATTACAGAGGGTGAGTTTTGGGGGTGGAAATGTTGAAAAAAAACAAAATTCAGTTTAAACGGCGGTGTTTCGATTGCAATCATTTTCATACGGTGGTAAAATATGCCAAATTTAATGTGAAATAACCATATTGACGTTCGAACTGTATTTTGATTTTCTCAACATTTCCACCCCCAATATACACCCTCCGATAGGGCGACGAATGATTTCATATATCAGGTGGTATGTATTTCGACCTCCTGAATTCGATTCTGAAAAAAGCTAATGTAAATATACGCTCTTCTGTTAATCGTTTCATGTCTCTGACTTTAGTTCTTTTTTATCCTAATTGGCCAGGAGCCGTAACATCTGCCATTCTGGGATCCTCAGACAATGAAATTCAGAACCATGCTTGACCTTGAATAATTCCAACCTCTTTGAAAGTGCTCCTACGTTGGCAAAAGCTCAACGCAGTACTCAGCCTTTTGCAAGCGATATAATGAAATGTTTCCTCCATCGACACATATGCGGCATGCACACTCCCATACAAACGCTCATGTTGACACTGTCGGCATGAGCAGCGAACGTATTAAATAGAGACATTAAATGTTTAATTTCAGTTATGTCCAGATTTATATTTTTGGATGTACAAGGGTGGACTGAAAAAATTCCGACCCAACAAAGATACAAGACATCTTTTCTTCAAATTTATTTTTATTTTCACTTCTCCCAGCGATGGTCCCGTCTCTTTATCCTGTCCAAGTAGTCCTCGGTGTCTTTTTCTGCAAAATAATTGTTTCTCATTCTTTCCCAAATTGCTAAACTGATAAAAAATTCGAAAAATATTAATGCCCTTCTTGTTGAAAAATAAAGTGAAATTCTTTGCCGAAGTTATTAGATATTCACATAATTGATCATTTGAATTGGATAAGTCATATAGACAAGCTCTGCAGAAAACTATCTACAGTAACATATGCCATAGCCATAAGAGTTTTATTGTTCATCTTGAAGTACCGATAACTGTATGCATATTTCTACTCTATTTTGCGTAACAAGTCATGAGTTGCAGGATTTTGTATGCCATAAAAAAGTGATACTTTTCAATATATACCCAAGAGATTCCTGCAAATAAATCTTCTCAAGCCAAACAAATTACTGACTGTTCCAGCAATCTATATTTTTGAATCAATTACATTTCTTATCAATCATCAAGATTATTTGGAAATTCATGTTAAAACCCATGTTTATGAAACAAGATATGAAAAATATGTCTCATATTCCATTCATAAGATATTTTTATGTGAAGGGAGCACTATCTTCAGTTCAATGAAATTTTATAAAAATCAGTAAAATATTTTTCATATATTCATATATTTGACTTGCAAACATTTGTAACTTGAATTATATTTTTGTGTTACAATGAGATATAGAAAAATTGACATTTTGTGTTTTTATCACTTCCGAATTATTTTTTACTTTTAAGATGTTCTAAATTGTGTTAATTTATTTACTTGAAATAATTTTCCTTTTAAATGTAGATCTAACGATATATCTTTTTTTTTTCTTCAGCAACTACTGTGTGACGAACATTATCAAGCCTCTGTCACAAGCAGATTTTGGAAAAGTGATGAAGCAAGTTTATCCCAAAGTTAGAGCTAGAAGATTGGGTACTAGGGGAAATTCCAGATATTGTTATTCAGGTCTGAGGAGATGTATGAAGCTGAAACAGCCTCAACTTCCGGATTTAGCTGACAAACCAATGGTGAGTGAATTAATTTGACATTTTGTTGCTCAAAGCTGCTTCACATTTTGATAAAACAATATAAAACTGTATGCAATATATTCGAGATGTGAAAATTTAATCGGAAACATTTACATACATTTTGAAATTAACTTATTTGCAATGATTGTTGTTGTTCCTTCTGTTTGAATAAAACAAAATATAGGGAGTTTTCGAGGGTTTCAAACTGCAACGTCTTCAGAGATGGCCCGAGTGACAGAACAATCAATATATAAATGTTGCACAATGAAGTCAATTTATGTTGGAGCAATAGATTCCAAGTTGTTGTCTTTTGCCAATATAAACAAAAAGTGGAGTTGTTTTCATCCATGTTTTGATTTCGATTATTTACTTTGGTTATCATATGGTATATTACCACTGGGCTGAATTCTGCTTGTCATAGTCTGATGATATCAAATTACCTGAACTCTGTTATCATAAATATTGCTTATCGAATCACTGAATGATATAACTTTTTATGGAAACCGGTAGAGAGACAAACATAATTTTTAATATAAAAAAAAAGAACACTAAATCATAGGAAAACAAAAAATTGGGTATTTCCAGAATTCTTTATTATGTTGAAAAGGGAAACATTCTCAATTGAATATTGATAGAAAGATTTTTATGTGAATTGAAAAATCCACGATGGAAGATAGTGACTAAAGTTTATCTTTCAGTCGCAGATGATTTCCACATCTGATTTTATGAACATCCTGTTCATATTTTCAACAAATCAATCTTTATTATGCTTCTATAACAAAAATAAGTTTGATCATCTGAAGTCTTATGGTACAAGAGCAATGTATATTATCATCCCTTAGAAAAAGTGCACTGCTCAATATTCAAAAATACCATTCAAAAACTGGTTAACATGTTAAGCCCCGCATGGCATAAAGATGCTCCACTTCTACGAGTAGGTGCTATGTAACAACATGCTTCAATGTTAACGTTATGGCAAATAAAAACGCCCGGTCACAAAAATTCACTGTTTGCAAGTTGGAAAAATGTTTGTGTTTAATTGCATTTTTTTAGCAAATATTCATTTATTATCAGAAATTACAATCATTGATTGAATAATACAATCATCGTGACAACTATATATTTTTTAGCATTGTGAGTTTTAGAAAAACAAGAAACACTACATTAGAGATATGCAGTCCAAATGGTCATTTTTGCCAGACCAATGGCATCCATGTAATGCCTCATTTAAAAAAAATTGTTTTTTTTTATCAGAATTCATTTTAGATTTCTGAGAAAGTACTTACAGAATTTGGACAAAAATAGATTAAGTGGTGTATTTTATCAGTTATTAAAGATAAAAGATAATAAATTGATTTCAATTGGTGCAATATATTTTCTTTCGTTAGAATAGGCATACAATACCTTCTAATTGAGAAAAAGTTCAATTTAGGCAGAGAGTATGTATCATTAAAGAAACTAATTTTGTTGGGTGAAGGCATATACAAAAATTATTGAGATAGTTTGAAGTAAAAATCGAATTTTTTTTCTCTCACTTCATCCTGAATATCTTGGAAACTACTAAACAAAATTTATTTTTCTTTCTTATATATAATTTATTACTTGAACAACATCGCATAGTGTTACCAAGGTAACATTGACTGTTGGTTGTCCAGAAAAAAATTAAATTTTCAGGTTTCAACCAGATATGGATGTTTATTATATTAATAAATAATAACACTGAATAATATTGATTTTGTATTATATTTTCCTTGAACAAATTCAATTAAGATTTTTTTTTGTATCTCTTGTTATTGTCAATGAAAACCTTTTTGATGAATTAATAACTCATTTGTATCACTTTGCATTTTGAGATGAAGTTTTTTCAAGAATTATAAAAAAATGGCGCATCAGGGATTATAGAAATATTTTCATTCTAAATATAAATAAAAAATGAAGTGAAAAATGTAGCATATTCGATCAAAAATAACGCAAGTTGACGACCATTTCTGTATAATGAATACCTTTCCGATGTTAATACTGTTGGAATGGAAGTAAAAAAATTAATTTCCCTGATATATTTTAGAATTAGGAGCAGACATAGTTTTCGAAATGTCGGCAAAGGAAGTATATTTTTGTGAAATATATTAGGCAGTTGTTTTTTGGGGGGTATCAGTATTCTGTTTTCCATATCTTGGGTTTTCTCTCCCCCTGGAAGTAAAAATTATTAGTTTAATCTGTTCTGAGAAGGGCAAAAGACTAAATTTGCCCAAATACGTTACTGCATTTTTGATATTTTGGATTCTAAAATAAACTAAGAAAATTTCAAATTTGACAGTAAAGTACTGTTTGAAAATTATTTGCCTAAAATGTTTTACAACAAAACTAAATTGGAAAATTATAAATAAAAAATATACTTCCTTTGATGACGTTTTGGGAATCGCCTCTGTTCTCTTTATCAAATCTTCAAAATCTTCAATATCTGACTGTCTTCAATTACAAGAGGATCTCAACTTAGTAGCTGACTGGTTTGTCCATAACAAAATGCGCCTCAATGCAGGAAAATGCTTTACGGTAACGTTTACCAGAAAAGTAAACCCCCTCATCTATGAATATACCATGAATGACAATATTCTTCAGCGTCGACAAGAAATCAAGGAGCTTGGAATCTATATGCAGGGCAATCTGAAATACACTACGACTTTATCGTTAATAAAGCTTACCAAAAACTGGGGTTTATAATTCGCAACTCCAGAAACTTTGAAAGCATCAGCACAATAATCAAACTGTATAAAGCTCTAGTGAGACCTCACTTAGAATATGCCTCGATAATCTGGTCACCACTGGCCCACTGCCATTCTGAACGTATCCAAAAGAAATTCCTTCGCTACATATATGTCAAATCAAATAATACATACCCCAACCTCATTTCGTATCAAAGTATGCTGGACTCGAATAGACTTCAAAAACTATGTGATAGAAGAAAACAACAATCTGTGATTTTTATATACTTCTTAATAAACAACATTAAATATCATAAATGTACACTTATAAATTCTATAACTTTTCTGTGCCAAAAGTCAAGCTTAGACCCAAATGTGATAAACTTTTTAGTATTAAGTACCCATCTGACAATCCTTTAAGCCAAATGTTAATACTTTGTAACAACCTCTTCAAAGACAAGGATGTGGATTTCTTTAATACTGATGTGAAAGCCCTAAAGGAACTTACAATGTAATGCTTCACTCCCACCCCCTTGTCTAAAATTTTACTCATTAACTTCTGTATGTATCTGTCTGTAATCTCTGTATATATATATATTTTTTTATTTTATTTTTCTAAGTGTTAGTGTTAAGGAAACTATATTGTGTCTTGCATTTTAATTACTCCTGGGTGTTCTGTAAGACTTTAATTAAATAAATAAATAAATAAAAATCTTGGTTTTTGGAAAATAATCACAATTTTAAATCGCACTTAAAGTATTTCGTATTGTCTTGACAATTGCTTTTCAAAATCTGATATGCGCTACAGAAGTTCGCAGGATGTTCAACGTGATCTATTTTGTAGGAAATTTCTATAGTTCCCCTTCCTTTTTCAGTAGGGACATCCACGTTGGATCTATAGTGAGAGAACACGCAGTTATATTATCATTTCCATTCAATAAAATACAGGAAGCTTCTTTTAATTTCCTTTTCGTGTCATTTTGTTCGTGCATGAGAATTTTCGTGTTGTCCCAATATGCCCCTGTTGTTAATATATGTTCTGCCAATTTTGATATTCCAATTTCTCTATTTCTTATATTATTTTTGTGTTCAGATTTTCTTATTCTCAAAGGTCTTGATGCTTCTCCCGTGTAAGTTTTACCACAAACACATGGAACACTGCATACACAATTCTTTGAATTTTGTTCTTTGTTTCTTGTTTTGAAAGGGTTAATTCCGATCTCAACGTATTACGAGTTTTGAATACCGTTCTGACATTCAATTTGTTACCGAACGTAATGAAGTACATTCGTTACTAAAGGTTGTTGTTAAGGGACTTGGTGTTGTTGATGGCCTTGGTGTTGTTTTTTAATCTCAATTTGCTGGATGGTTCTATTGACAAAACATCTTGGATATGCATTATCTTCAGGACATTTTTTATAAAAGTTGAAGAAATCAATTCAGCTCTGTTAAAAAGAGTTTTGATGACACCTTTTTTGATACTCATTTGATGATTTGAATTGAAATTGAAGTATATGTTAGTGTTTGTCTCTTTCCGGAAAACAGTAGTTTCAAAATGATCTGGATATTTTTTGATGGATACATCTAGAAAATAAATTTGATGGTTTTCTTCTATTTCTTTAGTAAATTTTATCGTGGGTTCCTTTTCATTGATATGACTGAAAAAAGTTTCCAATTCTTCTCTGCCATGCCATGTGAAGTTCTGTGGTGCATGTCAGATTTTGAAAAGCAATTGTCAAGATAATACGAAATACTTCAAGTGCGATTTAAAATTGTAATTATTTTCCAAAAACCAGGATTTGATAAAGGGAACACAGGTGATACCCGAAACGTCATCAAAGGAAGTATATTTTGCATTTAGAATTTTCCAATTTACTTTTGTTGTAAAATATTTTCGGCAAATAATTTTCAAACGGTACCTTACTGACAAATTTTAAATTTTCTTAGTTTATTTTAGAATCCAGAATATTAAAAAGGCAGTAACGTATTGGGGCAAATTTAGTAATTTGGCCTTCTCAGAATAAATAACTAATAATTTTTACTTCCAGGGGGAGATAAAACCCCAAAATATGGAAAACAGAATATTAGGCAATCAATTATCAAAAAAGTACATTACTGACAAATTGCAAAGTTTTTCATCTAACTTCATATCATTAATTCTAAAATACAGTAACATACATAGTGTTCCCACTTGTCAAAGTGAATGCTTACAATACAAAATTTAAAATAGATAATCAGTAAACAAATGATAAATGAACATTAAGGTTGTAAAAACAATACAAATTAAAAAAAATCTTCATAAAATTATTCCAATGTATAAAACGTTTTATCTAACAATAATTCTTTTAGAACTTTTCCAAACATTATATGTGCAGGCGTTATAATGTAAATTGCTTAGGTGATGGAATATATTTTTTTTGCCATGGTGCTCCTGGGCATTGATAGTGAAATTATGTGGTTGTCATTGTCTTGTACTATAATTAGTAGTGGAAATAATTTCTGTCTTTTCCCCTGTATCTAACAGACCTCGTTTTTTTCCCAGAAATCTCATACCTCAGTTGGGAGTAAGTTAATGCAAAACTGATTCTCTTGCTGAGTATTGATACATTCAATTCTCTCGAAATGACCCACAAAGCATACTGATGACAGTTTTTATATAAATTTGTGATATGAGTATTGAAATAAAAATCCTAGATATAGTCCAATACATTTTGTTGCTGAATGAGTAATAATTTCACACCATTTATAAAATTTGTCCATACCAGTGGCGTAGCTACCAAAGGCAAGGTATAATAATAAAGAGCTTTATTTCAAAGTAGATTACAAACATTTATCCCTAAAGTCGGTTACATAGAATGAAAAAAAGGGATTTTCAAGTGTGTCGTCCACTGAGGTATGCGTTCAAGTTGTAGGGCTCTAACTCTATGAGAAGGTTTTTATTTATCTTTTGAAATCTATTTTCTTTTGGGTAATTCTGTTGGGTAGATGGTTAAAAAGCTTAATTGCCATATAGGGAGAACTTTTTTCAGTTACGGTCAGTCGATGATGGGTATAAATATATTCATTTGTTCTCGATGAATACTTATGTGAAGGTATATCCCCGGTAAAAAATAGTGATTGGTGAATAAACATTAGGCACTTTTATATATAAATTGCGTAGATTGTCATTATGTTGGTGGATTTGAATACTGTTCTGCAGGTTTGTTTATAATTCAAAGTGTTGATTCCTCTAATTATTTTTTTTTTGTATTATGAAGATTTTTTTAAATATTGTGATTAGTGTCCTAAAAGATATTTACATATCGCGTAACCGATTCAAAATTAGCAATGTATATTATTTTTGTAGTGTATTTGTGTAGGTATTTAGATGTAACTCTGATTCCATATGATATTCCATTGATTTATTTGCGAGAGTATCTATATGAGGAGACCAATTCATAGTCTCATCGATATGAATTCCCAAAAATTCAAAAAAAGTGTTATTGAGGTCTTCCCTAGTTGGATAATCAATGTTGTCTTGATTTGTAGTAAACAAAATAATATTTGTTTTGGATTCATTCAGTACAAGTTTATTTTTATTAAACCAGTCCTTAGTGATATTAAACTATCTGCTAAAAGACTCGTGTCATCCGCGTAAATTGTTTTAAATTGATGTTGGTGTAGATTGAGATTACATAAGTCGTTTAAGTAGATGACGAACAATAGAAGTCCGGAAATACTGCCCTGCGGAATTCCCACATTCGTGGAAAAGGTTTCTGACTTATAGATTCTACCATTTCGTTTTATTTCCACTGATTGAAGGTGGTCTGAAAGGTAGGATTCAACCCACTTCAGAGCTGAACCTCTTATGTCATATCTATCTAATTTTATCAACATTAATTGATGATTCAAGCAGTCGTATGCCTTGGATAGATCAAGGAACATACCTAGTGCAATTTCTCCTCCATCATGTTCATTATGTTTTGTGTGAATTGATATATGGCCGTTTGCGTTGACCTACCATGTAAGTATCCGTGCTGTAGACTACTGAACAAGTTACATTGATTCAAGATTCTCGCGGACATTACTAGTTCGAATATTTTTGAAAAGCTGGGAGGGACGCATTATTGGTCGGTAGTTTTCTGAGCTCTCTGTATCTCCTTTTTTAAAGATCGGTTTCACAAGAGAAGTTATTAATCCTGTTGGAAAAATTCCAAACTCCAGTGAATTATTGATAATATTGATTTCACTAATGGCAACTAAGCTTTTTTTCATGACACTGGTCGGAATGCCGTCTTCTACGCTAGAATGTTTATTTTTCAGTTTTCTAGGTAATTCTATGATTTCATCAGCTGATATAGGTCGAACTAGCATCGTCCGGATGTTTTCTGGGATATCACAGTGGAAAGGAATGTTTGAAGAAGTCGCTAGTAATTGTGGAACAATGTCTTACCAAGTATTTATTGTGATCATTGACTATTTTGACAGGGTTACCCTTTATGCGACATTCTTCATTTTGTACTCTTCCCGTAATTTCGGAGCAAATACTCTACATGCATTTCGATTTATTATCAGAGTGGGTTATTCTATTTGAGCATGAATCCTTTTTGGGTTAATTAATAAATTTGTTTCCCACCTCATTGTACAGGTTTGTATTGGACATTGTGTTGTGATAACACCAAAAGGATGTCTAACCTGTTCTTACAATCTGGTTTAAAAAGTTTTCTTTTCTGAGTTTTTTTCTGGTCCGTCTTAAAGGAAAACATTCGTTGAATATAGAGCTGAAAAGATTCCATTGTTCGTTAACTCTTTCTTTACAAACATCGTATATACACGCCCATTCTTAGACTTTCACCCGATCAATGAAATCCTTTATATTGGTTTCATTAAAAAATCTAACAAGTAGCAACACAGCTTTAAACATGGCACTCAGTTGAAAGACATTTGAAAGTTGTAGGTTTTGAGTGTAGGTAATTCAAACATTGAGCTGTAATGTTATGCGACTTATGAATACTAGCTAACTTTACCGCAATATGGTAATAGACTGAACTCCTTTTTTTTGACAAAATAACATTATTAAGCCTTAGCATTAGAATGTAACATATTGTCTTAGCATATTGATTCAAACTTAAACAGAAAAAATAAACATGAAACAAATGATCCGTATCAAAATATTTGAAATGGACTCCCCTGGGGCCTGGGGAATTCCACCAACGTTTTTTTAGTATTCAGTATTAGTAGCCTTACGTTCCTCCTTTACTAACTTCAGTGTGTACACGAGCACACACGAATCTCAAGCTTTCGGTCTGTTAAAGTAGGTATGGTGTTGTGTTGTTTGTTCAATTTTTTATTATTATCCACTACCACAAACTACATTACATAACTAACTTTGCTTTGCTATGCCCTGCAGTGGGCGATAAAGAACTGATGATGAAGTAGCTTTGTACCTTTTAATACTTATTAACCGACAAAACCAAAAAAGAGGAGGTTCTCTAGTCGACGCGTATATATTTTTTATTTTTTTTATGTATGACCACGTATAACTTTTTACTGATACGTCCGATTCGATAATTCTTTTTTCAGTGGATAGGGTGTACTTTGAAGTTGGTCCCATTTGAATTTAAAAGATGAAATCCACCCCTAAGGGTAGCAAAATGAAGGATATTTATCACTCACCCTCTGAATTCTGGTACGTTAACCGATTCTATCAGGCATAACTCTGTACTGGGTTCTTCGATTTGGATGATTCTTTTTTTTATTAGATAGGGTATACCTCGTAGTTGATCATATTTGGATTTCGAATGGAATTATCCACCCTTACGGGTAGAAAAATAGGGGATAATTGATTTTTTACTTGTGAACATTATATGTAGTTGACAATGAAAGATCGCTATTGTCATTATTTTTGTTCCTACATCCGTCACAATCATTATATTCTATGAGAGGATGGAATGATATACAAAGTAATGAAATAAACTAACCAGAACAACAAAAATAATTTATATTACAACAAATAGTAAAAGTAGATAATCATATTATTTAACTGGTAATAGTTGAAGTAAGGTGGGTAAGTAAGTATTTTGGAAGTAATCAAAAAACAAGTAGGTAGTAATTAGTAGATTTCAGCCACAAAAAAAATTAAAATAAAAACTTTTTAACAAAAATTAAACCGACGAAATACGGAACTGAAAAGTAAAAAATAAAATAACCTTCTTAGTCTCAATAACTAAGCTCCTAAACTAATGTAAGTAAGTAAAAATAGAATTGCATCATTCAACCACATTTTGATTATTGCAGCTCATTATTATACTTACTCAATTTGAATGAAAAATCTCAATTACAAAAAATGCAAAATAGAGGGATGAGGATAATTCTGGGATGTAATAAATTAACACCTATAGCTTTAATTCTGGATGCACTGAAATGGTTACTAGCAGATTGTATTATATGACTATGACATTCATCTTCAAGATAACCCAGGGAGGTCAACCTGAGTATTTTAACGAATTTGTTATTTTGAATCAGAACATCCACAATTATGCCACTAGAAATAGGGTAGCTTTCCATATAAATAGAACAAATCTGAAAATGGCCATGAATTCTCTATTCTTTAAAGGTTTAGAATCCTATAATAGACTTCCACAAATGATAAACAATGCAAGGACAGTAACAATGTTTAAACACAAACTAATTGAACACATCAGATATCAACCCAATGTTGTTTAGGAGGCAGACAATATTAGTTCTATATTCATGTGAATTCTTCTTGATTTTAAATACTTTACTGATGTAATTCTTTTATAGATACTTACATATTAATATTAATAGTAATGTTAATTTTATAGTCATATAAGGATTGTAAAAATCTTAAGTGAATGTACTTTGAATAAGTTAAATGTTTTTACCAGTGCATATTAGGGATTCCTATTTAAATAAACTACTTACTTCCTTACTCATTTTGAGTCGGCGCCAAACAAACAAGCAAATTAATTAGGTAAGGCGTAAAATGATGGCATCGAGTTGCGCGGTGACATTCTGATAATTTTTTTGAAGTAATTTATTAATGATCTTCGTTGATTGTTCGTTTGGCGCCAACTCAAAATTAGTTACTTACATTAGTTTACGAACTTAGTTATTGAGACTAAGAATGTTTATTTTATTTTTTACTTTTCAGTTCCGTATTTCGTCGGTTTAATTTTTTGTTAAAAAGTTTTTATTTTTCAATTTTTTGTGGCTGAAATCTACTGATTATTTATATTTTTCACTTGATAAATCCTAACAAATTCAGATAGGCCTCTATTTTTTTTGCACCGTGGTCTTGGTTACCTAGCTACGCCACTGGTCCATACCAACATAGTTGCTCAATTCATTATTGTTCTTATTATGCCATACTATTGTGGTGTCACCTGCAAAATGCACTTTCCCATGGTATTAATGAAAGCTAAATTGTTTATATAAAATAAACATTTTGGCCAAGCACCGAACAACACAAGACACAAATTGAGATTTGGAAGTATTGTTGTTAAGTGAGACCATTTTAGTACACTAATGAATATGAAGCCAATTAAGAATTGATTTGTGATTCTATCGTAATCAATTGGATGTTATAAAAAATTATTGACATTGCACCTTCTTCAGCTACATGGCATTACAGATATAATTATTTTATATTTTCCACATGTACTTTGTGCCAACTTCACTGCATTTGATCATTTCGTTTTTATTACCTCTACTTGCAACAATAGATTTATTTTTTCTTTCAGTCAACAGAGGCTCCGTTCACTCAATCAAGTTTAACATCTGCTGCATGGTTGATTGTGAAAGAATGGTCGGAACAACAGCTGAATCATAAATTTGATTCTATACAGTCTTTAGCGTACTATCTTATTCTGAACCACGCAGTTGGCACAGGATCTGAAGCTGCCTTAAAAATTGCTTCTGTCAGTGAATATTCACTAAAAGGTATTCTTTATATAAATATAACCTAAATGTTTTTTGAGGAGGTATAGAAATATTCCTTTCCATTTTAAGGGTATTCTTTCCCCCTGAAAGTAAAAAGTGTTGATTATCTGTTTGAAATCAGCCAAACATTTATTAAGGCAAAATGGGGAAAATATGGTGAAGTGGGATAATATGAAAATTCTCATGTACAAACAAAATGATGATGGAAGGAAATTAAAACAAGCTTCCTGTGTATTTTGTTGAACACAAATGATACATGTTCTGTCACTAAGAAAATGAATTTCATACCAAATATCACGCTAAATTGACCATCCTGTGAGTCTGGGTTAGATGTTTTTTCAAATGAAGTTGATGAGACCGTTTCTAGGTCTTTGGGTTATAATAGAAATAGTAATCCTATTATAATCAATCCTCAGGTTCTTCCTATTCGGTTCTAAAAGAGTAATGTTTTTTCTTCAAATGGTTAGTAATGAAGGTTTATGTGAACTTGACCCGCTGTTTCATAACAGTACTTGCATTTCTTTCCGCTTTGTTCAGTATCAAATATATTTTTTGACCATGCTCTTCGATATTCCAAAGAATAGTTCTGTTCCTATTAATTCTTTTATTGTACCTTAGGTCCGCTTTCTCATTTCCTTCAAAGCCTTTGTGTTCAGGTACCCATACCAGACTTACTCTGGTATTCTTGCTTAGGGTCCTCACACAGTTTCGTACTGATTGTATCTGACTTCATGCCTGTGTTGTCAAAAAAGACATATATTCTATATGAATTCTATAGGAAATTTTGAAATAATTTTTAATTTAAGAAATATACTACAGTTGGTTATGATAATGTCATCAAAGAAAGAATATTTTGCTTTGAAAATATTTCGTATTATTTACTGACAAATAGGAAAGTTTCTTTGTATAATTCCAAATACAATATGCAATGACATATCATTGCAAATGTACCAATTTGCCCTTCTTAAACAGATAATTAATATTTTTCACATCCAGGGAGAGAAGACAATAAAATAGAAAGGAGTACTATTTATACTAGCGATTTTCACGTGCTTGAATAATAAATTAATATTTTTTCCACCTTTTCCTAATTTTTCCATTACTAAAATGTTAAATGTATTCTGCAAGTCTGTGACCTTGATAGCCAGCAATTATTTCATTAAAAATGAAAAACGTCTTATTCCTCAAGACTGCTGCAAACAAATACCTATACAGAGGTGTATGTCTGTCGAATATCCATAAAAAAAACAACTACTTCCCTGGCTAATGCCTCGACAGACGTTGAATGACATATGATGGATAAACGTGCAAAGCCCTACAAGGTACTTTGCAAATGTGATGAGATATAAATGAGCACGAGATATATCAAGAGATATGCCGTCCTTTGGAGGGGACGTTAAGGTGGCAGTCCTGAGTTCATAGATTTTGAGCTCGTTAAAGAACCCTAACTCTGGCTGGAAACACCAGAGGATTCGGCAACATTTCCGGGTGGGGGAAGTGTGCTCATTGGCGACGGTATGAAGCCTAGTCGAAGAATCAGGCCAAGGTTAAATAAATTATAAAAAAATATATATCACCGTTATTTTGCAATTTTTAAATAGGTGAATTACATATTTTAAAACTTATTCCACATATGAAAGTGTGTGCACTGAATTACTATTTTTTTTTTCAGGAGAAGAACTAAATTGTAAAAGTGGTAATAAACATAGGGAAATGCAACTGCAGCTGCAGAGGAAAATTCAACAAAAAAACGAAGGGAAAGACAGGAAAAGAAAAATGCAGGTAGGATACCATAGTGATCCATTTTTTTTTAAATTTTAGTGATGTTGGGTATTTTTGGTTAAATGAAACCCCAAGCATAATTACTGCTTTGAAAATAGAACTTATTCAAATAATTTTTGGTCTGTTTAACACGATAGAAGGAGAAATAACGAAAGTTTTTGAAGATCTTACTGAAATGAACACTTTAATTTGCATTATGGAAAGGTGTATCAAATAATGAATTTTATGATTGATAATTTTATACAATTATTCTGTGTATTTCTTGCACCAAACCATGAGCTACACCTTAGTATGTACAAAACATTCAAACTCTAGCCTTTATACGGATGCTAAAAGGACAATTTTCTTCTGAAGTTTTTATTAACAAATATTTGATTATGCAGTTCATTAAAAATACTGAGATACATACAGTTTTATAGTGATTACTACGACGGCGTATTGGCGCCATCCTACCAGTATTTTTTTTTTTGAAATCTCAAAATTTTGAGATTTTTTCTCAAAATTTTGACTTTTTCTTCTCAAAATTTTAATTATTTTATCTCAAAATTTTGAGAAAAAAAGTTAAAATTTTGAGAAAAAATGTCAAAATTTTGAGAATAAAAAAATTAAAATTTTGAGAAGAAAAAGTCAAAATTTTGAGAAATAATTTTAAAATGTTGAGAATAGAAGTCAAAATTTTGAGAAAAAATCTTTGATTTGATTTTTGAGATTTTTTCTCAAAATTTTGACTTTATTCTCAATATTTTGAAATTTTTCTCAAAATTTTACTTTTTTCTCAATATTTTGAAATTTTTTCTCAAAATTTTTACTTTTTTCTCAAAATTTTGACTTTTTTTCTCAAAATTTTGACTTTTTTCTCAAAATGTTGAGATTTTTTCTCAAAATTTCTGACTTTTATTCTCAAAATTTGAATTTTTTCTCAAAATTTTGACTTTTTTTCTCAACATTTTGATTTTTTTCTCAAAATTTCGCTTTTTTAAAATTTTGAGATTTTTCTCAAAATTTTGACTTTTTTTCTCAAAATTTTAACTCTTTTATTCTCAAAATTTTGACTTTTTTCTCAAAATTTTGAGATTTTTTTTCAGAGAATTCAATAAAAAAATATACTGGTAGGATGGCGCCAATACGCCGTCGTAGATTACAGTATCATGAATTCATGAGATTTTGAAAACACAATTTATTAAATCATACAAAAATGACTAGACTTTTTCATGAGTGATATCTACCTGATAGTGATAGAGTGATATCTTAACTTGAGAAATAAAGTTCTGAGAAAAGTCATTTTGATAAATGATTGAATAAATATCTTCTCAGTCACCAAAGTCGGAACCTAGACCCAGTGTGAAGAAGACACGTTCCCAAAGTGTCCCCGCTCCGACAGTTTCAGCCATCTCCCCTTTAACGACCAACAGTGGCAGTGGAATGGTCAGTGGCGAATGCAGCACGGCCAGTAGCAGCAGTACGAGTCCCACTCAGGGAAAAATTATCTGTGATAAATCACTAGATTTTACTCAAGTACCAGCGTTACCTGACTTCAATAGTTTCCAGAAGCCGGCGGTGGATCCCGTGGTACTAGGCAGTGGCAGGCAGGTCAGTTTCCCTGGTTTTGAATTAATTTATGACATATTTTCGAAAGCGGGTTGCTTGGTAACAGCCTGATGTCAAAGGCAAAAGGCTGTTACCTCGGTTGTCCAGAGAATTACCAGTATTTTTTTCCAAGCTCTGAGCATTCTCCACAGTAGTTATATTTACAGGAGTCACATGTAAAACTATGTTTTTTTCTTTAATTTTTTTTTTTTTGCGCTGTATGCATTCTGCTGTACTCATGGATAAAACTTCACATTATTATTTGAGAGAAGAAAAATATCAACCAAGAAACAACTGATTGGTTTTGAAATAAAACAAAAACAAACCTAAATAGTTCCAATGCAGATATTCACTGATTTCTTGTCATCATTCACATCATAGTTTTTGCACCAAACAGTTTTTTAATATTTTTGTGCAGAGAAACAAAGTAATTCATATTAGTGAAGTCTAGGCGAATTTTGATTTAGTGCAGTGCGATCGCATATTGAAGTATAAGAGTGTATTATTGTGTTGTGTTTGAAGTGGAATAAACGGACATTGAAATTAACGGAGTATTTCAATAAACGACCCCAGTTTCGTGCCAATATGTTGACTTTTCAACATATTTACTTCAATAATCTATATTTTCATTATTAAATAATAATAATAATGACTTTTATGGAATCAAATTACAATGGCCCAATAGGCTATTGGAGTTACAAATATGATAGATGGTAGTGGAATGTTTAGTTCTAGAATATTTAGTTGAATCAGAATATCTTTAATAAACAAAAAACAATAGAATTTGTTTCTTGGATGCAATAGTGACAAAGTATTCAAAAGTAATAAACATAATAAAAAAGAGTAATAGGTAATAAAATGAACCAATTTTTTTTAGCTACTTAAATTTAAGTTTAAATAATTTTAAAAGTAATAGCTGATAAAATAAGTACAAATATATATTCATTCATATATATATATATATATATATATATATATATATATATATATATATATATATATAAATGTTTAGTACTAAAACATTTAAAAATGTAAAAAAGTTAATTTTGCATTCGCACAGAGATATTTCATTTTTTATATTCTAAAAATTCATTTATCGTGTAAGGTTCAATCAATATCAAGTATTGGAATACCCTCATTGAGGGTGGGAATGTCGGGGGGGGGTGATCCCTGGAAGTCTTCTAATGGCATATTTTCTGACAATCTCTTGGTTTTCAATTTGACTAAAGAATGTGTGGGTCAGCTGCTGTAATCGTTCTTCTATTGGAGTCACTAGCGTTCTTTGGTACAGAGTATTGGGTGGGTTATGGATGGGGTTGTCGGAATGGCGTATCTTGGTGATCGTTCGTAAAGACGTTGTTTCGACAACTTTGCAATTATTGAGAGCTCTGTTCTTGCAATTTAGAAGTATCATATGACCATATTCAATTACAGGCTGGCAGATCATCTTGTAAATGTGGCTTGCTGTTTGGATGTTGATACCCTTTCCTTTACATCTGAGGCTTTTGAAGTGTTTGGCCCTGGCAATTGTGTTTTTCTTCTTGAGTTGAAGTTTAATTTGTTGTCAAATCTGACGCTCAAATAATCGATGGTTGGTGGGGTATTGTGTTGGTACATAAGGTGGGAGATGTTGGGGTGGCGGTTGAAAAGAATGAAGTGTGATTTGATGGGATTAGGTTTTAGCCTCTACCTGTTGAACCAATGGGAAGTCCTGTCTATTAATTCTTGAAGCTTGTCAATAACTTTCTGTAATGACTTTCCGTGGGCTATCAGAGCGGTGCATCTGTATATTGTAGCAGGTAGGAAGCACTATCAAAGTGTTCCGGGTTCTGGTGTTGCTATGAGTAGATATTTGCACAATACAGATTGTAAAGTAAGAGGGAGAAGGGTGATCTTTGTGGAAGTCCTTGCCGTGGAACAAACTCTTTTGAAGTGGTATCGATGACTTTCAGTCCTCGGTTTGTTAACCACTCTTTGAGCATCAACGAAATGTATCTAGGACAGTTAAATTGGCAGAGTTTGAAAAACAACCCATTGTGCCAGACACTGGCTTTATTTATATCCAAGAAAATTGCCCTGGTTGTTCGCCGTTCAATTTGGTTGCCTCAATGATGTTCGTTATAATGTGAGGGGATGAGCAATGGAGTGATGGGTTTTGAAGCCAAATTGGTAACCAGGTATTTTATTTCCTATTGCTAGTTCTAGGCGATTTTTCATTATTTTCTCTAGTAGAGTGATTGGTCTATAGTTTTTGGGTTTGCTGCGGTCTCTGTTGCTCTTAGGGATTGGTATGAAAATCCCCGTTTTCACGTTCTGTGGGATGTAGTGGTTTTTAAGACAGTATTCGTATATATTGGTGATATAACTATGAATTCGTTTATCCAGTTTCCTCAGCATTTTCTTTTTCAAGAAATCTTGGCTAAGGCTTGTGCTTTTGCCTTGATTGATTATATTGAAATCTTTGTCTTCTTCAATCGGTTGTACTTCTTGTGGGGGTTCATAAAAAATGAGTCCTTCATACCAAGCATTTACATTTTGGAAGTGTGTATTGTCGAAGTTTGTATGCTGGGATTCAGTAAATGAGGCCTCAAAATGATTACCGAATGCCATCAGCTTTTTCCTTTGGAGTCTCAAAAATTCTACCATTTATCTCAAAGGGCTTGTCGTTTTTTATGGAGTTGTTCTTATATTTGGAGAGTTATTGATTTCGTGCCAGTAGGTCTGGCCTTTTTTCTCACTGATGGATTCGACGTTTCAATCCACATGTTTGTCCTGTATTCTTCAATCAGTTTTTGTATGTTTTTATTGAATTTATTAATTTCTGCTTTAATGGTGTGGTTCTCAGTGAGTTTATATTCCCTAGAAATTTTCCTTTTTTTCTTTATTAGGCAGATAATGAAAGGTGGTAATTCATGTCTGGATTTTGGAGTGTTTTCTACTAGTTATTTAGTATTGAGGTTAATTATCAGTTCCTTGGTAATTTCCTGTCCGTCCACTGTGGTTATGTGATTTATCAAGTCTTCATTAATTTTCTCTATGTTGGTTTTGTGGAAGTTGTATTTCAGGATATCCTCGCATTGAGTTTGCATCCCTAGCGCCATCGTGAGTCTGAACCTAGATCTGGAATTTTCTCTAGTTTAAGAGTATTTTTTGAGAGGTTATGTGTGTGAAGAATGAGGTCTGGACTAGAATCTTGTTTGTTTGGCATTAAGAAGGTAGGAGTTTCTAATCTTTTGAAATTTGAGTTACTCAGAAAGTTGGTTAGTTGTCTCTTTTTACAAGCTTTTATTACTTACAAGCTTTTATTTAGTTTCACCTGTCACCGATGTTTGTCATCAAATCTTGCAAGTTAAATTTGACCCACTTCTAGTGGTTCGATTAACGTGAAATTTGGCAGGTATTCATAGTTGCCGTGACAATGCATTATGCATTTGTTAGAGAAAAAAAAACAAAATGGCGGCTCCAAGATGGCGGACGAGATTTCTGTTTATGGTCCGATTCGATTCAAAATTGGTATGTGGGGGTTTTCAGGGTCGAAGATTATGAATTTTCTGACAAAACTCATAAAATCAAAATGGCGGCTTCAAGATGTCTGACGATTTCTGTGATTATGGTCCGATTCTATTCAAAATTGGTATGTGAGGGTTTTCGGGGTCGGAGATTATGAATTTTTGTCAACATTCACAAATTCAAGATGGCGGCTCCAAGATGGCGAACGAGTTTTGTAATTATGGTCCGATTCGATTCAAAATTGGTATGTGGGTGTTAGGGGTACTTATTAAAAAGGACAAAATAAAATAATTAATAAAAAAAACCTTTTTAAAAACAAGCTTTTATTCAAATACCCTAAAAAGTACAAAATAATTGCTTTGGATGTGTGACGTAGGTTATTCCGTGAGTTATAGATTCAAAAGCTTGTCGCATCTGTATTCGAAATGAAAACTTTGCGCGACAAGCTCTTGAATCTATAACTCACGGAATAACCTACGTCACACATCCAAAGCAATTATTTTGTACTTTTTAGGGTATTTGAATAAAAGCTTGTTTTTAAAAAGGTTTTTTTTATTAATTATTTTATTATACCTGTAATTCACATTGAAACCCCTATTTATTTATTTATTTATTTGGGTGAGAGTACACTAAAAAGACGTGCAGCTTGTCGTTATGAAGTGGGAGAGTGAAGTGTAGGCACTCATTGAGAAGATCTTTGCTAGCTGGGAAGTTTGCTTTGCCAATTTTAAACTTTGGGTTCGCTTGTACAAGAGAACCTCCTTGCGCTTTATTTTGTATTTGGTGCCCGTTCCTTTGGAGGATCTACAAGTCTCTATAAGAAGTGTTGGAGTCCTTCCTGGTTTTCAGCCAACGAAGTGCAGTCAATGTTGTTATTTTCAATGTAATGCTTTATCATATGACTTCTCCTCTGGTAGCTGTGTTTTATCTGTAATCCAATACTCTGTGTGTATAGGAAGGAATTATTTATTATTATATTTATGTGGTATACATCTGTTTATGTTTTATATATATATATATATATATATATATATTATATATATATTTGTTTAACCATTTTCGATTTCACAACTATGTGACATTATCTATCTTAGTATATATTTTTATTTTTTTTTCAATATTGTACATTGACGTTTTTCTCTTTTTTATTGTACTGTTTATTTTACTGTACCAACTGTCATATGTAAGATTTTTGAGAGATGTATACATACCAGGATGTTTGGTTTTCTCGATAAACATAATGTTATAAGCAGGCATCAACATGGATTTCGCCCTGGAAGATCGACGGAGAGTGCCTCGGTGGCTTTTCTCGATTACGTCCATACTGCGTTGGACCGCGGAAGGTTTGTTGGGGTACTCTTCTTTGACCTTTCTAAAGCATTTGACTCTATCAATATTAATGTTGCTCTGGGCAAATTATGTGTACTGTGTTTTCGGGTCATATTTTTTGTCGTGGCTCGCATCTTATCTTGAGTATCGAAAAATTTGCGTAAAAGTGGATGATTGTAGATCTCAACTTTTTTATGTTGATTTAGGAGTTCCTCAAGGATCAGTTTTAGGTCCCTTGATTTTCCTTCTGTACGTCAATGATTTACCAAATTATTTGAGCACTGAACACATTTTTTTGTATGCAGATGATACGACAATCGCCACTGATGCTGAAACCCCAGAAGAACCTGTGCAAAAAATGAATAATTTGTCGAAAGAATTTACTGATTGGTGTAGTAACAACTCCTTAATTGTCAATCCTGACAAAACAGTATGTCTACAGATTTATTCTCGTACAAAAATCTCAAATGATTATTTTGTTCGCGTAAACAACAAAAATATATATTTTTCGGACTCAATAAAATTTCTGGGCACATATTTAGATGCAAATTTGAAGTGGAATACACATGTTGATCAGGTGTGTAAGAGACTCAATAGTAGTTATTATGCAATTTTGCAGCTGAAAAATATATTCACACTAGAGCAATTAATAAATGTGTACTATGCTCTGTCATATTCACATATTTCTTATAACATTGTCCTTTGGGGAAGTACGGCCAATGCTCGCAGAGTTTTTATCAGTCAAAAAAGACTAATTCGCCTAATCTTTGACTTAGATTACCGAACGACGTGTGGGAATCATTTTAAAAAGTATAACTTACTGATGGTACCATCGATTTACATTTATAAAACTGTAACATATGTTAAACTCAACATCAAGAGCTTCTCAAAAAATTCTGACTCTCATGACTATGCTACGAGGCATGGTGATTTATTTAGAAGTACAAAGCACCATACTTCACTTTACGAAAGCAGTCCCTAAGTATAATGGAATACGATTTTTCAATCACCTCCCCAGTGATATCAAAAACGAAAAAAATATTAATAAATTCAAAATAAGATTGAAAAAATATTTAGTGGAATCCTGCTTTTATGACATTAGTGAATATTTTGCTAATTCATAATTTTTTTTTATTTCAAATTTGATTATTTGCTTGTTTGTATGGACGATATGTTTAAAGTAATATAGTTATTTGTTTACTGTATATATATGTATATGTGTACCTATGTATGTCTGTGTATATACATTTTATGACTTGTCCTATATCATGTATGATCTTAAAGGATAAATAAAGATTATTATTATTATTATTATTTGTACTCTTGCTCCTGTGGTTGTACAGATCAATCTGAGTAAATAAAGAGATTATTATTATGTTAGAGTAGAGCAATTTAAATAGAACTGGACCGGATTCATTATTAAATTGGATGTGATCTATTACATTACATATTAATTTCATGGCATGTTGATTTTGATTTCATGTAGGCTTTTGCCTTAGTATATTATTTTACTATCATTGGTGACCTAAAAAACAGAGTAATAAACTTGCTTATTCGGCTGACTTTTATACTTGAGATGCTGCATACACATATAGAAAAATCACCTGTCTTGAACAGGTGTTTTCTAAAAATCATTTCTTTCTGCCTCAACTCTTCAATGTTTTGTACTCGAATTAAATGAGCATCCTTTTGTATTACTATGATAGGAATTGAACAGAAATGAATGTGCATTGGTCGATCAATGGTAAACAAAAATATTTTGATGTCTTCACAAACAGCAGCACAACTTAAATGATAATAAATATATTTCACAAATACTTCTCAGTGACTCTTTGATTTTTTTGCATTGCCACCTTTTTGATATTTCAGGAAACGACAGTGGCGATAGTCAATAAGGTACCTATACCGAGACTGCACCCCCCTAGGAAGCAATTCAAGTACAAACCGCTCCGGCCCAGACTGCACCAATGTGATATTGCGTCGTACAACCCCCAGCCAGTGCAAGTGACATCGGCTGAGGAATACAGATCTCAAGAATTAAATGATATAGGTAGGATTAAGGAAAGAAACAGTGATGATGAAGAATGTGATGTACCCGATTTTCCCCTTACAAGAGAACGACTCGATAGTGTCAGCAACGTATCCAAGGATGCCATGGATGAGTATTTAGGTGAGACATTAAACTGTTCTATACTTCATTGCAGGTATATGTCATATCAATTAAATATTATATTATGAATCGAGACAAAACTACGAAGGCGTAGAAGTGCCACACTTTTTTTTATTTTACAATTCCGACTTACAAGTCGGAATTCCGACTTGTATCTCGGAATTCCGACTTGTATCTCGGAATTCCAACTTGTATCTCGGAATTCCGACTTATAAGTCGGAATTCCGACTTGTATGTCGAAATTCCGACTTGTATGTCGAAATTCCGACTTGTAAGTCGGAATTCCGACTTGTATCTCGAAATTCCGACTTATAAGTCGGAATTTCGACTATAAGTCGGAATTCCGAGATACAAGTCGGAATTCCGAGATACAAGTCGAATTCGATTACAAGTCGGAATTCCGAGATACAAGTCGGAATTTCGACTTACAGGTCGGAATTCCGACTTACAAGTCGGAATTCCGACATACAAGTCGGAATTCCGACTTATAAGTCGGAATTCCGAGATACAAGTCGGAATTCCGAGATACAAGTCGGAATTCCGACTTACAAGTCGGAATTCCGACTTACAAATCACTTGACTAATTTGTTGAAAACGTAACCTAAGCAAACAAAAGATACTTCACTAAATTATTTTCATCTAATTCTGTTTGCAAAACCAGGATACGAGTTTTGCTATAGAAGAAGAAGAAGAAATAGTACTTTATTGTCTGAAGAAATAATATTCTCATTGACAAAGCTTGGTTATATATAAATATATATAATAATAATAATAGCCTTTATTCCAGAATACACAAAGATATCAATATCTGGAAGGGGCGGAGTTCAGAGTGCGTTCCCCTCTTTTGTTTCTGAAAGGAGGAAGCGTTTACTGGTCTTCCACTCAACCCTGTACTTTTATCTTATTCCAAAAAGAGAAAACAAATTAAATTTTTTCAATTATTGTAACAAAAAGAAATTGTTATGTATCCCATAGCAATCAGGATTACCTACATATTATAAAAAAAACTTAATTACTCTTTCCTAAATATATACATTAGACTAATATGTGTAAAGCAGAGAGAGAAGGGCGGAGATGCAAAGGGAGGGCCATTTTTACAATTCAGTTAGTTTCTGTCAGAAGTTTTTTGTACTTTTTTTATAAAGTCTCTTGATGCCATCAATTTTATGTCTTCGGGAAGACTGTTGAATAGCTTTGCAATGGTTGTTTTATGGTTAGGGGAAGTTGTGGCCCCTCTGTTACGCACATTGATGCTATGAACGTGATACCTAAATATAATTTTGTCGTGGAGGTATGACGGCTTATTGAAAAACATAATTTTGTTGTATAGGAATGCTTCATGCAATCCTTCTTCCCTCCATATTCAACAAGCTCATTTCTTTAAGTTTATGAGAGATATGTTTATTTCTTCGGACGCCATGAATTAACTGCAGGCAGGAATTTTGTAAAAGCTGTATTCTGCATTTTTCTGTAGATGTTAAACAGTTTCCATATACAACATTACCGTGGTTGAATACGGAAAGGATAAGAGAATCAATCACACAGTAAAATTTTCAGTTTTTTATTGAGAAATTTTCTGTTACTGTACGTAATTTTCAAGCGGTAAAAAGCTCTTTGTATACAGTTTGAAACATTACTCACGAATCTCAGGCTACTATCGAAAATCACCCCCAAGTTTTTAGTGTTATTTCTTACTGGTAGAAGTTTCCCATATATATATTTATATATATATATATACATATATATATATACCTATATATACCTATATATACCTATATACAGGGTGTCAATTTGAAAACTTCCCACCCTTAATATCTTCCTTCCAGTAAATAATATGAGGAATCGAAAAAACAAGTTGATTTTATTTTCAATGGATATTTGTAGCGCTCGTGGTTCAACCCCTTTGGAGGGGTAGATGTTACCCTTCGAATCTTAAATGGGAAGGAGGGGTCAAGTGGCACATCATTTTGATGGGCATTTAATTCTCTTACTTATTATTTTTTGATGAGCAGGTTCTGAAAAATAGCGTTTTAAACTTACAGAAGTAATTTGAACTTGCCTGCACTGAGATGCATGGTTTTCAGGTTATTATTTGAACAAAAATTATTTTATTGAGTCTCCTTTTAGTAGAACTCATTATAAGATTAGGTGTACCGTTCCAACCCTTTATCAGGGGCAACATTAGCCATTAGCTCCAAAAATTTACATCAAAAAGTAATCTAATAGTAAAATGTAGATGGTAGGTAAGTTGCTGGATTTTTAATTTTCATCGCTGAAATTCCACAGATAGTTCTGCTGTAAAAAGCTTCTGTTTTTAAGCAAAAAATTGTTCAGCAAATTTTAACGATTTGGTAGTATTGTTAATGTGATTTTACTTGTTGGGCTGTGATAACTTTAATAAGTGTATAAATGTGAAAATGGTTTACATTCTTCAAGAAAGAATTGAAATGATTTTAATTTATGGAGAGGTTGGAAAGTGTGCACGAAGGGCGGCATTTCTTTTTAATGAAAGAAATCCAAATTTTAATGTAAGCACCGGTATGTGCTTGATTTAGAGACAAAGTTTTGCGAAACTGGTTCGGTGAAAAATAAAAAAAGAAATAACCCCAGAGTACCGAATGGAAATGGAAATTGGAGTTTTGGGAACATTTGCTGCAGAGCCCACTAGCTCCTTACGATCAGTAGCAGAACAGACGTGAATGTCACGCAAGACTGCAAGAAAAGCACTGAAAATGCATAAATTTCATCCATATAAAATGCAGATTCTTCAAGAGCTCCATGAGGATGATTATGATAGAAGAATAGAATTTTGTGAAAGACCAAGAATACATCTCAATATTCGTTTTTGCAATATGAATATTTTATTTGAGTTTGAACTGGAACCCCAAAAAAGTATTCCATATGCGATGATTGACTGGACATGTCCATAATAATACTATTTCATTCCATATTCTGACACCTGTTCTCTCAGATATCTAATTACACCACAGACCGAAGCCAGTCTGTTTGCCAAGGTATCCACATGTAGTTCCCAGCTCATATTAGAGTCAATAAACACCCCCAAGAATTTTATAGATGGCAGCACCGGCACAGATTTTTCATTCAATCTAACATACGGTGATTCAGATATATTTTTGGTCAGGTTGAACATTATAAGTCCAGTTTTATCAGAATTTAAATTCAGGGAGTTCTCTGCACACCAGTCGTCCATTTTCTTTGCCACATTTGATGCCGAATCAGCAAGGTCCTTAATATTGATGCTGTTTATAATAACGGATGTATCATCAGCAAATTGAAAAGTTTGGCAGTTTGAACTGGAGGGGACAGATGGTAGAGAGTTAATGTACAAGAGAAAAAGAAGGGGGCCCAGGATTGATCCCTGTGGTACAGCTCGCTTAATTCATATTTTTTCCGATGTGAATAACCTACCCTCTTGCATAATCGCAACTGCTTGAAACCTGTTTTCAAGGTAGGGCCTCAATAAATTTAATGGGGTATCTCTAGTTCCAAAGTCATCCAGTTTCTCCAACAGAAGGGAATGGTCAACCATGTCAAAGGCTTTTGACAGATCAAAGTATATTCCCGCAGACAGGCTTTTGTTGTAGAGATGAGTTGCTATGTTTGTCACTGCATTGTAGATAGCCAATTCAGTAGACATTCCTTTATGGAAGCCGAATTGTTCACTGGCAAGAATATTGTATTTTTCACAGAAAGCAATAAGTCTTGTGTAAATTATTTTTTCAACTATTTTGGATGGTGCAGGTAATATTGACACAGGCCTGTAGTTTTTCACATCAGTTTTTGAACCCTTTTTGTAGATTGGGACAACTTTAGCAGTCTTCAAGTCATCTGGGAAAGTACCAGTCAAGAAACATTCATTAATAATGTGTTCCAAAACAGTACCTATCAAATCTGGTACTTTCAAAATTGCTGACGGAATTTGATCAAAACCACATGAATATTTAGGATGTAGTGCATGTAAAACATTTATTATCTCCTTGGCTGAGGTAGGTGCCCAAAAGAGAGAGTCCTTAATTAGTTCACGTTTATGATACTCTTGGGAGGTGTTGCTGATCAAATCATAATACGATTTGAAGATGTCAGCAATTTCTGAAGGGTCCTCTAGTAGACCCGCCACTGGTCAAAGTTATATCTCCATTTTATTTTGTCTATTTGTTATGCGATTGAAGATAGTCCACATTGTTTTAGATTTATTTCTTGAATTAGCTATGTTATTGTCATTCAACGATTTTTTAAAGTGAGATAACCATCGCTTATAGGCTGATCTTTCCATTTTATATCTTACAAGAATATCATCACATTTTGTCTCTGTGTATAATCTATACCAGTCCCTTACATACTGGGAGTAACATTTTATTTCTTGGTTTACCCAAGAGTTTTCACTACTTTTCGCTCTGGTCACCTTAGAAGTGAGAGGAAAAGCTACATCAAAATGATGAAATAGAATATTGTAAAAGGATTTATACTTGTTATTTACGTCCTCAGTTAAATAAACTTGTTCCCACGATTCACAAGATAGAGACTGATAAAAATTTGATATTTTATCATTGGAATAATATCTTTTGTATGTTTTCTGTTTTGAAAAATTTTTAGGTTCAATTTTAAAATCAAAAACTTGCCCAAAATGATCAGATATAATTGATTATAATTGATTTGATTACCGTTGCTTGTGAGATGTCCTCTGATATATTTGTGAAAATGTTATCTAGCAAAGATCCTCCTCTAGGGTTAGGTCTGGTTATTTCCGTGACTCTAGAATCTAATCCATATGAAAGAAAGAACTGACTTACTGTGAGCATCTGTGCAGATTTTACTAAGAAATCCACATTTATATCTCCACACACCACAACTGACCTTGGATGTTCAAAGATAAAATCCAGAAGCTCAGTCATTTTCTCTAAAAAAGAATCAATTAGGTGAACGATAAACACATATGACTACAAGCTTAAGATTATTCAAATAACAGTTTATACAAGAATATTCGAATATTTTCTCCTCTTGAATAACAGGTGAACTCATTATTTCAAATTTGATATTTTTTACAAATATTGCTGTGCTTCCTCCTATGAAATTTTTACGACAATAAGAATTTGCCAAAGTATAGCCATCCAAGTGAATTTTGCTGTTTTGATCCACATTGGATTGGTGTTCTGCCAAACAGAATATATTTACATTATATTCCTGGAGAAGGACATTCACCATTAGAGATTTACTTTTAATACTCTCAGTGTTAAGATGTAACAACCGAGTTAACTTCCTGGTACTATCATCATTATTGATCACAATGGATTGCTGGAGACAGATATTTATATTATCTTTTTTTTCCTGAATCAAAAATTTCCTCCTTGTTGAAAAATATCAGGGTGTTTGGTGAAGTTTAGTCTCTTTATACCTACCCCTCTGGGCCAAAAACTGATATCGTACATTGAATCCTTGAATCCGAGGGAAGCATGGACAGCGAAGCATTTCAGCCTCCCCGGATCAGAAGGTATTTTTCTTTAACCCCCACTGCTTCATTTTCGAATTTTTCCTTTCCTTTTATATACTTCATAATCATATCTTCAGTTACATGTTGCTTAATCCTATAGACATAAAGCCAGACTTTCTTGTCCTCTCCTGAGAAACCTTCTTTGGTGCTTTCAGCTGTTCCTAATGTCTTCTTGAATCGTTTCCTTTGATGACGCTGTTGGATGAATCCTGAATCACTGTTGGGATTACCTGATAAGCTCTGTTCTTTGTTTGCTTCCGAGACAACAGGTTGTGGTAGATTTTCCTTGTGTGGTAAAGAGTTTTGTTTTTGCGATTTTTCCATAGAAGTGCTAGGTAGTGCATTCTATTTCTACTTCGTAAGCCAGGGAGTTTGTCTAGTATTAATAAAAGTTCCGTCTGTTGGAGTAGTAGCTTTGTTTACATGCATATTTTGAATATTTTGTATTTTATCCAACAACAGGTGATTATTACTATGAAGAACATTGTTTTTATCACGGACTTCATTTAGGAGCTCCTTTAGGTATGTGATTTCAATGTCTAGCTGTTGAATTTTTGCATTTTCTTGAAAGACTTGGTTTTGAAACTCAACATTACTTTTGCAGCATACAACTTTATTTCCATTGAACACTTTCAGTTTATTTGCCTTTTCAGCACAACTTCTGTGGAAAACAGATAAGCAAATACAATACACATATACTGCACAAGGTTTAGCACAGCATTTCATCAATGTTCCACTGTTTTCTTCGATTGAATTTTCATTTTTGGACGTCGTATTTATATCGTCTGTCATCTTGGATCTGGGCTGGTATTGATCCTTTATTTCTTGAAGAAAACTTGACTGGAAATCTGTATCTTGATTTGCTTGAATAGACTAGCGATCCTCTTATAACTCACGAGCTAGAAACTCAAATTGATGCATAAGGTAATGTACTTTTGCAGGAGGATCTGTTCTCCACCTCATTATTTTCTTCCCGTCCGACAGTGGTTAAACGAGAGATTCCCGGAGATGGATTAGCAGAAGGAGAGCAGTTGAATGGCCTCCAAGATCACCGGATTTAACTCGCGTAGATTTATTTCTTTGGTGACATCTTAAATCCGTTGTTTATAAAACACAACCTGCTGATATTGATGAACTTAAAAGACGAATTACAGCAGCATGCCGGTCAATTCCCGGTGAAGTTTTCCAAAATGTTAAGAGAGGCGTTCAAAAACAGACTTTATTACTGTTTAGAGAAAAATGGACAACATTTTGAACAGTTTTTAAGATATGCGTAAGTAGATCCCATGTTTGAAATTTCTTTGTCGCAAATTAAAAGTTTTTTTTGAAAAAGAAAATAATCAACAAATAAAAAATCACACGAGTAGTATACATTTATTCCTGTAATTCAAGGGTTGGAACGGTGCCACCTACCTTCTAACCATTTCTAACTAGATAACTAGATATTGAATAGTGTAGACCTGTTTATAAAGTACTCTGACTATATCAACTATTTTACGATAGAAAAACTGTGAGTATCCTCTTGAACTTGATATCAATCGAATGAGAAAAAGAAGCGACATACTAACAGCCAATCGTTGATTAGGCAAAACATAAAACGTGTGATATAATCAGGTAACAGATATATTCTATATTATATATCCTTCCATTAATCTTTGGAACAACGGCTCGACACTGGGTCGCAAAAACCAAATAAAAACTCGAGATAAAAACAATTAGAACGATTTCGCACTGGGCTACCTCGACTGCGTTTTTGTCTGCCTGATTACTCCATGAGCCGAACTCACTTTGGAAATGGGAGATCTAACTAAAGATGAATTGTTGAAAATGTTTCAACAAATTGTATCCCTAAATGAAGCTATTAAATCCCAGAATGATAAACTAGTTGGCCAATTCGAAGTATTGAGTGGAGAATTCAAGGCCTACAAAAAGTCGGTGGATGATAAAATAGACACATTAAGAAACGAGACAGAAAGCTTGAGAGGAGAAGTTGAAAAATTGAAAGAAAGGGTGACAGCAAGTGAAAGAAGGAATAAAAAGTATAACATCATATATAATCTACAAGGGAAAGATCCACATCAAGCAGTCATCAATTTATTGCCACAGAATCTGAAGATAAACTGTGAAGAAAGAGATTTGAGAGACGTTTATAGGCTAAACTCTGTAAACATAAATAAACAGCCGAGTCCTATTTTGGTCGAGTGCTTGACCAACAAGCTTAAGGAAGGCGTTCTCAAAAAAACTCAAGGGCAGCGGTATCTATATAGCGCTCGATTACATCCCTGAGGATTACCAAAAAAAGAAGTTGCTATACTCATATCAAAAATTTTTAAGGGGAAAGGGCAAGGAAGTCAAGATCAAAGGCTATTCTTTGATTGTGGACGGAGTTATCTCAAGTCTGGCTGAGCTGAAAGAAAATGTGTTGAAAGAAAAAAAGTATTCAAGGAGGGAGAGGAAAGATAGTGTATCCGCATTTGGTTCGTTAAGCCAGAAAGAAAAAAACCAACGGCAGACACGATCAACTAAACCAAAATAAATTTTAACGTTTCTCTTCAATTCTCTCACCGAACTCTTAGAAACAATTCGGTGAAGAACTCCCTTACTATAAATTATTATTTGTAATTATCTTTGAACTTATTTCTCGTATATTCTTTATATTGTACAAATCAATCATAGAATCATGAAGCTGAGATTTTATTATCAAAACTGTAGGGGATTGCATACTAAATTAACTGAATTCAGTCTAAATGTGTTATTGGAGAACTATGATGTACTCGTCCTTACTCATGGTCCTAATCATGGTTGAAGGATGACATTTTTGACGCTGATTTTTTCAATGAAAACTACATCGTCTTCCGTTGTGATAGATCACCCCTAAAAACTGGAAAAGCAAGAGGGGGTGGAGTCCTTGTAGCAACGCTGAAAAAATATAATACTACCTTAATCGTTTCAGAAAACTCTGAATTTGAGACAATCTTTGTCAAAAGTAACATACTGGGCAATGAAGTTATTTTCAGCGCTATTTACACTCCACCAAACTCAAATTCGCAATAGTATAAAAATTATGTAGATCTTTGTGACTCTATTACTAAAAATTATCAACAAATCACGCACTACTTTTTCGACGGTGATTTTAATATACCTTGTATTGATGGCACGCATTTTGATTTCACTGGGAATAACAATAACATTATCAAATATTTAACGAGGACAACCGAACACTGAACGTTTATCTTATGACCCACTTAGACAAGAATTCAATATATTGAAACTTGAAAATAGAAGATATAGCCAAAAGATAATTTTCGTTCATAAACTATTGACCTACAAAATCAACTGTGAATCCTTGTTATCATATCTTAAACTGTACGTTCCAAGATTCCGACCAAAAAAAATATAGCATTTCATATTCCCAGAGTTCCTCTGCTAATAGATAAAATGTGTGTATGTGTTAACAAATTTCTGCAAACACAGACTACTTCTGTGGATATTTTCACTGTTATCTTACCAACACTTAAAAAAGAGCTACATAAAATGCTTCTACCATCATGTAACTGCTGATTGTACATCCTTTACATAATTAATTTGTGTTAATTACCCAGCAATTGATTTCTCTGGATGAACTATTAGAATAGGATAATGATTATATCTAGATGTATCTCTATACTTTAATTTACTCTTTTTTTATATGGTACTTTTATCTTATCTTTTTCCTTTGTTTTCTCTCTTTTTATTATTAGAATTAGTTATTAACAACTTTCGCTACATTATTCGTAGTTTATATGAAAGGGAAACATGTAATTAGGATTACCACCTGTATGTTTCTTTGATGAATAAATAAATAAAATAAATTTCTATTGAGAGTCAATACAATAATGCATCTCAGTGCATGCAAGTTCTAATTACTTCTGTAAGTTTAGAACGCTATTTTTCAGAACCTGCTCATCAAAAAATAATAAGTCAGGGTACTATCAGTTTACTATGCCACCTTCTACTCAGCACTGCGCTATGGTGTACTGTATTGGGGAAAAGCTGGAGCTCATGGAGATCCTTTTATTCTGCAAAATTGTAGGAAATCTTGTGTGGGCTTTTTAGGAGAACCAACATACTCACACTACCAGGAATTTATGTATTTGAGTGCCTAAAATTCATGCATAAACAGTTTTCCTATTTCACTCAATATTTACCACAACATAAACACCATACAAAAAAACTGAATCTAAATTTTTCAATACATAGGCTTAGTCTTACAGAAGCGAGCCCCACCTATGCCAGTTTAAATGTTTTTAATAGTTTGCTAACAATCTAAAAGAACAAAAGATTGAACCTTAAGGTAGTTCCGCCACGAGACAGTTGAATTAGGAAATTATTAAAATTTGGCATATGTATTGTTTAACATGTGAACAACACCTCTATAAAATTTTAACAAGTTTCACCATCCCGAATCCGAGATATATATAATTGAAGTTGACTCAACACGTAACATATGGACCATGCATAGGCAAACAGCACATTATTAATTCTACCGTTAGTACTAAAATTAAGAACTTTATGAAAAACGAGGAGGAGCTAGAGCAGGATATCACAGATATTGTGAAAAAAAATCAAAGTGATTGACCATCTAGTTTGATAGATATAATCAAAACTACTCTCGTTATTTAAAATAGTCCACGGGGAAGCGCACAGCCTAAAGGGGGGGGTCGTAGAGAAATGCGGATTGTGCCAGGGGACTTTTTAAAGAAGGACGGGGGACCATTTGAGGGTCTGAACGCGAAAAAAAAACTTGTCCTAGTTGACCCCATTGATTTTAACGATACCCCAAAAAGAGTACTACAAAAAAGTCCATTGAAGTTTTATCGAAATACGATAATTTTTTCCCAAGACGTATAATTTCTAGTGAGAGGGGCCCGGGTCTGAATTTTTTTTTTGCTGCGTTTTTCGGGGACATCAATTTTTTGAGTCGCCGACTTTCTATAACGAAGAAATTTTCCAGTCGATTGGGGGGGCAAGTGCCCCTCTTCAAAAAAATTTCTTTTTTTCCCGTTTCAAATCGAAAAGTCCTCAAAATTTTGACTTTTTTTCTCAAAATTTTGGGATATTTTCTCAAAATTTTGACTTTTATTCTCAAAATTTTGAGAAAAAATCCAAAATGTTGAGAAAAAGTCAAAATTTTGAGAAAAAAGTCAAAATTTTGAGAAAAAAAGTCAAAATTTTGAGAAAAAATCAAAAAATTTTGAGAAAAAATCAAAATTTTGAGAAAAAATCAAAATTTTGAGAATGCAAAAGTCAATATTTTGAGGAAAAAGTCAAAATTTTGAGAAAAAATCTCAAAATTTTGAGGAAAAAAGTCAAAATTTTGAGAAAAAGAGTCAAAATTTTTTTGAAAAAAAGTCTAAATTTTGAGATTTCAATAAAAAAATATATCGGTAGGATGGCGCCAATACGCCGTTGTAATTTTCTTATGGTTGAGCCGAAGAAATATTATTTTCACAGTACTAGATCAGTGTCAAGTATTGAGAATGATTAAGAGTTTTATTAGGTTAACCCATATTTTGTTATAAAAAATCGAATTCTATTCTCTACGAGTAATTCAATGTGTCTTCTGATTACCAGGTACTAACAGCCAACATGAAGAAGAACTCTCCAAATATTTCAGTAATAACAACGTTAACGAAACGACCGACCCAGAAAACACATCCAAACTATCCACTCTAAGGCAACTCCTCGAACAAAACATCGTTGATAACAAATCCTCAGTGACAGCAACATCCCAAAATAAAATGATGCAAGAGAGCATTCCTTTCTCGAATGCCAGTGTTAATCAAACGCCAGTACAAAATGAAATATCATACATAACCCCAATAATTCGTCAAGGTTGTTTGCCTCACATACCGACCAACACTAAGAGGAGGGTTAGTTTCGAGACACAGGTTTCGGATGATGCTGTGCCCCCCAGCCCCAATACCAGAAGGAAAGATTTTAATTTTACGCCAATATCTCCTGGTCCTCAATCACCAAGTGGCACGCAGTCCAAGTGTTCCAGTACTACTGCGAGTCCTTTCGTCAGCCCCCGGAGCACTCCGATTGTGAGAACAAAAACAGCTTATCAAAACACGGGCATTTTAAAGAACGAGCTGAGAAAACCGTTGAAGGTAAAAAGGGAGATTAATCTTACGGTGGAAATACCCAGTGAAAGCCAGTTTGTTAACAGTTCACTGCCAATGTCTGCACCAGTTAGTCCAATGATGGACAAGAAGTCAGTGTTGCATAAGCTTTTGAATTCCAATAGCAAAGTGGAATATAGTCCGGGTTACGGAGCTCCTCAAAGTGTCTCCGTACAGCCTGATACTTCTCAAGAGGGTAGCCAGTTTTTTGCTTCCAATATCGAGTCTAATTTGGAAATGTACAGATCCCAGTCTGTTCCTCTACATAACATGGTCGCGCCCATCGAGGAAATCTTGGTTCCGGAACAAACCATATCTGTGAACGATTTTCCGCAAATCGAGCCGATACCTGATTCTGAAAGTGATAGAATTTTACATTCTCTCGATGAACAGCCTTGTGATAACAACAACATCGATTTATACAATGTACATATGAACTCCAACAATACTTGTTTGTCCCAGTTTGGACTTCAAATCGACAACGGTAACCAGCACATTGGTGGTTTCTCCCAAAATGAAGTAAGTTTTCCTGATGTTCAGAATGAAGTGAGTTTTCCTGATGTACAGATGGCGAGGACTGTACGTTCTCAAAGTATCGGAGATATCATCATGAATTACCAGTCGAAAAGTTTCCCTTCTAGATCTGTCCCGAGCACACCTCTACCGTTTCCGCAAACGGTCGAAGGTACTTTGAAAGTAAACTACAGTAACTCGAGGTCTCATCCTTCGACACCCCGTACTACAGTCGAGACTTTCACTTATGCCAACAACGGGGATTGTCTGTTGAACGGCCAACCCATTCGAACGGATAGCGTGGAGGACTTGGAATTCATGCAGAATTTCGAAATGAATGCTGACAATAATGTTGAAATGCCACAAGACAAGGGGTTCAGTATAGATGGTGAGTTTGTAATCGAAAACGACACCCAACTCTTAGGTACAGTATTGATGGATCAGAATTACAATAGTAACATTGACTAAGTCGTTCGATACATCATGTTTACGAGTCTTTTGTGTACCATGCCATATTTTTACAGTCTCGATTTCCTCGACCGTACTACTAAATGTAACTTTTAGTCAATCGGGAGCAAATTGAAGCCTACTCAAATTTTCCGTATAAAGAAATGGAACTTGTAAAGGTCGATTCATGTAATTCCATACCTTCCATATCTACAATTACAAAGGTTATATGGAAAAAACAAAAAATGTTAATAATTCGAAATGAAACCACTATAGCTATTGGTTATAGCGGTATTAAAAACATTATTTCACTGTTCAAAAGGCCAATTCCATGTACTTCAGAATTTGTGATAAAATATTTTTAACTATTTATTTTCATATCTGAGATTACAATAATTGTGTATATAATAGAGGTATATATAAATTTAAAAATAGATTAATTTTTAATAGTATTAAATTTATTGGAAAATAATATTATCTTTACGAGTAACATAATCTAAAACTGACTTAAAATTAAACAACAATAAATATTCGGGTAGACAAAGAAAAAGAACAAAAAAGAAAATGTTGCTAAAATGATATTTTTTTAAACATGCTGAAAGTTTCATCCAAATGGAGTAATTCTGCTAAAAAATATATAATTTTATGTGAAAGTGGAAATATTGTGTCCGAAATATATAATGAATGAAAAAGGGGGAATTTTGTGGCATAGAGGACAAATTATTACATTAAAGAAAAAAAGCATCCTCAAGCGGGAGTCAAACCCACGACCTTATGATTTGAGTGTGTGTCTTTTTCAGTTTTTTTTTCATTTAACTTCTGTCACGACCAACTTAATTTGTAGATTTCTATTCTACGTGTGTAATTACATAATAAATCGACCTGCAAATGTCCGTCCCATTTTGTTATATCGGAATTTTGGGTTAGGTTACGATAATTCTCCGCTCCCGACGGATTAATTCCAATAGAAACACTCATGTTTTTCAACTTGATATTTTTTATCAATCATTACAAATTTTTGTTGTATCTCTTATATCAAAGTATTGATAATACTAGAAGTAATATTCAGCACATTTTATTTACCTATATTGATTAAATTATATTTTTGTGTTATTTTGGGGTTCTGTGTTTGAAGTAACATAAAACATAGGAAAACGGCTCATTTAAACTGAAATAGTAGACCTTTTTATCGAATGCAACTGCTTCAATACATAAAAAATAATAACGACAAGAAGAGTGAGAAACTTCATCTGGAAACCCATAAAGTTCATTTTAATTTCAAGCAAGTGTATGTAATTGTCTAATAATAAAAATTTGGGATTTTCGATAGAAACTGATTTGTATACCCCTCGAGTTTTTTCGAACCAAATTAAAAGTTATTTCATTTGGGAGCAGAAATTGAAAAATCTTGTTCCTACCACAGTACTCTTGTAAATGGTCATTACAGTGCACATATATATATATATATAATAACGTTCGTACGATGCTAACGCAGAATTCAAATAAAATAATTTTGTTTTAACTTGATGATGACAAATGCCATGTCGAAACGTAGTTAAGGGAAATTATATGAATTGAATGAATCAGACCTTTATTCCGAAAAATTGAAGAAAATATATATGTGGTCAAGAAACTAAAGAGAAAAAAAATATATATATATGTATGTATATATATATATATATATATGTATGTATATATGAATTTCCCATATAAATAAATTCATTTAAAAAAAGGTTTATATATATGTCGAAAGCAGATCATTTTTTTCGAGGGAGAAAAACTAGTCGGTGGACTATAAATGAATTCTTTTTATCATTTGAAACGAGCGATAGTGATTTGTATGAACATTTAAAATGTTTTCAGTTTCTTTCAGTGATGAATTGTAATTCCAACTAATTTTCTTTTGACGGAACTTTTTTATAAACATCAACATATCTTAAAAATGCATATCCAAACAACAGCGCATTATTATATTGTTTTTGTCAATTATCCTTGTAAAAATATCAATTTCGGATTCACTTATTTGAAAATTTGTAAGGATTATATGATATATATATATATATATATTATTAATATTCGATCATTCAGTGTAGTTCTTGAACTGCTTGATATTTTTTTGATTGTATTTTTAAAATACCTAATTTATCATTATTGCACTAAGCACTATGTATTCAGCAAAAAAAAATTATCGTGCAACATTTCTAATGTTACTAATAATAAACTTGAAATTATTCACATTATTACATACACTATGATATTCAAGTCATGAACTGACTCAACATTTTAAATAAAGTTATTTATTTTTATAATAAATTGTCCGTGTAGTAACATAATGCTATTCCGTACTAAATCTCGATGTAAATATGTCTTTATTGTGAGCCCGATCTTGTAGACTGTAAAAATATGGCAATCAAAGCTTTTAGTCCAACTGAAAAGTGTTTTATTGATATCAAAATTCAATTTTATTTCTGTTTTCCAAACAATAGGTAGGTTTTATGAAATTTAAAAAATTACAAAATATTATCTGTGATAAATTATATTTGGAATATTAGAAGCACTAATTTCTTTTCCAATTTTAAATAAATTTTATTTTATTATTTTTTTATTGCAAGCTTTTACTCCTAATTCGGATGTGTGTGAGAGAGTAGTCTGGCAATTCTTTCATTATGGTTGTTCCCAACAAATATTTTCAAACTGTTTGGGCATATTTGGCAACTATTCTGTATTGTGCTTGACCGAGAATAATTTTGGATTTCACTGAATGTTGAGCATATGTTTTGAACAACCATAACATAAGTATTGATAAGCTTCGTTTAATTTCAATATGATTGATTTTAAATGTTCAAAAACAAATTTTAATTATTTTAGAATGACTACAAAAATTTCAAAAATGTTTTTATATAATTTGACATATTCCATTTGGCACTCGGAAATTTTTGTAGACCGCCTGAAAACCTGCAAATTGTTTTATTTTTGAAATAATCCACGTATAAGTGTTGCATTTTCTATTTGATAGTAGGGTTCCGGATTTCTCTACATGTATTATGAATGTATATATTCATAATAATTTGAAATGTTGTTTTCAAGATATTTTTTTGTGATAATCACTCATTGGAATTTAAAATAATGCCTTAAATTTTTTGTGGAGCCATTTACAACCAAACCAAAGAGATCTGTAAAATACTATTTTCATTCAAATCAGTTCATTTTCTGGAAAATGTGTAACATGGAGAATTATTTCGTACTCAATATATAGATGGAAAAGTTATCTGTTTTCCTTTATATCATGACTTGTTAAAAAAAAATTAAATGGCTTAATTTGTCGAAAAAGACAACTTGAAGTTGCACGAGTGGTTTTCATTGAACAATGTCTTCAAAAATACTCTACTATCAAGTACACAACTGTAAATAGCTATATTCCTTACTCTCACGTAAGATTTCCAATAAGTGACCATATTTTATGAGAATCACATTGGTGTAATGGTTTATTGGTATTAGCAGAAACAGTTTCTTCAATTAATCCCTTCGTCTTCATCTTAGATGGTGCCAAATGATAATCATAGCATAGCTAATAAAAATAACATGGCTTGGAAGATTCTCAGTGTACAATCATCAATTCATTGTTTAAATTAAAAGCTCCAACATACATATTGATTATTACTAGTGATGAAACGAATAGTACTTTTACGAATACGAATATCAAACCTACTATTCGGTGAATACGAATATAAAACATATATGCAGTAATTACCTACGTGTTATTGATACAAAGCAAACACATACACTGCATAGCTACTTACTCGGTTATTTATCGAATAATTTCCATATGTCACTTTGATCACGTTTACTAGAGGACATTTTATTAAATTTAACTCCTGTCACTTCGCAGTTACCTCACAACTACAATACACATCCACTCTCGACTGTCGAATTCCGGAACTACTAAGAGAATGAACACGTAATGAATAAACAAATTCGTAGTTGTAGGGAATCCCCCGGAGACCGGGGAAGCCCCATCATTGCAGGCAAAGTGTTTGGATAGGGTACAGTCAAATGGAGATGCGTTCATTTTTAACCGACGAAACCAAAAAGGAGGAGGTTCTCTAGTCAACGCGTATTTTTTTTTAATGTATGATCACGCATAACTTTTTACTGAGACGTCCGATTCCGATAATTATTTTCTCAGTGGATAGGGTGTACTTCGAAGTTGGTCCCATTTGAATTTAAAAGATGAAATCCACCCCTAAGGGTAGCAAAATGAAGGATATTGATCACTCACCCTCTGAATTCTGGTCCGTTAACCGATTGTATCAGGCATAACTTTGTACTGGGTTATTCGATTTGGATGATTCTTTTTTTAATAGATAGGGTATACCTTATATTTGGATTTCGAATGAAATTATTCACCCTTACGGGTAGAAAAATAGGGAATAATTGATTTTTCACTTGTGAACATTGGCACACACATATGTAGTTGACAATGACAGATCGCTACTGTCATTATTTTTGTTCCACATCCGTCAAAATCATTATATTCTATGAGAGGATGGAATGATATACAAAGTAATGAAATAAACTAACCAGAACAACAAAAATATTTCATATTACAACAACAAATAGTAAAAGTAGATAATCATATTATTTAACTGGTAATAGTTGAAGTAAGGTGGGTAAGTAAGTATTTTGGAAGTGATCAAAAAACAAGTAGGTAGTAATTAGTAGATTTTAGCCACAAAAAATTGAAAAATAAAAACTTTTTAACAAAAATTTAAACCCACGAAATACGGAACTGAAAAGTAAAAAATAAAATAAACCTTAGTCTCAATAACAAAGCTCCTAAACTAATGTAAATACAGTAAAAACCGAATATAACGACATCGTTTATAAAGACAGATCGGTTATAACAACCGAATGGCGAGGTTCCGGCTAAATCTATATAAACTAATAAGTACACATACCGCCTATAACGACATCGGATACAGCGACATATCGCTTAAAACGACGAAACTTTATCGATATTCATCGGCTATAACGACCAACCGTTTACCTATTCCAGCAAAACAAAACATTATGAACAATTTTCACCTTTATACTAATAATATGAAGGAATATTTTGCTATAGAACCTCTTTCCCGCTCTTTGCCATTTGACCTTGCATGTTTTACGACTTATTCAGTGCGATAGTTGACCGCGTGAATTACAGGTTGATTTTAAAACTTTTGGTTTAGATCGTGTGATTACGCGTTACTATGTCTCAAAAAAGAAATAGGAAAGAGTTTAATATTGAAGAAAAATCACATATTATATGGAGATTAGAAAATGGCGAGTCAAATAGTGAAATTGCAAAGGAATGTGGAGTCTCACACTCTACGATATCAACGATTTGGAAGGATAGAGATAAAATAAAAGCTCTTTTCGAGAACAACTCTTTGAAAATTAAACGATCGAGGACATCTGAACATAAAGTTATTTGAAAACAAGTTCATATGCATAACCTATCCCCATACTACAAACAGACATAATATATACATACATACTTGTGTATATTGCTTATAACAACTATCGGACATAACGTCCGAAGTATACGGTCCCTGCAATGTCGTTATATCCGGTTTTTACTGTAACTAATTTTGAGTGGGCGCCAAACGAACAATCAACAAAGACCATTAAATTACAGAATGTCACCCGCATTTTACGCCTTCTCTAATTCATTTGCTTGTTTGTTTGGCGCCGACTCAAAATTAGTTACTTACATTAGTTTAGGAGCTTAGTTATTGAGACTAAGAAGGTTTATTTTATTTTTTACTTTTCAGTTCCGTATTTCGTCGGTTTAATTTCTTGTTATTTTTTTTAATATTCTTGATTATTTATTTGCCAAATACGAATATTTGGTAAGTGTATACTATTTAGCGAATACGAATATTGTATTCGTATTTGTTGCATCACTAATTATTACATGTATAAAAACAATTTTTCAAGTATTTCCTCAAAGATTGTTGCAAGATGTATTCAAAATTCTGTACCCAAAAGTGTTATCAAACCTTAAAGGAGCAAAATTTACTGGATCATAATATTCCAACCATAAATACCTTTAATAGCCAGACTTAGTTTTAGTTCTTGATAAAAAAAAAATCAAAGAGATTTATGTATCTCTGTGATTTAAAGCATGTCTTATTAATAACCAGTCTGTGATTGATTTTATGAAATAAATTGTGCTTGTTTGGATTTTAAATACGATGGTAATAAATATACATCTAACATGGATGAATATACTGTTTTTTACCAAAAGGGGTTTTATTTGTGTGAATTTATGTTATCTTTTAATGCCTGACAGCGTAGGAATAAAATAATGGACCAAAAATTAAAGTAGGTTTTTTTTTTGTAATTTTGAGTTTTTCTCACTGTGATAGATTTTCTCCAGTTTTCAATGATAAATTATAATTTTTAGCTACTTTACCTGTAACATGAGTGCTTTGAAGTTATTTTGTTTTTTCAACTTTTTTTTACTAATATATGAAAATTGTGTTTTTTTTTCTAATTTAGCAAATTTTAATTTACTTGAGGTCATAATCAATAAAATCAGTAAAAAGTTCAATGTTTCAATTTATGGCAAGTTTAATAATGTCATTAAAATAAAGAATTAATGGAGTACTTCTTAATGAATACTGAAGAATATAAAGTTCAACTAGGAATTTGTAAACAAAGATGCTGAAACAGTCGATTAAAATTAATTTGATGTCTTATAAACGAGTATGCAGTAAACATTTCCAAAAACTACTGCCGTAAATTTTATTTGGCACCATCTAGGAAACAATTCGGTTAAAAAATATTAATGAATTGAAGGTACCACGAATATGGTTCTTATCAAATATGGTCACTTGGTACAGTCGGTACACAGATTTGTATAAGGGTGGTTATATTAACCTTCGCCTAATAACCTGTGCCTAGCTTTTTATACCATAGTCGTAGAATGTTTAATATGTACATCCATTATTTTTTCAATAATTTTAAATTAGCTTTGATAACAGCGATGGTAGATATTATGGTAAGATGAACCATTAGTTTATTTCATTATTTCATGAGTATCTATAGTGGAAATAAATGATGATTACCAACAATTGTCAAAGGGCCAGTGTCATTTTTAGCAGAGTCATGCCTTCTAAAGATTCTAACACTTTTTCGAGAAATTCGGTATAAAGCAAAAAGTTACTTCCGTATATAAAACCCAGAAAAGGGAAAGAAATATTTTGATACCTTCAAAATAAATTTCAGCAATATTTTATATACCGGGTGACACAGGATATTGGGCCACCCCTGTAACTTCTGCATTCGTACAGTTATATAAGTAACCATTTCGGATTTGATCACATTACAATTAAAATTGTTTTTTTATTTTACCTCGTGGATAAATGAGATTTGGTCGAAGCTATGCACAATGAGTCGCAAATAACAGAAAAAAATATTTTCTGAAAAATTATTTTTTGTGTCACTGGTTAATCAATTCAGTCACATCACATTTTGATCAAAAATTCATTTTTTTTCAAATGGAACCCTTATGGGCCACCTACCTGTCTCTCTAGAACATACATTAAGGAAATAAATTACATATCATTTTTGTATTTCGGTGCAGTAACAAATTGTATAAATTCAAAAATCTACTACTAGTTCATGAGTTTCCTTGCAGTTCTAATAATTCTTTTTAAGCTGTGGAAAACAACATTTCTGAATCTTGTCAACTAATTGTTATACTTATAAGCACAATAATCGTTTTTTTTTTAAATTCTTCCAGCGTTTTCTCGACTTACATTGCATTGGTATTCCAATTCCCGTGTCGAAGCGGTTGGATAAAAATCAACATAGGCAAAACGTTCATTTCTGCCTCCTCACTTACGATCATCTTCTCGATTGTTGAGTTCTTTTCTGTGTGTGTATCGTTCAGCGTATAACTGACAAGCGGCGACACTGTTTTAAAGACATTCTCCGTAAATTAATAACATATCAACCTGTTCACTTCTTGTGAACCTATAATTTTGATTTTACATTTCTACTAAACTAATTCTCGGAAGTTAACTAATTTTCGAGAGTTGAGATGAAAGATGACAGCGAAACACAATTAGTTGACAAGATTCAGAAATGTTGTTTTCCACAGCTTACGAAGTTAAAAAATTATTCGAACTGCAAGGAAACTCATGAACTAGTTGTAGATTTTTGAATTTATACAATTTGTTACTGCACCGAAATACAAAAATGATGTCATTTTTTTCCTTAATGAATGTTCTAGAGAGACAGGTAGGTGGCCCATAGGGGTTTCATCTGAAAAAAATTAATTTTTGATCAAAATGTGATGTGATTGAATTGATTCATCAATAAATGACAAAAAATAATTTTTCAGAAAAAATTAAGTTTTTCTGTTATTTGTGACTCATTGTGAATAGCTTCGACCAAATCTCATTTATCCACGAGGTAAAATGAAAAAACAATTTCAATTTCAATTGTTTTACCAAAATTGACATTTGACATAAGGTTTGCACTTGTTTTGACCTGTTGAACTTGAATATGTAAAAATATACAGGGTGTTCCATTTGAAAAAACAAAGTAACTGGCATTTCCAGAAAAACCGGAAGTCCGCCATATTGGATTGTAATGTGATCAAATCCGAAATGGTTGCTTATATAACTGTACCAAATTTCAGAAGAATCCGTTCACGAATGCAGAAGTTACAGGGGTGGCCCGATATCCTGTGTCACCCGGTATACGTCTGTTTCAAAATTGGTTATGAAATAAAGTTAGAATAGAATCTGTGTTGAAAAGGGAAAACATACTCAATTTTAAGAAAAATATTTCTTTTCAATATCCAATTGAGAATGTTTCCCCTTTTAACATCTTGAACGATGGGACTAAAGTTTATCTTTCAGTTTTATGAACATCCTGTTCATAATTTTAAACAAATTAAAAGCTGTTTATTTCTTAATAAATTATTAGGAGTGTCCCATAAATTGTCGCATTTTATTTTCCAAATATCTTTTTAATGGTTTATCTTACTACCAATCTACTGTTATTGTATCTTGAAAATTTTATTGAGGCAGCTGTGTTTTTATATGCTTCTGGAAATGCATCACATCACAAAAATGACAAACTGCACTCAAATATGGTTACTGCCCACTTTGCCTCATTGACTTCATTTTAGTTGATTCTCCTAGATGTGAAAATAAGAGGTAAATTTTAAATGTAATTTATATTTGTCCACGAGATATGTCTTAGAGAATGAAAACTATAATTTGAAATTTTATTGATGTGGACTGTAAAGTACCAAAGACCAAAACTTTTTTAAAAATAAAAAACCTAATTGTACAACTTGTTGAATCAAACAAAATAATCAATGGAATCGTGTTGAAAAACTTACGAGCTATTTCTTTCAAAATAAAGATCATTCCTGGATTTTATATCCACTTAAGTTATGATTCACTTTTTTTTGAGTTTGATATATTTACCTGTGTTAAAATTCTTGACCATGTCCATATTTGAAAAACTGTAAAGAACATCCATTCGGATTATACTGTAAGCACACTGATTGTGATATTTGAATTGTGCATCTTTGATTCTAGGGGAATCTTAATATTTAGCGATGATCTCTTCATTTTCAACTGTTCTGTTAGGCCAGTCATCGAAATATTTTGATATTTTTCATTTTTATCACTAGAGCTGACATATTGGTGAAATTAAAAAAAAAAAGTCCTTACACTTATGAGTTTGTGTTACAATATCAATATCTGAATAGTTTGGTATGTTGAGAATTATGCTATTTTGACTAAATGTGTTCGTGAGCCCAACTTAACTTGTTCAGTACTAGGGCTTATTTTCAAAAATAATTATATACTAATTTTCATTTGACATTTGTGAATAAATTGTTTAAAAAAATGCAAGGTTTCAAAAATAACAATAGTCTTCAAGTTTGTATAGTGTTTTCCTGGAAAGAGCAGAGCAGGCTTCTTTTGTCTTAACTACTGACTGACTGACATGTCATTTGACTACCTTTAAACCAGCAATGCTTTATTTAGCTACTAATCATCTAAAAAGTAATACTTTTGAATAAGTGAACCTTACTATGTTTTAGTAAAACAGACATTTTTATGATTTTCAAAAATTCATATCTTTGAAACTAGACAGAAATTAATTTAAACTTGCACATGAAACTTCTAGTGACTTATATACCACAATATCCCAAAAAAATTTCAAAATTGGCTGAGAGCCATTTTCCCATGTATTTGCGGAGGTTTCTTTGATTACTGGATATCGTCTGAATTTTTTCAAAGCCATGTAGCAAGATCGTTTCTTTCAGAAATGTGTTTTGTTGTACAATAGATTCTTCAGGTGGAGATAATACTGATTTTCATCAAGTATCAGCCGCGTCAATTAAAAAAAAAACGCTTTCATAATTGAAACCTTATGAAAGAGTTTTTGATAGTCTAAAGATGAATCTTTAGACTAGTCAAGAAGTGAGTTTCCTGCAAAAAATTGTTCCAAGTCTCAAAAAAAACTTTTTTTTGCTGACGAAAATTGCAATTGTTAATAACTCGGAAACTTTAAGCGAAAACCGGAAAAATGATTCTTAAAGATTAGGAAATAAAAAAGTCTGTACTACTGGAATTCTATCTCCATTATTTATAATTTTAATTTAACACTGAAAATAGGGCTCCGGCGGATTGTTAAGGCATGCACTCTAAAGAGAGTACACCACATAAAATATTTTTTTATAGTATTAAAAATCAATTTAAAAATTTGTATAAATTATAGGGTGTTTTTAATACTTGAAAAAACAAGGTCCGGTTGGAAAAAAAAAGGAAATATTTCAACAAGTTAGGCATTTGTTAATTAGTCCTTATTTTTCGGACCTCGGTTTTCATTAAAAAAACGGCATAAATGTTTAATTAATAGCTCTAAACATCGTTCGCTCCTTGGAGCCCTTTATATATATATATATATATATATATATATATACTTAGCAAGATCACGTTATAAAAGTTTTTAAAACTTGTTTATTATAATTTTTTCAAGTAACAAAAAATAAAAAATAAAAATAAATTTTTTTTTTTTTTATATTTATGTTTGCTATTGCTGTTTTTGCATCAATCGAAGGCATTTAATAACATTCGAAAAACATGTTTAGGACATTTGTTTATAAATTGATTAATTTAATATTTATGATTTTTTTTGCATTTTGTTGTCTAGAGAATATAATCAATTTAGAGAAAAAAAATCATGTTTATAATAGTTTTTTTTATATTTCCATCAATTAAATAATTAGTTGAGAATTTTTTTTCTTCAAAAATCATAACTGGCATTTCGCAATAGAATAAACAAAAAATTTAAAAAAAAATTGAAAATTTAATTGTTTATTAAGTTAACAATTTGTTATAAACAAATTCCAAATCTCATTATATATATTTTCTGAAACTACAAAAAATTACAAAACCAACCATATGCAACAAAGTGTCAAAAAATTGTTTTTAATTTTTTATAGATTTTTCTAAAATTACGGTTATATTGTTTTATAAAATTAGTTGAAAAAACAGGTAATGAATGATTCTACTAAAAAACTGTATATCTTGAGTATTTAAGAGATCAACAAACTAATGCTCTATAAAATCATTTTGAATGTTGATAACTGTATCTTCAAATCGTTCATTTTTTATATACCGTAATTTTATAAAAATCTATAAAAAACTTTGACACTTTGTGGCATAAGGTTGTTTTGTAATTTTTAGTACTTTCAGGAAAAAAATAGTATTTTTGGAAAAATATCCCACTAAAATAAAATATTCGTATCTTCCAAAGAATTAAATATTCTAATCTTTGGAAAAAAAATTACGTACATCACACTGTACATCGCATGACACAGCAAATACAAATATGAGTTTCTTCGGCGTTGTGATGAAATTGGGAAGGTCAAATTCTGGCTGGTGGAGATATTTTATGCAAGAAAATGACACTACACGAACCTATTGCACACCATCCGTAACGTGTCTCCTATATTAACTATGCAAAATTGAACGCCGTTCCTTGTTCTGTCCAATTTAATCCAGATGTGTGAGGACGCAGTGCGGCGGTGTGCCGCATTTGACCTCTATGATGCCGTATGACGTTAGTGTCCATCAACGTGTTAATAAACAATTTAACTTTTAATAAAAAAAAAATATTTATTGTTAATCTATTGAGAAATGCCAATTATGATTTTTAAAGAAGAAAAATTTCAACTAATTATTTAAATAATGGAAATATAAAAAAACAATAATAAACAATAAAAAAAAATAGATTTTTTTTTGGGAAATAATTATTTTAAAAAATCAAAAAAATATTTTGATAAAAAAAAGCAATAGCAAAACATAAAAAACATTTTTTTAATTTTTTGTTCACTTTAAAAAATTCGAATAAACAAAATGAACAACTTTTATATATATATATATATAAATATATATACCGTAGGGCTCCAAGGAGCGAACAATTTTTAGAGCTATCATTTAAATATTTATGCCGTTTTTTATTAAAACAGAGATTCGAATAAACTTAATTTTTTTCCAACAGGACCTTTTTCTTTCAAATGTTCAAAATACACTATAATTTATTCAAATTTTTAAATTGATATTTAATACTATAAAAAACCATTTTATCTCTTTAGAGCGGTCGCGCAGAGCCCTATTTAAAAAAAAATAATAATTTATAAATAATTGAGATAAGTGTTCCGGATTATTGGAGATTTCCTCCTCTTAAAGAATCTTTTTTCCGATTTTCGTTATCGCTAATAGTTTTTGAGTTATTCCCTAAAAACTGAACACCTTTTTTTGTTTTTTGTTAATAAAAATTGCAATTTTGGTCAGCAAAAAAAAAACAAAAGGTCTTTCTCAGAATTGCATACCGAATTGAGCTATTGCTCATATTTTTTGGAGACTTGGAACATTGTTTCGCAGGAAACTCACTTCACGACTAGACTATCTTGTAATGTCAAAAATAGATAACAAACCAAAAATCCAATAATTCATTGAAATGTGTATGTTATGCAGGTGAAGATGAATTACCACAGTCAATGTACTTTACAAACGAAAAACTCTTTTAAAACAGTGTCAATGGTAATCTTCAACATATCAAAAATTCAGTAAATACCACAAACCCAAAAAAGATAATGGGATCTTTTTGAAGTAGATGCTCTTAAATCCGTCAAAAAGATATATGTATGTTGTTTTGGATTGATCTTTTGGAAGATACTTTTTCTATTATATCATATAAACTAAAAATTACTGACAAAAAAGTCTGAATTTATATTTTGTAAAGTGAAAAGTTTTTTTAAGTAAAATTTATTTCAAAGGTGAATTGAAACGTTAGTAGATTAGTTTGGATGTTTTGGTGTATACTATTTGTATCCATATAAAAAAAAATATATTCGTATATCTTGTTTAAAAAAATTGTTTCAATTTCAGTCCACCCCCGTTCCTCATGAAAAATATTTGTTAGATTTAAGACACATATTTTCCAAAATACAAGAGCATTTGTGTTCTTCAACAAACAGCATCCCATAAATAAATAATTATGTTGGAATGTTACTCACTTGGTTACGTTTGAAGTTTCCCGTTCTCACCGACATTTTCAGTTGGAAGTAGAAAATACAGATTTTTTTTTAAATAATTTATTTGTTATAAAAATGGAGTATTCAAACAAATATAATGATTATAGGAAACGACCCTTGAAAATGTTGAATAAAAATGAGCAACATATATATGAAACAATTTGAATGTATACAGGTCATTAAAAAAAATAGTCAAAAATGTAAATTATTTCTTCTTTTCTAAGTTGCTGCCATGGGTAACAGAAGATTTCTCAGAGTTGCTTTTAGAAACCTTAATATTGTCACTATTATCACTACTTTTTTTCTTTTTCTTACTATTACTAAGACCTAAGAAAAATATGCTTTTACCAGAGTTATCTGAAATTACTGGCGTTGCGTCTGAAACTACGGGTGATGATCCTGAAACAGAAGCGGTTCCCTCCACTTCACCTTGAACAAATGATTTCTGATAGTTCATGGCCACTGAAGCAGCATGCTCAGCTTCATCAACTCTTCTTGTGGTGAATCTTTGAGGTTTTGTAGTCTGAAAAATAATTCATTGGATTTTTCATTGCCTAAAATTCAACATACATAAATTACAGAGATGGAATGGTTGTATATGTTGTTTTCCTCTCTGTATATTATAATTGATATAGATCTAGTTAGAAAAATTTACTTCGTGACATATTCATGAATATAAAAATACACTTCACATAATTATCAATTATTTTCCTAAATAGAACAGAATGTATTTTAACAGTTGAAATATATTTTTTTTTTAAATAACCAAAGATTATATTTCTACAAACAAGATCCCTCACAGAATGGTTGGCCCAAAAAAGGGATGAAATTGTTGAAATTTACTGGGTTTTCATTTGTCTGTCAAAAATTAGATGACATCGATTTTTTTCAAAGCGATTTGGCAAAAATTGACATATACTGAATGATGTACAGTATCTCATGATTAACACAGTCAAAAGCTATAGATATATCACAAAACAATGAAGGGCTCACTTCCTTCAAGCTCAGACTAGAATATAGATTTTTCAGAAAGTGAAAGATTGCATCTCCCGTACTTTTATTGGTTTGAAATCCAAATTAAGTAACTATGTAATTCACAACACTTCATAAAAGCATTATCTGCTCCATCATAAGATTTTCATCATTAGCAAATTTTCTTTGTAATTGTGGTTAGTGTGGATCCATCATGAGTATGTCGAATTCCTCAAAATATTTTCATGGTTGAAATTACTAGCACATAAATATTTATCCATTCCGATATCATCATTTGAATAGACTTTTCTCATGTATTGTATATTCATAATTAAGAGACAATTTATATTCCAAAATAAATATGGACAGAAATGATAAACAATGGAATGTACTGATTGTCAATGAGTTAACACATAGAATGCATTATAAATGCAGTGATCACCAAAAAATATACATAAAATGTGAAAATTTCAATTAAAGGCATCTTGTAATAAATTTTCTGACTGATTTTGATAAAATAGTTTGTTAAATATATTCAATTCTACCCAATAACATAATTATTTTATTTATCTTGCAAATACGAAAATACCAAAAGCGTTTCCTCATTTCAGGGAAGGTCTGTCACATGACATGCTATTCTGGCTCATGATTGGCTACACCAGAATCTCACCAGTCTCGACTTTTATGAATGAAACCTTGAATAACGGCATTTAAAGGATTCCAAGATAATGTTACAATTTCATTCATAAATAGGGCAAGTAATTCCTCTTATCCTCTACTCTAACTCCAATTTTAGTGTTCAAAACTGGACTTGGAAGTTAGAAATACATAGCATAATTTTCTCAAAATTCCTTTTCATTTGGATGTAGGATATGGTACTGATATATCCGTATATTTTCGGGTTACGTATTTTATTTTTTTATCAAAATTCAGAAATTTAAGATGGCAGCTTCAATATGGTGGACGAATTTGGGACTTCGCATTAACCTTTTCAGGACCGAAAACGAACGAACACGCAAAAATATTTCGTGTCCGTGAGACCGAAAGCGGACTTAAACGCACGGCAAGAGATCCATATAAGGACCGCAAACGATCGAACACGCGGGTTGCTTTGTATTGAGCACGTGTATTCTGACCACACCCACACTAAAAACTGATTGGTTCGGCTCTTGCTCGCCACTTTTGGCGAAGGTGTGCAGAACATGGTAGCTAAACATACTGTTCTAATACAATTAAGTACTTTTAATAAAAAATTGAGTTACAAGTGCGTTGAACAAGAATAGTTTGAAGTGCAGAAGTGTTTATGCATGTTTACGTGTATGTTACCCGCATTTTTCAAACGAAAGTTGCAATTATTCTCTACAATGGCGAGAAAATATATATCAGAAGAAGAAATGTACGAGCTATTAAATAATAGTGAATAATTTGAGGCTTATTGAGAGACATTTTCCAGCGATGTTTCCTCGGAAACCGGAAAATAATAAGATAGTTCTGAAAAGGTGTGTTGTTTGCGCCAAGCAAAATAAGAGGAAGGAAACATCATACACTTGTGTACCATGTAACGTCCCATTTTGGGTCATTGGGTGTTTTGAGAGGTACCATTCAGTTGTAAAATTCTAATGTATATTTCATGAACATTTCTTGTACTACTTATTGGTTGGTTGGTTGGTTGGAAGCTGACGAGCCAGAGACAGGGTTGGCACTTAGCTTCCCTTGACACTGCGACCAGCTGGGGTCTATTGTATCACTCTGTCGTCAGTGGTTCCTCATTCAAACAGGTTTGTGCCTTTAATTAGGTTTAGAAGCCTGTTGATAAGGTTCTTCGAATTCATGCCTGTTTCCGGGCTGATCTCTCCAAAGGTTCTGTGTGCCTACTACTTAGGGCGCACAGTCGAAGATAATGTGAGAGGCTGTTTCCTCCTCTTCATCACATAGCCTACACTCCACGGTTTCCCTGCGTACTCCCATGGTGTTTAGGTGTTTTCTTAGGCCGCAGTGTCCAGTCAACAGACCTATTATTATACGAGCCTTCGTTCTGTTCAGGTTCAGAAGGTCAGCCGTCAGGGTCCGGTTTGGATGCCCTACCATGACTTTGCTGTGTATTTGCCCGACAGTTTGATCCCAATATTGTTGGTGTCTTCTTTTTATCCACTACTACTTATTAGAATGAACTCTGATTTTTCTCTTACCAAAAAAGTTTTATATGTTTTCAAGTGTAATATCACAGAATTTAAAGTAAAATAAATAAAATAAATTTTGTTTTCTCTCTGTTATTAGAAAAAAAATAGGTTGTCATGAAGAAATCTGTATAACGTATTCAATAAACACTCCACGTCTCTGGACGTTTAGGGACTGAAGCCGGACAAACACGCACACGCTTCCAGCGTGGGCCCTGTAAGCACCGCCGGCTGAATCCGGCGCGGTCCTGAAAGGGTTTAAAGAACTCGACCGTGTCAAGATCACTGGGAAGAAGCCATGCAATAATCATGCTTTGGCACGAATAGATCGTATACAATATTCACTGAACAAAATGTGTAATTAGCAGTTTTAGATATATTGATTTGCCTCTACAAGAAGATTTGAATGCACTTTCAGAATGTTCCAACATAAAATTTACAATGCCTCACACTGGAAATTTTTTTGACTCAGAAACCGCCAAACAAGTTTTAAGAAGTAGAAAGCGAATCGACCGTAATGGCATTAAAATTGCAAATGATTTAACAGTCAAACAAAGAGATCACTTGAAGTCACTGCGATCTGAGCTGTCAGATAGAAGTAAGGGGGAAGCTGATCTAACTATCAAATATATTAGAGGTGTACCTAAAATTGCCGAATCAAAAAACTAAATACTCAAGAAATATCATTTTACTACCAAAATGTTGGCGGAATAAGAACAAAACTCGAGAATCTACAAATGAGTACTCTGTGTTGTGATTATAACGTCATATTGCTTATAGAAACATGGTTAAATAGTGATATTTCTGATCAGGAATTGGGTATGAAGAACTATAACATCTATAGAACTGACAGATCAAGAAATTCAAAGAAGACCCGAGGTGGAGGCGTTATGATCGCTATTACAAAGAACTTTCAGTCTAAGCTTGTTAGATCATGTAATGATAACTTTTATGAAGAATTGTATGTTGAACTCAGAAGTGAAAGTAATAACTATATTATTGGTTGTATTTATATTACTCCTAATTTTGATGCTGATATATACCAAGCTCACTGTGCATCAGTAGAAGATCTTTGTTCCAAATATGTCAATCGCAAATTCTTGGTAGGTGGAGATTACAATGTGCCTGATACCGTATGGGATAATGACCATCTGGGTTTGAAAGCAATATGCCCTGCAGATTCAAATGGCAATATCCTTGCTAATAATTTTGGTTTGTTGCAGTTTTATCAAGTGAATTTCAAAGTGAACAGTAGAGGCACATTGTTAGATTTGATATTTTCCCAAATTCATGACGTGATTTTTTCTCCCGCTGTCGATCCTCTTTTTGGAGACACTATTCATCACACTGCAATTTCTTTTCTAGTCAAAGATGGTTATATCAATAAGTCTCTTCCAATGAGTCATTACTATTACGACTTCAAAAATGCTAATTATATGGCTATTAATGATTTTTTGTCAACATTCAACTGAAATAATATTTTTAAGAATTTAGATGCCAATACAGCAACACATGAATTTTATAAGATTATTCAACAAGCGATTGACATATGTGTTCCATTGAAACTATTAAGGCCATCTAATTTCCCAAAATGGTTCTCACCAGAACTGAAACAGATGATCATAGAAAAAAAGCGAATTCATAAAAATTACCAGACTCACCATCATAATGAAGATTATATGAACTTCACACAATTGAGATCAAATTCTTACAAAAGACTGCTATGACATCTACTTGAAAGATATTGAGAATAATTTAATTAGTGAGCCTAAATGTTTCTGGAAATTTGTCAGTGATGAGAAAAACAGCAGTAATATGCCTGAAACAATGACTTATGAAGATGTCATGTCTACTGATATGTCTAGTACAGTAGACTTGTTTGCCAAGTTTTTTTTCCACAGTATACATAGAATCGGATCCGAATCCTACTCAATTTTCGTATGAAAAACAATAGATTTATCAACTTGTACATTTGAATTATCAAGCATATTTGAAGCTGTATGTAAATTAAAATCAAAATTTTTGAGTGGCCCTGATGGTATTCCTTCTTTCTTCATAAAACAGTGTGTATATTCTCTGTCAACTCCTCTTTTCATTTTATTCAATAAATCACTGACTAGTGGCTCATTCCCTGACCGTTGGAAAGAAAGCTTCATTTGTCCTATTTTTAAAAGTGGCTCGAAAGAAAAAGTTCAAAACTATAGGGGAGTATGCATTCAATCAGCTATTCCTAAAGACTTAGATTGCCTTGTTGGAAAAATATTAACGAATGTATGTAGACCTCTGATAATGCCTGAGCAACACGGATTTACATCTGGACGATCCACAGTATCAAACTTATTGTATTATCAGCACTACATAACTCAAGCATTTGAGAGGTCTGTGCAGGTAGATGCTATCTACACAGACTTCTCAAAAGCTTTTGATAGGGTCAATCATAACTTACTGATCAAAAAATTATTTGCTATTGGTATCTCTGGTAATATGCTAGAATGGATAAGCAGTTATCTAACTGGTCGTTCTCAATCAGTTAGAGTAAATAGTACAGTTTCAGAACCTTTTTTGGTGAAAACAGGTGTACCACAGGGATCCCACTGCGGGCCTTTGTTGTTCTGCCTCTTTATAAATGACATTAATTCAAATATTAATAATTCAAAATTCCTACTATTTACTGAAAATGTTCAAGGTCATAGAGAGTGCTCATGATGCCAATCTTCTTCAGAGTGATATAAATCGCATTTCCGATTGGTGTGAAGCAAACTGCCTTCATCTCAATACGAAGAAATGCTACTCAATGGTATTTAGTAGATCTCGTTCACCTGTTAATTTTGATTACTTTTTAAATAATGAGATTTTGGAATGTAAACCAGAGTGTAAGGATTTGGGTATATTGTTAGATAGCAAGCTTTGTTTCAACAACCATGTGAACTCGGTATCTATAAAAGCTTTAAAAAGGCTTGGATTTATTGTGAGATCGTCAACTAACCTTTCTCCTTTCATCACAAGAATTTTATATTGCTCTTTAGTACGATCTATCGTAGAGTATAACACTATAATCTGGAGTCCCTACTACATTAAATATACACAACAAGTAGAAAATGTGCAAAATAAATTCCTAAGGACCATGGCTTTCAAACAAGGCCTAGTTGTAGGCGAATATGATTACAGGGAAGTGATGAATATATTATCTTTATCAAGTCTGGATGATAGACGAATAATTACATCATTAGTTTATCTTTACAAAATAATTTCTGGTATTAATGATTGTCCAGAAATTCTCTCCCTCATATCTTCAACGTTCCACGTAGGTCCACTAGACAAATAAAATTATTCGTTACACCATATCATTCAACTAACTATGGTTACAACTCTCCTATATCGAAAATGTTAAGACTGGCAAATAACTATTGTGATAAAATTGATTTCTTCTGTGATACTCCAAATATTTTCAAGAATCAAGTCTCTCGCGCATTGCTAATTTGAATGTAGTTCATATTGTTAATAATGTTTATTGTCATCATTGTCCTATATATTGCATATATCTAGATAAAAAAAATAATTGTATTTACATAATGTTATAATAATAGTATAAGTAGTATAATTTTAGTAGTATAGAATAAGTTTTAATTGTATAAAATTATTGTAAACAAAATTGGGGTATACCCGTATATAGATAAAATAAAATAAAATAAATAAAAATATAAAATTATGTCAGTTTCCCAAAATACACAATAAAATAATTAATAAAAAAACCTTTTTAAAGATAAGCTTTTATTCAAATGCGCTAAAAAGTAAAAAATAATAGCTTTGGATGTGCGACGTAGGTTATTCCGTGAGTTATAGATTCAAAAGCTTGTCGCTTTTGTATTCGAACTGAAAACTTTACGCGACAAGCTTTTGAATCTATAACTCACGGAATAACCTACGTCGCACATCCAAAGCTATTATTTTTTACTTTTTAGCGCATTTGAATAAAAGCTTGTCTTTGAAAAGGTTTTTTTTATTAATTATTTTATTTTGAGCTTTTTAGTAAGTGCGCCTTAATCTATGCATTTTTGTTAATGCATCGTCATTATGAGGCCTTTTTCCTGTAAGTTCTGAGCTATCTAGTTCTTCAATGAGGAGACCATCTGAAGATTAACTCCTACGCCATCTTCAATTTATGAATTCTGACAAAAAAACAATAATCTTCGACTAAATTCATAATCTCTGACCCCAAAAACCCCGACATACCAATTCTGAATAGAAACGTTCCATTATCACAACCATGTGGAGCTGCCATCTTGAATTTATAAATTTTGAGAATAAATTCATAGTCTTTGACCCCAAAAACCTCCACATACCAATTTTTAATAGAATCGGACCATAATTACAAAACTCGTTTGCCATCTTAGAGCCGCCATCTTGAATTTGTGAATTTTGAAAGAAAATTCATAATCTCCGACCCCGAAAACCCCCACATACAAATTTTGAGTCAAATCGGACCATAAACACAAATCTCGTCCGCCATCTTGAATTTGTGAATTTTGAAAAAACCATCATAATCTCCGACCCCGAAAACCCCCACACACTAATTTTGAGTCGAATCGAACCATAAACACAAATCTCGTCCGCCATCTTAGAGCCGCCATTTTGTTTTTTTGTCTCAAAAATTCCATGATGCATTGTCACGGGAACTATGAACACCTGCCAAATTTCACGTTAATCGGGCAACTGGAAGTGGATCAAATTTAACTTGCAAGATTTGATGACAAACATCGGGACAGGTGAAACTAAATAAAAGCTTGTAAAATAGAATATCACCATACTATTAATGGAATTGCCATAGAATCAGAAACATTGATGTGGGATCTGGGTATTATACTAGAGAGTGGAATGAATTTAAATATGCACTATGACAACATAATAAATCATAAAAAATGCTTGGATTAATTTGTAGTCATGACTTTTCACATATAGACACAAGCAAAAATTTATATTACACTCTAGTAGGTACATCCCATTTTGGAATATTGTGAATCTCTCAGAATATGGAATTAGCCAAAAACAAATTCCTTAGATACGCAGCCTATAAACAAAAAGTAACCATTCCATGAGGTATCTATACTGATATTATAAAGAAGTAAAATTATTTTGTTTGTATGCTGGGGGTATCTCTGGAACTACTGAACCGATTTCAAGTTTTTTTTTCACTAATGGAAAGCTAAAGTATCCCTGTGTAATATAAACTATAATTTATTACTTCGAAATTTCAATATTTATGTTTTTACTCTATGGAAGCCCACGCTTGACAGAATTGAAACAAATACAAATTAGTACAACCATTTCACAATAAGTGGCGCATGAGTCATAGTTTAGCGGAAGTTTGTGCACGCTTGACAGAATTGAATTGAATCAAATACAAATTAGTACAACCATTTTACAAAAGGTGGCGCACAGGTTTTTTCAACAAATGAGTGTATTTCATATAGTTAGTGGTAGTTCGTGTGTTTTCTGGTGTATGAATTACAGAATTGAATTTCAGTTCATGTGTGACAACAAGTGGTGTTGATTGTGAAATTCCAATTGCCGGTCGATATTAGATGATAGATATCACACCCATTTTTTTCCTTTTGTGATAGTAGCTGTAACTAATGCAAGGACCATACATGATGCATACATTTCTTCAACACCAGTTCTCTACATCATTTCAAATTAGTACTGAAATGGCAATCTAGGTAACTGGTCTCCCTATTATATTATTTGCGTATTATTTGAAAATCTGTGATTTTTAAAATATAATAAAAAAACACTACATTTTTCAATCTAATAACTTTTCAGTTACTCTGAAAAAAAAAGTAAAAATAAACAAGACCTTTGTTTAATAAATATTGTTATAATATATGAAGCATGCTGAAAAGGGAAACATTCTCAATTGAATATTGATAGAAAGATTTTTTTGTGAATTGAAAAATCCATGATTAAAATGAAGTTATTTTTTGTGAATGTCTAACAGAAAACAACTACTTCCCCGGATAAAGCCACGCTGGACATTGAACTACATCTGAATACCCCACAAGAGGTTATCTTGACGATGGAAGATAGTGACTAAAGTTTATCTTTCAGTCGCAGATGATTCCACATCTGATTTTATGAACATATTTTCAACAAATCAATATGAAGCATGTTACAGAATCTGAAATTTCAATTACTCACCGTTGATTCTGATAAAGATGACTTTCTGAAAAATGTATCAGACATAGTCAGGCTGCTTCCACTAGGTTGTGACAGCTGTGAGAAAAACTGTGGCCTATTCAAAGATTTTTTGATGTTACTCTTGGGTTTGGCGCCAGAAACATTTTGTGCTTCGGGAAAACTGATAGGATTGAGAACCCTTGTCGGACCATCACTAGACCTTCTCGGACTGTTGCATATGCCCTGAATGTTACTGCTTGTATGGGATTTGCCATGGAAACTTCTGGAAACTCTAGAAATTCTGGGTGGTTCGATGTAGCTCGCTTTGATAAGTACTGCTCCGGGCATAATCTTTGTCAGTTCACTTTCTTTCTCAACTTTTTTCTCGGTGTTTGTATTCAAATTCTTACCAAAGTCTATGTTATCAGTCTTATCAAATGTCTTATTCTCCAGGAATTTTTCTTTTGTTGTCGACCATTTGTCAGAACTTGGACATGCCAGATTCAGATTTGAACTGGGAATGTCTTTCTCAAAAATGTTTGATTTCTTTATTATGTTTTTCAAATCACTTTTGCCGAACTCGTTGATGATTATATTCCTAGAAGATTGTAACCTCTCGGAATTCTCCATGTGCTTCATATTATAACTCTCCGAAGTAGGCGAAAACAATACATTTGTACACACATTTATGTTGGCATTAATAGGGGATATCAACTTTGGAGTAGAAGGTGGTTGAAACAAATTATTATCTACGGTATTTGAACAACTGGGATAGTTGAAAATGGACGAATAAGCACCTAGTCTGGCACTGGTGACGGTTTCATCGGGATCTATTTCTTCGCCCATTGAAAGAGACATTTCTATATCTTCGGTGACGGTTACGTCACATTCTGCACTTGAGCCAGCCGTTGCATCATTGGTGTTGAAATCGACTTCGGATCCGGAGACTGGAGTCACATCGCCACTCCCAGAACCTAATATAGGATAAGATTTAAATATAGAATGCTATTTTTTTTCCTTCAATAAACTAAACACCATGAAAAAATTTCACTGAGGGATCAAGATTAGATCAGCCCTTCACATGAAAAACACATGATTTCTACGAAACATTATTTAATAATAATAAAACATATTGTCGGCCTAAAGTGTTAACCTGCCAAGTCCATTTATGGGTAAATTGAGTTATCGGTATCTTTATAATAATTTTAATGTTCTCTATTGATTCGTAAAACAGCTAAGAAACCTTATTTACTAGAAACTAAAATATTATATGATGCGAATACCAGATAAGTCCAATCGACTAAGTTTTGCTGCATAAACACAGCCATGTATTGACAAGCTTGTCGCAACAGGATTCGTTGTGATTTTCTGCTGAATTTTGTGATTTCTATCAGTTTTCTCTCCTTAGCTGCACATATCATTGTATTTTGAGTCACAAATGACATCAAGATCCCTTGTTTGAGTGCTTTTTTGAAGGGGAATGTTATTTATATGGTAATCATGTTGTGTAATGTTATTTTTCAGGGTATATTGAGAGTATTTACATTTATTTGTGTTGAGGGGGAAATTATTTTCGGTACACCAAATGTGTAAGAATTCAAGATCTTTTTGTAGGATGCAGTCCTTCTGAGAAACAATGGGTCGAATTTTTTTTTTTGTATATACAGTGTCACACAAAGTTCGCAACATATGGAAGTTTTTTTATCAAGAGGTATAATGAAAATTTGACTTTGCAGTTAGTTTGTGCTTGAAAAATGAGTGAAAAACAGCCTCTTTCCTTTTGTCATGTGCTACTCTAAACCTGTCAAATTTGACATTTTTTTCAAAAATCCTCAAAAACCCAGTTTTTTTTTAGAAATTTCGAAAAAAGCCAAAGAAAAAAGTTGCTCAGTTTCCAATTTTATACCTTTGCTCCAAATTTGGACGTTCTACTGTCACTTCGACTTTTTTCCAATTTTTTTAATTTTTGGAATTTTTCGCTCTACCGATTCGAACGAAACATGATTCAAATATCATAATTTTGATGAATACGAGACTTCAATGTCATACATGCCTAGAAAATACCCACATTGGCCTGTAACCAGAAAAAAAAATGTACCTCCAGAAATTCGTCTTTGTTGTTGCAAAGTTCATCTAGTTTTTTCATTTCATTGTGAAACTGATTCGGATTTTCAATGTATGGACGTTAATATGTCAGTAATCGAATAAATGAATTTCTCTTCATTCTTATTACACTCGTATTTGTTTCAAAAGCCTACTAAGGGAAAATTTTATTTTTATTCGATCAATTGAACTATTTTTTTCTTGAGATTTATGCATTAGTCTTGTATTGTTTAAAATCGCGAAATTTTATATCATGTTTAGTACAAATCGCTAGAACGAAAGTTTTTTGAATAGTTATGAAACTGTAGGTGATTGTTTAGTTTACAGAAAAGTATGATATTTCGGGTTTGTTTGTAACTGAATTATTGGACAAAAAAATAATCAAACTGGATAAAAATCTATTGAAAAAAGAAATATGAGTGTAATAAGAATGAAGATAAATTCGTTTATTCGATTACTGACATATTAACGTCCATACTTCGAAAATCCGAATCAGTTTCACAATGAAATGAAAATTTTTTATGAACTTTGCAACAACAAAGACGAATTTCTGGAGGTGCTTTTATTTTTTTTTTCTGGTAACAGGCCAATGTGGGTATTTTCTAGGCATGTATGACATTGAAGTCTCGTATTCATCAAAATTATGATATTTGAATCATGTTTCGTTCAAATCAGTAGAGCGAAACATTCCAAAAATTAAAAAAATTGGAGAAAAGTCGAAGTGACAGTAAGAGTCCAAATTTGGAGCAAAGGTATAAAATTGGAAACTGAGCAACTTTTTTCTTTGGCTTTTTTCGAAATTTCTAAAAAAAAATGTTTTTTTGAGGATTTTCGAAAAAAATGACAAATTTGACAGGTTTAGAGTAGCATATGACAAAAGGAAAGAGGCTGTTTTTTACTCATTTTTCAAGCACAAACTAACTGCGAAGTAAAATTTTCACTATATGTATTAATAAAAAAAACTTCCATATGTTGCGTACTTTATGTGTGACACTGTATAATATACAGTGTCATTGATTATATTATAATCAATCAATACAAGAAATACACATGTCGACTGGAAAATAAAGATATTATTATTATTATGTTGTATCCTCTGATGGAATTATCGTGTTTTACTTCTTTTAAAGCCTATATTTGCTCTTTCTCTCCCTAGATGAAAAAAAAAAAAACAAGATTTCAGTGTACAGCGGAAATATTAATATTTTTTATTAATGTCTAAATCATTTTCGGCTTCCTTTTCGGCCAAAAATAAGACTAAAGCCGAAGCTTCTTTTATCATTTTCCGCTGAAAATCCATTTTTAATAGTAACTAGGGGCATTTTGTTTTGCCACTTATGATTTTGTGAAAGAAAAACAGTTTTATATGCTTTCTTCTCAAAGATAATGGAGCTACTTTAATAAATTGCTCAGTTTGGTGATAATCCAGAAATATATAAAGTTTGAAATTGATATAATTCGAAAATCCATGTTGATCACCTTCAATATTCTGAGAGTAAATGATGTAGAAGAGATTCCAAACCAGAGCAAGAATATTCAAGGTTTGATCTAACTAAGGCACACCCAAGGTGGGGTTCTATCGCCTTTACTGTGGTCACTGACCATGGATAATCTGATAGTGAAGCTACATGAATCTGGAATTACGACTCAAGGTTACGCTGATGACCTGGTCGTCACTATTAGGGGCAAACATGACGGGATAATATCCAATCGCATGCAGTCAGCCCTAAATATAATCAGAAGCTGGTGCACAAAGGAGGGACTAAATGTAAATCCTAGCAAAACAGTGCTGGTTCCATTCACAAAGAGGCGTAATTATGAACTGAAAGCCCCAACCCTGAATAGAACTCAGCTAACTTTTTCCAACGAGGTCAAATACCTGGGCGTCATAATCGACCAGAGACTAACACGGAAGTCATATTAAAAATATTCTTTCCAAGGCTACAGCGGCAACCTGGATGTGCCTCAGAGTTTTTGGCAAGACATGGGGTTTGAAGCCGAACTGGTTATATCAAACGATTATCAAACCCACGGTCACCTAATATGCCTCATTAGTTTGGTGGCCAAAAACCCAACAGCATCCGGCACTAATCAAGCTGCAGAAAGTACAGCGGTTAGCCTGTCTGGGAAACACAGGGGCAATATTCACGTGTCCCTCTGCAGCACTAGAGGTAATGCTGAATCTTCCGCCACTGCACTTGTGTGTAATGAAAGAATAGGCAAAAAGTGCCTTCAGACTGCACCAGGCATCAAACTTGAAGGCTGGAAATCTGATTGGACATCTGAAGATTCGGAAAAATATTCCCCTAGAATCCAGGTACAAGCCATTAGATATTATGCCAGCTAGGCACGACTTTGAAGTGAATTATGTAGTGGTTATAAACAACCACCATATATTGACAACCAACGGGCCTCAACTAGAAAGGAATGCATCAGTATGGTATACTGATGGTTCCAATATGGACGAAAGGGCTGGAGTGGGAGTAACGGGTCACAATTTTAGGCTCTCGAAATTCCTAGGCAAAGTCCCAACAATTTTTCAAGCAAAAACCCATGCTATAGAAATTTGCGCCCAAGAATGCCTTGAAAGAGGCTTCAGGGGGGCAAAGATCTATATCCTATCAGACAGCCAAGTAGCACTAAAAGCTCTAAAGTCACACACTTGTGAGTCTAGACTGACTTGGGACTGCAAACTCTCCCTAAGACAACTTGCTACGAACAACCCTCTGATGTGGGTGCCAGGTCACAAGGGAATCAAAGGCAATGAAGAAGTGAACAGCCTTGCCAAGGAAGGCGCCAAACACTCAATTATCTGGCCCGGGACCCTTTTGAGGTCTTTCCAAAGCCCACAACAAGGAAGAGTTTCGGCGCTGGGAAGCTGACCAAATTAAAACCCACTGGAATAATATTCCAGGGCAACGACAAGCGAAAAGGCTTTTGAGCCCATCACCAAAGAAAGCTGAACAGCTTCTTGAGTTGGACAAGAAGGACTTGAAACTGATAACGGGACTGCTCACTGGACATTGTCCTCTGAGGTATCACCTCAAAAATTGGATAGATCAGAACTGAGAAGGGATAGATCAGAACTGAGAAGGGCTTTCACTAACGCCCTCAGACATCAGGAACTTAGCTCCCAGGAAACTGATATGCTTCGCAAGGAGTCTCGGAATCCCAGGTCTTGAATAGATGAAGGGTAATGTACAAAAGACCTTACAGGACGAGGTATAGAGAGGCTGAAGAGCCATATCGACCCCCCTACAATCTACAACTAAGGCACAATATAATGTAGTTAATGAGGTTATGTTTGTAAAAACTTGGCAGCAGTTTACAATGCTATCGAGATCTGCTTGCAAATTGAGGGCACTATTGGAAAATATTTTGAGGTCTTCAGCAAATAAGAGGGTGTATATGTGAATATTACAGTCGTTATATCGTTTATAAATATTTTGAAAAGTAGAGGCCTAATTAGTAACCTTGTGGAACTTCTGATATTTATCGATATAATTGCTTAATATAACGACCTGCATTATCTTTTTGAAGTAATCTTTAATTGTCAAATGCCTTAGAGAAATCAGTGTAGATTGATTCTACCTGACAACCAGTCTCCAACACATCCGACAAGTAGTCTGTATAGTCGACTAAATTGAGTTCTGTTGACTTCCCTGATTGGAATCCGTATTGTTCCCGAATTAAAATATTTTAGATAACAACAATTTCGTATTAAGGTATTCATTACTACTTCGAATCGAATGCTCCATTGAAAATTCTGCTAAAAATGCCTTATATATGTTTTCAATTTCTGGTGCACTTTTTGTGTAGTAAGCCGCCGTGCAAAAGAGAAAAATCATAAGGTAATTTAATGCTTATTCAATATTCTTAGTGGTATAAAACTCAATAATGATTTGCCGTATATTCTGAAAAGTTATGGAAAACGCGATTCAAAACTAATTTCAAAATATACTTGCAACTACAAACCATCTAATTTCAGTACTCATTTGATTTATTTATGTAATTTAATGATTTTTTTGACATTTAAAAGTAGTTTTTTTTTCTTTGGTAAAAAAAAGGAATATGAAAAAAAAGATATATACCCAGTGGCTTAAACATAGATTTTAAACTAATTTTTTACTATACTGACCTTTCTACTATTGAATTTTGTTACAATCACTTCACAATGAAATGTTTGTAATATGTAGTAGTTTAAGATCCTTATTATAAACATGTATGTTCCTTAGGATCAATAAAGTTATTCTTAAAAAAAAATGGCAGAATTGATTACCTTTTTGGTTGTTGGTGTAGTAATCTGAAAATTCCACAGATCCTGACATTTCTTTATCAAAAGAATCTAGAAGCACACTTCCTAAGTCTTGATCCAGTCCTGGAGCAGTTGGGAATATTTTGTTGAAATTGTCCACGGTCATCCTGTGAGAGAATTATTTATTAAATTACGAATTCTCTCTTGAAAAACTAATGCACTAAAAAACTAGCAAGCAAGTCTGCGAGAAAGTATATAACTTGCTATTTATAGGTTCAGTACAACTTCATTTTAATTTCTATAATTATGGAATGGTTATAATAATAATCTTTAATAAATAGAAATAATAATTTCATTATAGTTTAATAAAAAATAATAATCTACTGTAACTAATAACAATATTTGATGTTGGATTACAGACAGATACAGAAAGTATTGAAATACTTCAAAAGGTTAGATATACATGAACAATATGTTGAACTTTCTCCGATGTTAATGGGTATATTGCTGAATTGATCTAAACCTTTCTGAAATTCAGAATATATTTTTTTTTTTGTAATTTACTTTTACATAAAAAGTAAACATTAATAAAGGTTGAGTGATCTTGGCAATAGTACAATTATTCCATGCAACGAGTGAAAAATTATACCTTCTAAACATATTTAATCATATCAAATCTCACTGCATAAGAGAACTTCTACAAACATAATTATGATTATTTCCACTACTTGAAAGCAGTTAAAACTTTCTTAATTTAAGAAGCTCCAATATTTTTACTTATCTCTCTAAACTATTATATTGGGGGCATGTTTATGGTTCATTTGTGTCCGAGATATTAACTAATGATGTAATCATGAAATCAATAAACAAGTTTATTCCACGTTTCAGAAATATAAACAAAAACATTGATAAAAGCATGGTTTTGATCTGTTTTTTCTTTAATTAACGAAGTAAATATGATGTGGTACTAACAATTCATAGGCAGTCATTTAGTTATTATGTAATATATGCAAAAACATTGCTAAAAAAACTCATAATTTGCTATAGAACAGGTGACCATGTAGAACACGAAGCAAAGAATTAATAACGAATGAAATATATGAAGTGATTATATATACACACACGGCAGTGAAGATAATATTGGCATATATTGGGATTTGATGACAGGTACGTACACATTTATTTCTTTTTTGAAATACCATATATCGCATTAATAATAGATGTTTTTGTTGGGTGTCAAAATTCATAACCTGCTTTGATCAGGAAAATTTTGATGAATTTCCCGAATACCTGACTCAACTTTGTTAACTCTCATAGAATATTTAGTGAAAAAGCAATCTATATCAACTTAAGGAAACAGGTTTTACCTCAAGTATTTTTCAGTAAACGTTTATTTCTTCTGAAAATAACATAATTTCTTATGCTGACGGTATCTTATTTTTGTGACATTTTGGCATAGTGATTGATAAACAGAATTATGCAATAAGTAAATTTTGTTGGTGAACTAGAAGACAATGTCAAAAACAAGAAACCTACATATAAATTCACCAAAGAAATCGAGGAAAACCATCAGATTTCCTTCCTTGATGTATTGATAGGAACAAGATCGTTTCAAATTCAGTGTTTTCAAAAAATAAACTCATTCTAAGAGAAACTTGAATTTACATTTGACTCAGTACCGATTTATCGAAACTCTCTACGACCGATCCAAATTTATTTCATCAACTCCACAGATTTGTAAGGATGAGATCATTTTCATCAAAAATATACTGGAAGATTATACATACCCTGAAAATGTTAATAGAAAAAAATATCAACCACACTAACAACACATACATGAAAAACTGAAAAGAATCGGCAACAAATTCAGCATACAAACGGTTTTCAGAACATAATTCAAAAATTGTTTTTGTGGAAAAACGTTTATAGGAGAAACTTCAAAACCATTGAGAGTGGAAATCTGAACACAAAAATAATATAAAGAATCGTATATGGGAAAGCTTAACATACATAAAACAAAATGGCCCACACATGGTAGACCAGGATAATATGAAAATCCACATGACCAAACTAAATTATACAAGAAAATTGAAAGAAGCTACCTGTACGTTGTTGAACGAATGTGTTAATAAATTATTTTCCCTTTTTCAATGGACATTTGACCTTACATTACCCCTCATGAGTATTGATCATTGTCATTGATTTTTTTTTCCTGGGAATTAACATTTTTGTCTTTTATTTTTAGATATATATGAGTTGTTCAAAACATGTTCAGATGTATTAGATATTTTAATTTAACATGTTGAAGGACACAGGGAAATATGAAATAGTTCGCGCTGTGACACAGACAGATTTTTATAATTATGAGGTAATAGCCTGAAATTTTTCATGTTATTCGTTATAGAAACATTAAAGAAAACAGTTTGTGTATTTTTACAGGTTTTGAATTTTGACGCTGATAGAAATGCCATTTTTAAGACAACTAATTAATCAAAATAAGGAAAGAACGTCTATCAGCATTCTAAAAGATATGTAAAGTGGGGTGAATCGGAATTTTAAGGGGAATAGGAACAAAACTTTTTAGATTCCTGTTCCTTTCGATATCTCCTAATTGAAGTAATACACAGAAAATTTCTTGTCTGTAATATAACTGAACCTACTTTGCTAGATAACCTTAAAAGGACAGATTCGCCTCCTAACCATGGTCGAGGACTGATGGCGTTCTTAGGTTAGGAGTCAAGTAAATGTTAAATATGTATGTCCTGCCGTTCATAATCGTGCATTGCAAAAATAAAAGTATTTTGTGTTGTTAAATAAATGTTTGTGAAGATAACAGGTTCCTTCTTCTCTAAGCCAGTAACCAGGCTGGATGACAAATGATTTGTCGGAAGAAGGGGTCTCTAATTGTACTATCAGAGGATACTGTAAAAGTCATACTGCCGATTAACGTGCATTGCAAACAACATTTTATGTGTAAAATTCGGGCATTCATAGTATCACTTCGAGTGAGATTTCCAGGGTGCCCTACGAAGGGGGACAAGTGAGGTTTAATCCCACGAGGCCCTCGGACATGGTCAATTCCTGATGGGAAAAGGCCAAGGTACTGGTAGAGAAAGAGAGAGAAAGAGATAACCTTAAAATTTATTATGAAAAACAGCTGATTTTGTACCTCTGAATGTGTTGGCTGAAAAGGCACCAAACCGTAAGTAAAAAGTACTCACATATATATTTTTTACCAACATTTTAGTTTCCTAAAAATATATTTTGCTCAAATGTTGACGAATCGGAGTTTGGTGAAGACCAGATAATAATGAAACTATCCTCATGCACAGAGAGAAGGGGACTTATGAATTTTAAAAACTTAAATACTAAAGATTATGAAAATGAATGAAGATTTATGAGGTTTTATTAGTTTTAGCGTTTCTGTTGTTTTGCTCAGCATTCATATAAGCTTTTCAATTTTTCATTTATCAAAATATTTTTGTAAAAGAATTATAATTTTAAGTTTTTTCATTAAAATAGGAAGTTAAGTTCTAATAGTGTTTTATAATATGCGTTTTTTGAAGAAATAAAACATAATTTGAAAGTTTTTCATATACACATATTGATTTGAAAAAATTTAAAAAAATCTCCTTTTTCGTTCCCTTTCACCTACAGCTGAATTAAGTGCGAACAAACGTACAAAACAGCGCTTGTTGCTATCCACCACAATGGCAGGTGAATAGGAACACAAAGGTGTTTTTTTGGTATTATTATTTATTATACAAAAATTATACTTTGACATCATGAAGTCCTTAACTAGTTCAGACTTTTGCATAAAGAATATTTTTAAAAACATGAAAAACTTTCCACATACAGCTCCTTAAAGTTCGAAATGTGTTCCTATTCACCCCATTTTACAGTACCTAGTAGTCTACAAAAAAAGATTGTCAAAATTAGAAACCAAATAAAAAACCATTGAAAATTCCTTTTATTGACAAAATTTATAACTCTAAAAATAAAATATGGTATCTTGGAAAAAAATTCGTAACTCAAAAACTAAAATATTATCCTAAGTATCTTTGGAAAAACATTGCACTAAAATAAAATATTCTTCTAAGTATCTTCCAAAACAAGATTTAACTCAAAAAATAAATTATTATTCACACTGTACATCGCGAGACACAGCAAATACAACTAAATGAGTTTCTTATGAAAAAGACGATGCCGTACGACGTTGTGATGAAATTGGTCATTGCAAATTCGTGGCCACCAGGGTGGGGATTTAAACCGATATTTTATGCAAGAAATCGACACAACACAAACCTATTGCACAAAATCCGTGACAGTAATCACATGTCTCCTATAATAACTATGCAAAATTGAAAGCCGTTCCGCGTTCTGTCCAATTTAATCCAAATGTGCGAGGATGCAGTGCGGCGTTGTGCGAAGTTGTCACCGACCTCTATGAGCCGTATAACGTAGTGTTAAAACATATATTTTTAATGAATCTTTTGCATGTGATACAAAACTAGAGAATTATATTTTGAAAAACTAATAATGCCACTTGATTCATAAGTCACCCCAGAATATAAAAATGCAAATTTTTAAGATTAAAAAAATCATTCAACACTTTTGTTTTAGGAAATAATAACCCATCTAATACAAAATGAGAATATAAATTCATGATATATTCCATAATAAACGTTATCTTTCATTTACGTATAATTCTATTCTACTTTTACTTACTTATACTTACTTTTTCGATTTGGAACATGGGAGAGCATTTTATTACCGACTCTTTACATCAAAAACAGTCTCAAATTTAAAATGAAACAGTGAAAAAATACTATTCTTGAACTATATACTTTTAGGATCAAACCTTTTTTATAGCCCAACATTTTTTTTTATAAAGTACTAAGGGAAATTTGAATTGAGATACATCTTTGTATCCAAGCTTTTTTCCCATACAATTCTCAGATAGATTTATTAACCACATTTTTACAAGTGAATTTAGCAGGCCAGAAATAAATTTATAAATGAGTTTTTCAGGGTGTTCTAATCAAGTTAACAACCTTGTCGAGTAATTATGGACTTCAAGTAGGTTACTATATATGTATGAACAGTGCAGAGAAACAATTCCATAACTAAAAAAAATTGAGTGAGATTGTTCAATATAGCTCTTATAAGCTATGATCCCGAGGTACCTTTTTTGTGGGTTTCAAGACTAATTGATTACATCTAATTTCAGGTTTAAGGAAATGGTTCTTTTAAAATTTTTCTCCAGGATAATCCATTGTTTGGATGGTGACCAGAAACATCATTAAGTTTTTTGAGTAAAAATGTTTTCATATGAAGATAATCTACAATCAGATATTGAAAATGCGGTAACAAGTATTATTTCAAATCTTGTGCCCAAAAAATCCCAAGAAAAATAGGTGCAGAGAAAAGAAGGTTGTTAACATGACGAGGGATTGTTAGTATATTTCAATGAACTAAGCAAATTATAGAGGCCTTCATCTCTTTGGTACTATTACTCAATGTTGAGGACAGAATTGCTAATCAAGCAAAATGTTGATATCAGGAAACACACTAATTTGACGCCATTTCTGAAACGAAAATCAAAGGGGTACGTACAAACTTAAGAAGTCGAAGGTTTTCACAAAGGAAGAAATAATCAGATATCTGATAAATGCGACATCATGAAATTTTTGTGCATAGACATATATTTGAATGAGTAAAGGTGTATTAATGTAATATTTAATTGTTGGTGTTGTTGGCGCATGTCGGCGGAAGAGTTGACAAATTTATTGATTGAGAATGTTAAAGACCAAGGAATATGCTACCAAGTTGTCATACCAACTACTAAAGCAAAAGTGTCACCTGGAAATACTGACGGTTTGAATTTAGTACAAGTGGTTAGGTAATACTTTAAATTGAGACCTACAAATTGGATCATAAGCGTTTCTTTGTAGGATATAGAGCTGGAAAATGTATAAAACAATCAATTTATATACACATTATTAGCAGTATGACAAAAATTGAGGAATTTCTGGAATTGCTCAATTCAAAACATCATATTGGGCATTGTTTCCGGAAATCTCCAACTACACTTTTGGCTGATTCTGGGGCAGATCTCGTGACTATAAAACGACACTTCGGCTGGAAATCTAACTCGGTTGAAGGATAATATAGTGGAATATCTTCGAAATATAGAACACAGACAGCTCCAAAACGGAAAATGCTGTTGGGGCCGGAGTACAGTCGGGATTTATTCTTAGCATAAACCTGAGACAGTACGCCACAATTTTTCGGGAGGTTTATGCAAAAATCAATCAGTTAAAATCATATCAGACAGCCAAGCAGCACTGAAAGTCAAATATAGTCCAGAATAGTATGGAATTGAGGGATGGTCCTTCAATGCCTACGCAGGGAAAATAGAATAGGTCTGCTATGTCTCCCTGAACACAAATGCTTTGAAGGAAACGAAGAAACTGACCTCCTGGCCAAAGAAAGAACTAATAGGACCAGAACCCTTCTTTGGAATATCGAATAGCGCGAAAAAACGGGAGTACCGGTATGAAATATTGGGGCAAATCCACTGAAGGCATTCATCTCAGCAGCCCTGTTAAAACTGAATAGGAAGATCTTGAAAATGATAACAGGAATATTGAAAGGACCCTGTAGACTGTGGAAGCATCTTCACAAAAACCAAAGTGCTGAGAGTACAGAATGTCACTTCTGCCGGGACAAAGACCACAGGTCTGAACAACAGGCAATTAGAATCCAAAGTACTGGAACTGGTATCACAGAATGTTCTCATTGACTTCATTAGATGTGCAGAATTGGAAGTTGAATTGATTTTTTGAAAATATGAACAGGATGTTCATAAAATCAGATGTGGAATCATCTGCGATAAGATAACCTCTTGTGGGGTATTCATGTTAAAAAGGGAAACATTCTCAATTGAATATTGAATAGAAATATTTTTCTGTAAATTGAAAAATCCACGATAAAAATGAAGTTATTTTTTGTGAATGTCTAACAGAAAACAACTACTTTCCCGGCTAAAGCCACGCTGCTAGATATTCTGAAAAGACCCTAACTCTACTCTTGGGATCGAGTCACAATAGATCCATCCGTAAAGTCACTGTAGAAGGTGCAAATAGCACTCTACTCGAATAGAACCTAATTCAACCCGCTAGTTTGAATAATAAGCTCATAGGTCATGATAGGTGGATCCTGAATTTCTTTTTTTTTTCTCAAGAAAATGCCAAAAATATGCATTGTTCAAGTTATATTGAACTGCAACAAATAAATCTTATATAACATGGAAATGTATCATGTTTTATCAAATACCAATAATCCGGGGGCAGATTAAAATGAAGGTGAAGCAGGCCATTGCTTAGGGCAGGCAAGTTTGAACTGGCGCTAAAATTCTGAATCATGAATTCCTTTTTTTTTATAGAAGAACGTGGTCCTTTTCATCCTCTTCTCCAAAATAAAAATGTTTCAAAAAATTGTGAGAGCAGAGCTTTATGAGGCAGCGATAGAGTGTGACTTTAGAAGAACTTAACATAGGCGCGTCAGTTTACAGGCCACCTTGATGGGAACATGAAAACTTTCTTAGATGGTGTGGAAACATTACTGGGTGTTTTTATTCATGAAAATAAACATACAGTGATTGCAGGTGATATAAACATAGAAATGTTAAAAATTAATGGAAATAAAACTTGCTATCTTTAGTAAACGCTTTGGCCTGATGTATACAGAATTTGAAAATACCAGAGTTAACTATAATTTGTAATCCTGAAAAGTTAATATTTTTCTTAATCTAGATTATGTAGCGAGTAAGGTTTTGAATACTATTGAAAAAAGTTATATTTCAAATGGAAACACCAAAATAATCTTCTGATGAAAGTTGGAATTGTTTTTAAATATTCTAAAAGAGCAAGACAAGGAACTGTAAAAAGACGTTTACCAAGAATGTAATGTAATAATCAATTTTCCTTCCAAATTATGTATCACAAATATAACAAAAATGTTGATATTCCAAAAGTTAAAGTATGTAAAAAATATTAGATTACCTTTTAATGCTATCTAGAGTAAACATCAAATTCAAAAATGCATACAGAAAACGAATATGGATAGCTTGCTGGAAACGGAAAGGTCACCAGACTATGAAAAATAATGAATATTTTCAGATAACATAACAAAGGAAATAAAAACTCCTATATTGCCATTCGGGGCGATCCTAAAAAGATAGCAAATGATTACAATAATTGTGTTATCCATAGTATCTAAAATGTAAAAGATGTCTGTCTGTCTACAAATGATTTTGTGATATTTCTAAAATATATACAGTAGTGGGATCGATGTCATACCTATGTTTTATGATAAAGAAGTGTAGTATCCCTTACCAACTGAATAATTAAACCTTCAAAATAAAAGATTAAAAAATGAAAAAAAAACACGCTTTTGTAGCGATAAGGACTAAAAAGTTAAAAATAATAAAATAATAAGAGAATAAGTCATTGACCAAAAATCTAATTTTATAAAAAAAACTTAAGGAGCTTGACATCAGTTGTCTTAAAAAAATTATCGCTACCTATTTGTCAAGGTAGACTCATGAAAAGTGGGTAATTTTTTGGTCAATGACTTTAATCTTATTATTTTCAACTTTTCAGTACTTGCTAACTAACTTCTGGTGAAATTGCTGAGACCAGCGCACTCACCAAATCTTTTGTAATGTAAATTAGGCATATTTTTTTAATTATGAGCCGATGATCTTGGTGAGAATACCAAGTCATATCTATGAAATTATTGTACTGTCATCGAATCTCTATACGTGCAAAATTTCAAATAATTCGGATGTCTAGAAGTGGGAGAAAATTGAAGTGAAAGATTCCATTACATTCATACATTCAGGTCAAGCTAATAGAAGTGTGTTAAAAAGAGATTCAAAACAAATAGAAAACTATACATTAGTCTTCTGCCAGCTTTCTCAACATTATTTGAATTATTGATGTGTCAACAACAGACTTTTTGAAAAAATTGGGAATAACAATTACTAATCAACATGGAAATATGATTGTGTGGACGAGCCTTCCATTGAACAAAATAAAAACTATTGAAATCCTATTTAACAAATAGAAAAATTAATAGTTAAAATATCTAAAAATGCATGAACCTATTTATCGGAAATGATTGATTATAAGCTAGGAATTGCTCAAGAACGTATTACTTGTCCAGTAATTTTTTTAAATTGCAGGTGGGAGTAATATAGAAAGTTTAACAACCCTTGGTAGAAGTCTTTTTGACAAAGCCAACAAATGGTTCTTAGAAAAACAATTAACATTAATTAAAAATGAGACAGTTATATTGATTTTTTAAACAAAACAGTGAAGGCCGATTATCCTAATAAATGACTCGTTGAGAATTAGAACAAACAAAATTCCTAGAAATGTATTTAGACTAGTCATTCCTTATATCTAAGCGGATTCGTAAAATTAACTCAATTTGCTATGTAATAAGGGACTTTCAAATTAGATTATAGGAAAAATATTTATTCTCCAAATTATTATTATGAAAATTTTTACAGGGGGCAAATTCTAGAAAGAACATTTTGGTAGCTCAGGAGAAAGTTATTAGCATAATAAAAGAGTTCAAAGAAAGTTGCAAAAGAGTTTTTAAATCATGACAGTGTATGCTCTTTACATATATGAAAGCTGATTATTTTTCTTCATTATTAGAAATATGTTTGAATTAAGAACATTTCATAACTATAACAATGAAAATTTAAACAAACTACCTTATACATAGGTTGAAATTAACAGAAAAAATCCAAGTTATAATTCTTTCAAAAATTTCAATACTTTACCTGAGGGTTTCAAATGTATTACTAGTCAAGTTTTTTTTCGTGAAGCCCATTTCATTTTACTTTTATATATTTATTGTATCTACAGGAAATGTATGTAACACTTGATTGATTGATTTAAAAAAAACAATTATTATTATTTTTAATACATTCGCTCTTTTTCATAAAGTTCTTGTCATGTTTCAGGTAATCTTCAAGCTGGTTGAGTAAACCCAAATCTTTTTACACCATAGAGATGTATTAGTTGTAAGAGTGGTATTTCTTGCCTACCTTGCTTCTATTGGGTGTTTTTATATTCAGGTTATGTTACTTTTTTATTTTACAATAAGGTATATAACATATAACAAGTTTAAAATATAACTACTTGTAGAGCATTATGCAAACACAAAAAAGTTTAAGAATTTGGTGGAAAAAAGCAGAAAAAATTAAATTCAAGAAAATAATCGAAACAAAAAAACAAGCCAAAGCAATTAAGCAATTTTTAAAAGGGTCTGATAATTTGGAAAAATGTATGAAGATAAAAAATAAAAAACAGTTAAATTCCGAAACTAACAATAGAAACAAACACAAGCCATGAATCTTCGGAAATCTCTGAATATAACATTAAGGTAGTACCGCCACGAGACATGTGAACAACACCTCTATAAAATTTTAACAAGTTTCATCATCCCGAACCCGAGATATATATAATTGAAGTTGACTCAATTAACACGTAACATATGGACCATGTATAGGCAAACAGCACATTATTAATTCTACGTTAGTACTAAAATTAAGAAGTTTATGAAAAACGAGGAGGAAAAAAATTTAAAATTTTAAAACCGGGGAAGCACATTATTAATTCTACCGTCAGTACTAAAATTAAGAAGTTTATAAAAAGGGACTAGAATAGAATTGTGATAAAAAATCAAAGTGATTGACCATCTAGTTTGACAGATATAATCAAAACTACTCTCGTTATTCAAAATAGTCCACGGAGAAGCGCACAGCCTAAAGGGTAGGTCGTCGAGAAATACGGATTGTGCCACGGGACTTTTTAAAGAAGGACTGGGGACCATTTGAGGGTCTGAACGCGAAAAAAAAACTTCCATTGACCCCTCGTTTTAAGGATCCCCCCTTCCAAAAAAAAAGTTCAAAAAGAGTACTACAAAAAGTCCATTGAAGTTTTATCGAAAAACGAAAAAAATTCCCATGTCGTATGATTTCTAGTGAGAAGGGGGGGGTGCCTGAATTTTTTTTTTGCTGCTCCTTTCAGGACATCAATTTTTTGAGTCGCCGACTTTCTAAAATGAAAAAAAAATTTTAGAGTCGATTGGGGGGGCAGGACAAGTGCCCCCCTTCAAAAAAGTTTTTTTTTCGCGTTTTAAATCGAATAGTCCTTTGAAATTTTTCGATTCCGTCGAAAATAATTTCCTAATTCAACTGTCTTGTGGCGGAACTACCTCAATACAAAAATAATTACATGAGATTTTCATCGTTTTCTGTATTCTAGCTTTTCTAAATTGATCTTTTTGAGGCCTACTTTGCCTTCTATTAAAAAAATGGGTTCTATCCTCTTGAAATTGCTAAGATTATGAAAAAATTTGTTATAATGAGAAAGCTGGAAAAAATACTCTGTAAAAGTGCAAAAAATCACATTTCTCAAAATGGCAATATTAGGTATATATAAATATAAAATGTTCATTACCATGAGTATAATATTTTGAGCTTATTGTCAAAGTTGATGTATAATAGAAAGAGCAAATGTTATTTCTTATCGTTTTGGGGATGAACAAAAATGTTATCTGTACTTTTCATTATTACTGTTCATATTACTGTTTTCATGCAAGTAAAATTATATTTGGAAAAGTACATTTACCTGACTGGGAAAAGTAAATTTCAAATATCACTCGTTAAAATTTATTATCAGTACAGGACACATTTTTTTTCAAACCTAGAGAAATATTTTTTTTTTTACAGCGAGGAAAGGGGTATCAAATCATCCGCAGCATGCAACGAATTTTACCATCTGTCCGACTTTGTTATCTTCATATTATGATTTCTTCCTAGACAACCCCATTTTTATCTCAAGAATAGATAAGCGCTTATTTACTTACCTACACACTCTTCCTCCTTTAAACAAATATTACTACAACCTTATGAATGATTTGTCTGAAAAATGACCTAGAACAAAGAACTCATATGAATAAAACCGCTTCGTTTGGTCTTTAAAAGGTCCGATATAATTCTAATTTTCACATATTGAGCATCCCACAGGTTCCTAGCTATGTTACTTTCTAGAAAAATAGTTTGGGTGATTGTAGCTTCATTCAAGAGTAGACAAGCAATAGTCAACATTCATTTCAATCAAATGCAAGGTTACTGGGGCCCATATGATATCAGAATTTGAATTACATCAGACTTTCAATACTACCAAAGGAAGTATTAATCTGAGAGGGGTGACGCCCGCCACTTTATACTTCCTTTGGCTTTATTGCCGGTCCGGACCAATAAACACAAAATTTTTACATTGAGTAGAACTATATTTGTTTTGTGCCACTTACTAGGTATTTTCCCGAAAGATCATTCATATGAGTGTAATAAGCATTTGAAAAACAGGGGGGGCGGGGATAGGTAAACAAGCGCTTTTCCATTCTTAAATAAAGTGAAGGTTGACAACTGCATGCTTAAGTTAAACTCCCATTTTAATAAATTTAAGTGTGGAACCCGCTCTCACCGAGAGATTCTAACCCTACTAACGCGCTCTAGTCAATGAAGAGAATACAAACACAAATATCAACACAAAAATAATATTTTATTTCCCAATTAATACTACTAAAACAAAAATGAGATTCCTATCCACGTGAGAATAGTGCCAACACCATCACACATGTATTGAATACTGATAGAAAAGAAGAAAGAACAAACTGAACAAAGATCATAGAGATGAACGCTTAATTCTAAGAAAAAATTTTCAATACCCATCGCCACTTATAATACTGGATGACATCTCGCTACTGCTACATTTGGAGTTACTTTCAGAAAAACCGGGGGAAGATGGTCCGCTGCTCGACATTAAACTTGGTGGTCCACTCCATCCCACACCTTCAAGAAAATGAATAAACTTTAAGTTAAATTATGTGTCACTATGCTTTATGTGTAATTGCATTTCCCAGAAATTTAATTTCAACTGATTCTACTGGAAAGTTATTGGCAATTGGGTTATAATAACATACAACAAATCAACAGAACACTGTAAGACATGGAGAAAATCCTAATTGCTTAAACTTTCCATGTATATCTATGACCTCTGAATGTTTTTTTGGGGAGGTATCGAAATATTGCTCTCCATATTTTAGATTTTCTCTCCCCCTGGAAGTAAAAAATGTTAGTTATCTCTTCCAAGAAGGGCAAAGTGCTAAATTTGTCCCGATACATTACTGCGTTTCTGGTATTCTGGATTCAAAAATAAAACAAGAAAATTTCCAATTTGTCCATAATGTACCTTTTGAAAATGATTTGACTGAAATATTTCACAACGAAAGTTATATTGGAAATTCTTAATACAAAATGTATTTACTTCCTTTGATGACATTTTGAGAATCACCTCTGTTCCTTTTCTCAAATCCAAGTTTTTGGAAAATAATCTCTGTTGAAATTTTCATGTTTCCTTGATAATTACTTGTCAAAATCTGAAATATACCACACAGGCTCAGAGGATGTTTAATTCAACGTGATCTACTTTTTTTCTAGTTCCGCCTCCTTTTTCAGTAGGGACATCCAAGTTGAATCCATAGTGAGAGAACACACAGCCATATTATCATTTCTGTTTAACAAAATACAAGAATCTTCTTTAAAAAATTTTTTCAAGTAATTTTCTTAATGCATGATGATTTTCGTGTTGTTCCATGTTTAGCCAATTTCAATCTTCTAATTTCTCTATTTTTCATATGGCTGTTACGAATCCGAATACCCTGCACCACTGCCGAATACACTCGGCAGAATTCCAAGAAAACGGTCTGGAATAATCGATACTATTCTAGCGACCTCGAGGAAGGACGACGAACGACCGTTATGAATGTTTTTGTCGTTAATGTCCTATATAAGAGTGAGCCTAACTGGCTAAAAAGACAGTTCTTTGTTTGATCGTTATAGTATACTAGGCAATATTTTAGTATAACCAGACATTAATTAATTCAATAATCATGGACCCCACTTTCATAACAATATTATTCTTGTGTTCAGATTTTCTTATTCTTAAAGGTCTTGACGGTTCTTCCATGTAAGTTCCACCACAAACGTAAGTTCCACTGAAACCACAACTTTTTGAGTTTTGTTCCTATTTATTAGTTTTGTTCGGGTTAATTTCAATCTCAAGGTGTTATGAGTTTTGAATTCTCTTCTTGAATCTGTTGACGATTTTGTTCAATACATTCCTGGTTTTTCCGAAAAAATTTCTATTTTAACATGGACTTGAACCATTTTCCTTCCTCGGTAGATTCAGTGATATTCACGAAGCCAGATTACCAAGGTGCAGAAACATATCCAACCACAGTACTAATTTGTTCATCTTGAACAGATAACATTTTGCATTTCCAAGAGAGAGAAAAAATTTAAAAATACTGTGATACTGTTTGTCAGGGAATATAAAAAGTTTCCTCCATCTATATCATAATTTTATACTCTTTTCATAGTATTGGGGTTTACTCCATTGTTCTTCAGAATCACAAATAAAATTGATGAGACAGTTTGAGATCAGTGATACTATTTTTATTCGATGGAATACTTGGAAAAATTATGAATGAAATATACCAAGAACAGATTATTTGAACCTACTATTGCAAGGAGACTGCAGCTTCAGTGGCCTGGACTTATCCAATATCAAACTTGCAGGCAATATTGCCCCATTGGTAGGAGTTGGCAATGGAGTTGAAGGATACTTTGGGGGAGTAGATGAGGGTGTTCGAAATAACGGCATAGCCGTCATACGGTCCAAAAATGTATCAAGCTGCTTGAGAGACAAAGCATTGTGCAATGTTTCTAAGGGTCTTATGGAAGGCACACCTCCAAATCCTTCGATAGCTAGAAATTAAATGATTCATTAAAATTAGGTCAATAGAAAAATTGTTGAAAGTCTGTTGAAACCGATACTTTATTGATTACATTTGTTGTCCAGAGATTATGGTACCTGTTGGAGCACCATCAGTGGTGTTAATGATGTAACAAATGTTTATTTTGGATTGTCAAAAGTTTTTGAAAATATGTAATAATGAAAGGTAATTTGATTTGTTAAAAATCACTTGTTTTCTTCAAAATAAAGGTTTTGAACTCTTCCAACATTTTTATATTTCCTTCCTATATGACTTGTAGGAGCGAGTCATCCAAATATACTTTTATACAAAAAAATGCATGATAATTATCTCCGATCAAATAACAGACTAGATTAGTGAAAGCACCCCGGCCAAAGAATGTTTTTGTGATTAACATCTCAACAAGTTTACCTATCTGTGAAATATTATCGCTTGATCACAACTTCCCACATTGTATTAACATTTTGTAAATATAAAAATACACCAATTAATAATAAACATGAATCACACAAAATGAATTCACGCGATGATTATTATTGTACTATTGTGCCTCTAAATTAACTGAATACCTAAATCCTATAAATAACTTAGGTTTCTATATGTCAAATCTCTATGCTGAAGGAAACTTCCAATTTGATTCGATAAATGTGACTAAATTGAAAGAAAACATCAGAGATATAAAAAATTAAAATGCATCTGGACTGGATGAACTCTAAGTTAATATATCTCTTCCAGATTATGCACTCTCATCAATCACTGCACTCTCATCAAACACACCAAGGAGGTGAAACAACATATCCCTCTAACTTCGCCCAACATCACGGATACCTACTTTATCAAAGATAATTGAGAAGTTGGTTCAGAAGAGAGTTTTGGAGTTCTTATTAAGAGTCATTTTGATTAAGGGTCAATTTGGATTCCAATAATTAAAAGGCACAAATGCCATATTTTCTTTTTTGACAAAGGTTTACAGAGAAATACATGATTTATCTAAAGCCTTCGATTGAATAAACCATAAAATCCTGCTTTGCAAACCTTAATATTATTGCTTCAGAGGAAAAAACCTTTAGTGGTCAGAACTAACCACTCCTTTAGTACTGAAGCATTCTTAAGGATTCAGAATTGGGCTCCATACTCTTCTTGCTTTATATTAGTGACCTAACAAAACTCAATATATCTGGGAAGTTTTCATTGTTTACTGATGGCACTATCACATTCTGGCATATTAAATATGAATCTTTACGTAACAAAATCCAAGAATTCTTGACATGTTTTTTGGGTAACCTTCCACAGTCTAAAAATGAAAATATAATCAGGAAAATCTATACAAGTGTAGAAAGGGCAAACTGATTAGTTCACCCCGATAAGTTATTGCGTTCACCAAATTATATTTCCTATGGAAAAATGATTCAATTTGTCAATAACTTGCCGTTTTCTGAATTTGCCTATAAAAAAAAAATTTTTTTTTTAAATTCAAAAGATACTTCTCTATATAGTTTTTGAAGAAATTAAATTGATGAAAATCCTGGTGCAACAACTTGCTTATTTTCGACATATCAGAAACAAGCCTTTTAACATTTCGTTGCAACCTTTCTGCCATTAATTTAGATTCAACATCGATAATGTCGTGTTCACTATAATACTTGGCATTTACATTGATATGTGTAAGAAACTATCCTCTGGATGCTATGCCATTAGGGTTATATCGCAGGAAGTTGGTTTTATTGTTGCAAAATCAACCAATTATACTTTTATTGAATCTTATCTGTGTAAACTCGCGCGGTTTTTATAAGGATCTATTCAAAAATCACATGATTTTCGCAGTCATTTCGATTTTCATATTAGAAATATCCTTCTTAGACCACACAAGAATCGCGCCAAATATTTTGTAGTGTCATCTAACTATAATACACATTCATCCCAACAACTAAAATAATCATTGGATCTAATAACCCTAACAAGGATTCTGTTATATATAATGGTCTGAAACTTCTTACCAGCATACTTGAAATAAATTCAATCAGGTTTAATTTTTTAAATATAGGTCCAAGAAATGTTATATGGGATCATCCCTTCTATGGTATGGATGAATTTTACAGTAGCAAATCTTTTCTCGACCTATCTAGTCACCTCATATTATTATTATATTAACCTTCTAGTATCAGTGCCATTTCACACATCACATTCAGGATGCATATTTTTTATTGGGATGATAAAGATTTTTAAATCTTATTTATACAAAATTTAATCTGTTTGTATATGTACAATTTATTGATGAAACAGAATAACATTTCCTCAAAATATTGACATTGGGAACTCGCCGATCGTGGGAAGTGCCAGGAATTACAGCGTTGCTGAGCGTTATTCATAATATTTCTTTACAATGTGAGCAGGCCAAAAAAATAATGACAGCACTCTGTATACAAACATATTATTCAAGAATAACTAAATCAAGAACAGCTATCAAATATGAAGTATTCATCCCAATTCAACACATGCTGACACAAGTTCTTTTTATTCATAGGATGAAACAGAATAACATTTCCTCAGAAGTTCCGCAAAATAGTGACACTGGCAACTCAGGAAAATGCCAAATCAATGGAAATAACGCTGTGTTTGAATGTCTCACTGAATTTGAGGGTTTATTCGAATATTACACAATATCTTCTAGGAAAAACTATGCATACATAATATTTTATCACTACATTTAATCTTCAAGCACATATGAAGCAAATTTGTGAGTTTGTGCAAACGCAACAGTGTAATTTAGGGCAAAGAACCCAGATTGTTAGAACACACGAATGATCAGATATTGGTTCCATTCAGTGTGGTGTTTCTCAAGGCTCAGTGTTTGGCATAATATTGTTCGTGCTGTACTTTATTGACTTGACTAACATAACAAATGATGGATTGTTCACAATTTTCGCAGATGATACAACTGTCCTGTGGCATGATAGCAATAACCTGCATTTAAAAATGGTTCGAGATATAGCATAGATAAAAGAATGGTGTGACGCTAACTTATTCATCTTAACAGTGTGCCCTCCTGATTTCCCTTTAGCAAATGAATTGTTTGTCTATTGAGACATAAATGAACTTCTTGGGGTCAACATCGATAACCATTTGAATTTTCAACAGCTGAGTAAAAATCTGGCCTCAGGATGTCATGCCATATGCATAATAACCAACGAATTAGGTAAAGCAACAAAACAATTTTTATTTTGTAGGACCAAGGGCATCATATAGGACCTGTTCAAGGAAAACACATTATCAATTCTTCCTGGAAACAACTTGTCTTTTTTTTTCAAAAATAAATTGTTATATGAAGTCAGAATCACTTCCCAAAGATACCATTTGAAATATTCCCTCAACAAAATTTAAAAAAAACGATATTTATATTGTCACCAAAGTGTTCAATCTTCCTTCAAATATGTAAGCTATTGAAAGATATAATCTATTTCAGGCTTGCTTGCTATAATCTAGAGCAGTGGGAACATTACTGCATTGATGGTCTTAGTCCAGAGGCTGTATTCTATTCTACCATTTCTATTTACCTTATTTTAATAATGCGACTGTGATGTCTGTATTAAGAATCACTATTTTTTTAATCTACCCTAATTTTAGTCCAAACAAAACTTTGAATATGTCTATGAATGTATACATACATACAGGGTGTTTCAAACTCGATGGCCTATTAGACGTTTCTGGAGAATGGGACACAAGATAATTTTGAAAATTTGGTTTCTTGGGTAATTAGTTCTGCTCTATCGATCTGAAATATTTTCAGCGCTGCGCCGTTGCCGCTTATATTGAAAAGTAGCAACAACTCTGATATTTTAAATGTATATTATTGCATGTTTTGCTTTACGATCATTTTTGTATAATACTTCTCTATACCTATCTCAAGCGGTTTTCGAGAAATTAATTGATTTCCTTATTTTTTGTGCAAAACATAGCTTTAATTAAATTTTAACTCGTACAAGTTTTCATTAACTTCTGAGGGTTGTTCAAACAACTAAGAAAGGGGTTAAAAAAAATAATAATAAAAAAAAATATGTTTATTACTGCGGTATTCGGACTAGTACAAAGCTGAAATTTTGGGTGTAGTTTACCAATGTTCTGTGCATTAGTTATGTCTAAGGGAATTTGTTCTCCATTATACAGGGTCCTTCAAAATTTTAGATTTTTCCGATAGATACAAAAATGGAGAAGAGTATTTTTTTCAAATGGAACACCCTGTATATTGTTGAATATCCTGAAAGACAATTAAAGTTCCTTTCAAATGATGTATCATGTTCCTATACCTAAATAGTCTGGTTTCCGAAATAAAAGCAAGTTTCTATAAAAATTTAAAATATCTGCATTTTAATATATATTATAATCCATTTTGACAGAAACACCATAAAAATCACTGCTTGTCTATATTTTTTTTGTCATTTTTCAGTAGAATCCGAATATGGCATAATATACAGGGTGTCCCATTTAAATAAAATGACTATTGGCCGTGTTTCCTAATCACCTACAAGAATATGTCAAATCATTCGATGTTACTGAAATTACTTGATATTTTCGGGGTGAAAGTTGAATTTTAGTCCTGTGTGGGTAACAGATAACAAGGTATTTGAATTCAAGTTGGTCCCATTTTGGTAGCAAAGCAATGACAAAATAATCAATATTCAATAAACGGTAGAGATAGGTATAAGACATGTTCAGTAAAAGTTATTTGTATTTTGTCAGTAGAATCCAAAAACAGAACGAAATACTGAGCGTTCCATTTGAAATTCGAAAGTTGATATTAGTTACAAGTACATGTGGCAACACTGCAACCGTAAAAATATTTTCAAGAGCTAGATCGCTAGATCTTCAGAAACGTCCAATAGGCCATCGATTTTGGAATACTCTGTATATTTAATCATTCTTTGTACAATCAGTTCGTCATCTTAACATTCATACACTTCAATACACTACAGAACCCCTGCATGTTCTCGCTATAATTTGATCACATTGGCCACGAAGATAAACAATTTCATCAAAACTTCGTTTGAATAGTTATTGCCTTCCATTTTAATTCTTTTCTGATCAAATTTTTGGTAAGAACACGCAAACGTTTCATTATTGATGCACTACTGTTCCTCTATCCTATATCTCTTCAATCTGAATAAATTGTCTCAACTCCAAAAACTTCAAAATCGTGGTATGAGGATCATTTTGAAGTGCGGTAGGGATACTTCTATTAAGATTATGCTTAATGTTTTAAATTGGCAATCTATTTCCCAGAGACTGTTTTATTTCACCATGATATTCGTATACAAAATATTGAACAATTTAGGGCCATGTTATTTCAAACAGTAGATTGTCTTCAATCATGACCTTCACCAACACTTCACTCGAAATAATAATAATTTATATATTAATAGAGCAAATCACAAAAACACCATGAACTCTTTGATTTTCAAAGGTTTCGATCAGTTCAATAAATTACCAAATTTAATTAAAAGTAGCCCATCTCTGAACATTTTCAAAATGAAATAAAGAAATTTGTTTCAAATGCACAAATATAATATTTATTATTTAAACCAACTTTTTAATGTATTTTATTTAATGTTTGTTATATATTTTATTGTATATTTTTTGTACACATGTACCACATATCTCTTACTTTAACTTTTTTTTAGCTGATTTGTATATTAGGATATCTTATTTAAATAAAGACCTATCTACTAATTTTCGAATTTTCATAATAACGTATACATTTAATACTAAATATGCAAAATAATCCGATTTTTATAGAAACTTGCTTTTATTTCGGAAATCAGACTATTTAGGTATAGGAACATGATACATCATTTGAAAGTGTCTTTCAAGATATTTGATAATATTCAGAGAGTTTCGTTCAAAAAAATGTACTTCTCACCATTTTTGTATCTATCGGAAAAAACACAAATTTTGAACAACCCTGTATAATGGAGAATGCACAGAACATTAGTAAACTACACCCAAAATTTCAGCTTTGTACGAGTCCAAATACCGCAGTCCAAAACCCGCAGTTAAACATTTAATTGAAGCTATGTTTTGCACAAAAAATAAGGAAATCAATGAATTTCTCGAAAACCGCTTGAGATAGGTATGGGGAAGTATTATACAAAAATGATCGTAAAGCAACAGCAAAGCGAAAAATGCAATAATATACAGGGTGTCTCATTTAAAATATCAAAGTTTTTGCTACTTTTCAATATAAGTGGCAACGCCACAGCGCTGAAAATATTTTAGATCGATAGAGCAGAACTAATTATGTACCCAAGAAACAAACTTTTTAAAATAATCCTGTGTCCCGTTCTCCAGAAACGTCTAATAAGCCATCGAGTTTAGGACACCCTGTATATAATAAACTAAAATTCAATGAACACATCACATACTAATGCAGAAAACTGTCTTCGGGATATTTTGTGTAAGAATTGTTTCAATTGAACTTGATATAGCCACAGCTAGGTTGACTTATTTTGCACTAGTGGAGTTCCTTTTACCTTATGGTATTGTGTTTTAGGGTTTCTGTAGTCAACAACTCCTAAATAAAGTACTGCAGAAAATATCTCCGATATACTTATGTAGGGTTAGCTATAATGCAAGCTGTTGACATCTTTTTACTCAACATAGGATTTTAACTGTGATGAGAATATTTATTCTTGAGGTAGTATGCTTAATAAAAAAAAAGTATGTTACCAATTCACCTGAAAGTAGAGCTCACAATACCAATCAACAACAAAACAATAATCTGCCAAAACCAAGGTTAACCTTAACAAAACATTCTATTATTTTTAACCACCTACTCAATTATTAAAGAGATATATTAAACCATAAAAAAATTACCAAATCGGTCAAAACTTTGCTTCTTGAGAAAGCTTATTATAGCTTACAGGAATATCATGACATTTTAGATATGATTAGTGTATTGTGATTTTGACCTCTTTTTCAGTGTGTAAGTGGATACCTTTTAATATCTTGTTTCTCTTACATATGTAGCTTGTCCAATAGATTTGACAAATATACGAATATGTTCTGCATAAGATTGTGATTTTTTTTTTTTTTTTTTTTATTATATTTTTACTATTAGTTCCAATTATTCATATACACCAAATAAAAAATGGGATTATCGTAAAAATACTCTGTGGTTATTAGTATTTGAGATTAGTTTTTTATTTTCTTGCCCTTTTTCATTTATCACTTTGTCCATAATTTGTTCCCGGTCCTAAAAATATGTGCGATAGCTCATTCGATTCGGAATGACGTCTAGAAAAATGTATCTCGAGCATTTATTAGCACATAAAAAATTGCAATTGTTATTAACAAAATAAGAGAAAAAAAAAATATTAGTTTTTTGTTAATAACTCAAAAACTTTATATTTAAATTTTAAAAAAGTCCTTAAAAAGAGGAAATTTCCAATAAATCCCCATTATATATAATTTTTATTCAACGCCGAAAATAGGTCTCCGCGCGGCCATTACGGCATGAGTGCAACACCTCTGGAGACAGTATATCACACAAAATATTTTTTTTATAGTATTAAATATTAATAGGCTTTTTCATTTAGATGACAAATGACTAACTTTGTTTACCTGTCAGACCCAACGGCATTGACGGCGATTTTTTTATTTTTAAATGAAATAAAATATTTCCGAGTTTTCCTATGGATAGTTGACTTGAATTTACATGGAGAAGAAAACTCACCATTAGAAAATATTCGTCTACATTATTTTATCTACGAATGAAAGGTTTTTGGCGGTATAAAATAGGTAATAAGTACTTAACGTTACTTATTCAGTTACGAACGCCAATGTATACAGGTGCATTTGTCATGAAGTTGACTGTTGACATAATGTGAAAATACCGCAAATTTTGAACTAAGCCAATCTCAAATTGTTATTTCAAAACTAACCAATGGCTATTCACTTTCCCAATAGCCAATCAGACTTTGGGTCTCAAAACGAGCGCATGCGCCTTAAAAAATCATCTAAATGAAAAGGTCTATTTAAAAATTTTAAAAAATTATGGTGTCATCAGAACACTTGAAAGAATAAAGTCCCGTTGGAAACAAAATTTATGTCGATTTTTCAAAAAGTTATACGATTGTCAATTAACTAATTTTTATCCAATCTCTGTTTTTACAAAAGTCGACATAAAGTTTAAATAATTGACCTATAAATTGTTTGCTTCTTAGAGCCCTTCTTATATACATACTCAACAAGATCACGTGATAAAAGTTTATTGAAGTTTTATATTTTGTTTGTTATAATTTTTTTAAATGAACAAAAAATGAAATATTAAAAAAATATGTTGACAAATGTTATTATACAGCTGTTTTTGCATCTAACAATGGCATTAATTAACGGAGGAAAAAATGTTTACGTCATTTGTTAAGAAATTGTTTATAAACAAATAGACCTGTATAATATTAAAAAAAAATTATGATTTAAAAAAAACTTAAATTTTTTTTTTCTCTTTAAAAATCATAGTTGGCATTTTTCTATAGGGTAACAAAAAAAAAGTTTTATCAATAATTTCATTGTTTATTAAGTTAACAATTTGTTATAAACAATTTGTAACCCTCGGTTTATTTTTTCCTAGAAGTTGAAAAAATTACAAAAACCAAAACAAAGTACTGAAAAAAATTGTCTTTAATTTTTTATAACATTTAAATATTACACGAAACCGAAATCAAAGTGGCCTCTTAATTTTTCAAGTAACAAATAGATATAACTTTTGAATTATAAGAGATACGATAATGGACATTCAGGACATTTTTGGAAAGGATTAATCAATCTTTGAAATTAATTATTGTAATAAATTATAGTAGCTTCTGACTGAAGGTGCCTCTAGTGTTTATTTAAAAAAACATTAGAAAGTAAAGATATTGCTTAATATAAATGACTGCTGTAATATAAAATGAAATCTCGTATATAACGGAACAGGAGTTAGATAAATATTAATTAAAATATGTTTATAATTTAAACTATAAGAGATATGGGTATGATATTTTATCACGAAACAAAATTGTCTGGTTCACAGCTGTATTTTCATTTTTCAACAAGTTATAAGTCAAAAAAAGTACTAAAATGTAAAAAAAAAGAATTTTCATAAACAAATGCATGTAACAGCTGAGTAGCAATAGTTACAGACTTGGATTTTTATCAATTTCAAAGATTGATGAATCCTTTTCAAAAATGTCCTGAGTGTCCATTATCGTACCTCTTATAATTTAAAAGTTATATCTATTTGTTACTTGAAAAATTAAAAGGCCACTTTGACAATTTTTTTCAGTACTTTGTTATATATGGCCGTTTTTGTATTTTTTTTACTTCCAGGAAAAAAATTAGCTGAGGGACAAATTGTTAACTTAATAAACAATGAAATTATCGATAAAAAAATATTTTTTTTTTGTTGAACTATAGAGAAATGCCAGTTATGATTGTTAAAGAGAAAAAAATTTCTTAATTAATTATTTAAACAAATAAAATATAAAAAAACAATAATAAACAATTAAAAAATTTATTTAAGGTTTTTTTTAAATCATCATTTTGTCTTGACAATAAAATTGTTTTTTTTTTACTATACTTGTCTATTTGTTTATAAACAATTTCTTAACAAATGACGTAAAAAATGTTTTTCCTATGTTAATTAATGCCATTGTTAGATGCAAAAACAGCTGTCAATAAAATTTTTTTTAACAAAACATTTTTTTAATATTTTATTTTTTGTTCATTTAAAAAAAAATATAACAAACAAAATATAAAACTTTAATAAATTTTTATGACGTGATCTTGTATGTTAAGTATGTATATAAGAAAGGCTCCAACAAAAAAAAATATAGGTCAATTATTTAAACTTTTATGTCGACTTTTGTAAAAACAGAGATTTGATAAAAAAAAATTAATTAACAATCGTATGACTTTTTTTAAAATCGACATTTTTTTTTCCAACGGGGCTTTATACTTTCAAGTGTTCTGATCACACCATAATTTTTTAAAATTAATATTTAATACTATACAAAAAAAAATTTGTGTGATATACTGTCTCCAGCGGTGTTGCGCTCATGCCGTAACGGCCGCGCGGAGAACTATTTATTATTATATTATTAATAAACCAATCATTTCAAACAGGGATATTTCCTGACCAACTTAAAACTTCCATTATTATTCCACTGCACAAGGGTGGTGATACTGATAATCCCTCTAATTATCGACCGATAGCACTGATACCAACTTTAGCGAAATTAATAGAAAAATTGGTAAAAATGAGAATATTTAGTTTTCTCTCTAAACATAACATTTTAAGTGATACCCAGTTTGGATTTCAATCCAATAAAAACTCAAATGATGCTATCTTCGATCTCTTATTTAATATATATACTGTAATCAACGATGGTGAGGCTGTGGCAACAGTGTTCTGTGACCTGTCGAAAGCCTTTGACTGCGTTGACCACGGAATATTGCTGCAAAAGATTCAGTACTATGGTTTCAGGGGTCTGTCTTACAAATGGATAGAATCATATTTACACGGTAGAGAGCAAATTGTCAAGACTAATGTACATTCTTCATTGGGACAGATAAAATTTGGGGTTTCTCAGGGCTCAGTCCTTGGACCAGTTCTATTTTTACTATATATCAATGATATAATATATCAGGTAGGTTCACATTATTTGCTGATGACACTGCTATTACATGGTACAACAAAAAGACTGGCGAATTAAACAAAGCTGTTAACGAAGATTTAACTAAGGTAACTAACTGGTGTGACTCCAATAAACTATCATTCAACATCAATAAAACAAATCTGCTTACGTTTAAATGTGAGCTTGATGACTTAGACCTAGAATCAGGAATCATTGAATATAAAAACAACACAAAATATTTGGGTCTTCACATAGATAGTAAATTAAAATTTGTTGATCATGTGATCGCACTGAGAAAAAAACTGTCTTCTGGGTGTTATGCAGTGAAGCTTACTTCACAAGAATTAAATTTCTCAGCTGCAAATATGGTTTATCACTCCCTCGTCGAATCACATATCCTCTACGGCATTCCATTTTGGGGAAGTTGCAACAACTACTTATTGAACAGTGTACTCATCCTACAGAAACGAGCCTTAAGATACATGTGCAAAGCTAAACCTCGAGATTCTTGCAAAAAGTTGTTCAAATCCCATAAAATATTAACAGTAATTGCCCTGTATATCTTGGAAACAGCATCAATAATAAAAAAACATAAAACTGAGTTTGGCTCTCACTCCTCTACACACAATACTCGACAAAACAGAGATATAAAACTTCTGCTACCCACCTCAAGTCTCATTAAAGACTCATTTATTTACAATGGTTGCAAAATCTACAATCATCTTCCCAATGATTTAAAAGAAATTGAACCACCAATAAAATTCAGAAAAGAGCTAAAATATAAATTAATGGAAAGAACCTATTATAGTTTGGATGAGTTTTTTATTGACTCAATAATTTAGTGATATATACCTAAATCTTTTTGTAATTAAGTGTCTCTACTTGTTTGATTTTTTTACCTTAGATGTTTATACTAATTTTATTGTAACTTTATCCTTTGTGATTATGATTTATTGACGCAATATTTTAGTGATATATTATACTTAAATGTTTTTGTGATTAATTGTCTTTACTCGTTTAAAATATTTTAATTTTTTTACCTTATATGTTTATACTGATTATTATTGTAATTTTATCTTTTTAACCTTTCTTCATGAATACAATAAAGTTGAATAAAAATTTGGGAGTCGGGACTTTTTTATTGGAAATTTCCTCCTCTTTAAGGATCTTTTTTCAAAAGATCTTAAATATTAATAGTTTTTGAGTTATTAACGAAAAACTGAATATCTTTTTTTTTTTCATCTTATTTTGTCAAATTGCAATTTTTTTTGTGCTAATAAATGCTCGAGGGCGTCATTCCGAATCGAATGAGCTATCGCACATATTTTTAGTACCGGGAACAAGAATTAACCCGTTTTTTAACTTGTTAATCTGACTAAGTGTCGTTTCATTTATCATAAGAAAAACAAATCTAGTAACTTTCAAATGTACTCTTGAAGATATACCTCTCGATAATGAGATGATTGAAAATAAAGATTGCACAAAATTTTTGGGTCTTTTTATTGACAGCAATTTGAAGTTTGAAGCACACGTCAAACAACTGAAGAATAAAATCTCCTCAGGGTGCTATGCAATGAGAATTATTTCAAGGGAGCTTGGTACTGTCACGGCTATGACCGCATATTATGCATTAATTGAATCTCAATTGAGATATGCTATACCTTTCTGGGGGGTATGTAACTCCAGTCTGCTGGAGTCAGTACTTAAACTGCAAAAGAGAGCCATCAGATATGTGTTCAAACTAGGACCACGCAATTCATGTAAGCAGTTATTTGTAGAAAAAAAGATATTGACAGTTGTGGCTCTCTTCGTTATGGAAACTGTCTGTCTTATACATAAACATATTTCAAAATTTGAAAATATTTCATCGTGTCATAATACTCAAAAAATAAAAAATAATTTAAAATTACCCTTGCCTTCCTCATTCCTGGTAAAGGACTCAATTTTCTATAACTGGCCAAAATTTATAACCACTTACCGTCTCATTCTAGAGAGAGCCACGATAGTACTGAAAGCTTTAGAAAATATATTAAAAAACTACTCGTGAGCAGACCCTATTATAGTTTGCAAGAATTTTACAATGACAACTTTCACTAAAAAAATGTGAACTGTCTTTTAATTTGTGATTTTATTGTATTGTACACTCGATTAGAGCGATGCTTATAAGTCAAAAAATTGACAAAATGCTCAAATAACATTTTTCATTTTTTATATCGATATTTTATTCATGTATTGACATTTATTTTATTAAATAATATGTATGTGTTTGTATATATGTATATGTATATATACTAAATGTTCAAAGAATAATTTTTATAGGTGTACATTTATTTTATTTTATTTATTTTACATGCTTGTACCATTATTATTTTGTACTGTTTACCTTTAACTTTGTCAACAAAACTAGATTTTATCGACAATAAAGCATATTTTGATTTGATTTGAAAGAACTCATTGGGAATTCTTTGCGGCGGTAGTTTATTACTAATCTTATCTCTATGTTATTTGATAGAAGAATACGATGGTATCGAAAATATACAGGATGACTCTTGAAAAATCAAGTTGGTAATATTTACAGTGGAATCAAAAGTTTTATTCAACTGTTTATCATGTATAATCCCGCATAAAAACAGTCGTACACACAGACCAAATATTTTTTTTCATCAAAAACAGTCACTACATTTTCAATTCACACATTGAAATTAGCCGATAATCTATATCTTTCACCACTTACCTGTTGCATTACTCGAACTGGAAATGATATCTCTCAAATTGGGCGCGCTCGAACTACCAGATATAACGGCCGTGGAGAACAGCGAGTTGGTACTACCACCGATGAGCTTCTTGAAACCTAAAGGACCTCCGCACCCGAAACCTAGCATCTTGTAATAGCTCATCTGCCCGGCAATGCTGTGTCGATGGCGTTTGACTGTCTGGCCGCATTCTGCATTGGACATGCAAGGAGTCACACTCGGGGTAGGGTGAGATAGAGAGCGAGACGTACTATGTCTCCTTGGGGGTGATGTAAAGAAAGATAGCAGGTAGGGGTTCGTGCGCGGAACACAAAGCAGGCAACTAGCCTCGGGAGCATGCTCTGGATAAAAGCTGAGAGGCAGACAGGGACAGTCTCTAGGAGGCGATAGATTAGCGGAAGCATTGCTGTCCCGCTCGCGGATCAAACTATCGTTATACTTTTTCAACAAGAAGTTCTTGTCAGTACAACCGACCCATTCACCGTCTAAGATGTTCGGATCAGAAAAAGACCTGTGCCGGGTTTCTCTATTCGGCTTTGGCTTATCATCGTCACCTTCCTTGATATCTGTATCCCAGTTCGCTTCCAAGGACAAATTGTCGTTTTGACTGTCTAAAGTATTCTGCCTAGAAATTTTGCAAGATCTACTACTGAATCTGATATCAGACAGCGGAAGCTCATTCGTACTCATTGTACCAGAATGTTCCAGATTTGAGGTGAACAAAGCGAGATTGAGCTCTGTAAGGGGAAGCTCATTCGTGGCGCTCTGAGGCCCACACTTCCCATTACTATCAGAACCCTGAATGGAAGACCGACTCGGAGTCTGTGTCTTACCCTCGGTCAGAGATGAATCGACATCACTGGGATATTCAAGATCAAGAGATCCAGATATAGGACTTAGATCAGGTTTCTCCACTGAATCGAATTCGAATTTATTTACATCTAAAATCTGGACGTTTTCGTGATTTATGCCATCAACAGGTACATCTATTGGTGGGGTGAGAGGGGTGTTAGTTGGTGTTATGGATGGATCAGAGTCATGTGGTGAATCTTTGTTTGAATTAATGAAATTAAGAGAACAAAATTGTTAGTGTAAGTGTGCATCGCAATTGTTAACATATACAGATAGGGATGGCCAGCAGAAGGGTGAGGAAGAAACAAAATAAGAAAATTAGTACATAAAAAATCGTGGATCAATCAGAAATGTTTGAAAGCACCGTGCTCCATTACATTTTTTACAGAGCTGGTAAAGATGCATTTTAGGAAAATATATTTTTTTGTAGATCTTTTTTCAAAACAGATATTTTCTAGTTTATAGATACTCCTAGAAAAATTATCTAGAAATAGGAGGAATACAAGATACAGTAACTTAGTAACTTTTTTATCTGATAATGAAAAAACAATCAATATAAAAATGAATACAAACTTCTTTTATGACATCTTAGAAAACAAAAAATGGAAAGAGTATTTTTACTGAAGGACTCTGCTAAGTACCCTCATTATTTAGTCCTAGACATTATTATAGTTTAGAGGAATTTTTCAACAATCATACTATTTTATAGAAATAAGGAATTCAACTTTTTATACCGGGTGACACAGGATATCGGGCCACCCCTGTAACTTCTGCATTCGTGAACGGATTTTCCTGAAATTTGGTACAGTTCTATAAACAACCATTTCGGATTTGATCACATTACAATCCAATATGGCGGACTTCCGGTTTTTGGAAATGCCAGTAACTTTGTTTTTGCCACCCCTGTAACTTCTGCATTTGTGTATTTTACATATTCAAGTTCAACAGGTCAAAACAAGTCCAAACCTTATGTCAAATGTAATTTTTTTAAAACAATTGAAATTAAAATTGTTTTTTTATTTTATCTCGTGGATAAATGAGATTTGGTCGAAGCTATTCACAATGAGTCGCAAATAACAGAAAAACTTAATTTTTCTGAAAAATTATTTTTTGTGTCACTTACTGGTTAATCAATTCAGTCACATCACATTTTGATCAAAAATTCATTTTCATCAAATGGAACCCCTATCTATGGGCCACCTACCTGTCTCTCTAGAACATACATTAAGGAAAAAAATAACATATCATTTTTGTATTTCCGTGCAGTAACAAATTGTATAAATTCAAAAATCTACAACTAGTTCATGAGTTTCCTTGCAGTTCGAATAATTTTTCAACTTAGTAAGCTGTGGAAAATAACATTTCTGAATCTTGTCAACTAATTGTGTAAGTTATACTTATAAGCACGATCATTTTCGAAAGTTGAGATGAAAGATGACAGCCAAACACAATTATTATTGACATGATTCAGAAATGTTGTTTTCCACAGCTTACTAAGTTGAAAAATTATTCGAACTGCAAGGAAACTCATGAACTAGTTGTAGATTTTTTAATGTATACAATTTGTTACTGCACCGAAATACAAAAATGATATGTTTTCCTTAATGAATATTCTAGAGAGACAGGTAGGTGGCCCATAGGGGTTTATTTGAAAAAAAATATTTTTTGATCAAAATGTGATGTGACTGAATTGATTCATCAATAAATGACACAAAAAATAATTTTTCAGAAAAAATTAAGTTTTTCTGTTATTTGCGACTCATTGTGAATAGCTTTGACCAAATCTCATTTATCCACGAGGTAAAGTAAAAAAAACAATTTTAATTTCAATTGTTTTGAAAAAATGCCATTTGACATAAAGTTTGGACTTGTTTTGACCTGTTGAACTTGAATATGTAAAAATATACAGGGTGTTCCATTTGAACAAACAAAGTTACTGGCATTTCCAGAAAAACCGGAGGTCCGCCATATTGGATTGTAATGTGATCAAATCCGAAATGGTTGCTTATATAACTGTACCAAATTTTAGAAAAATCCGTTCACGAATGCAGAAGTTACAGGGGTGGCCCGATATCCTGTGTCACCCGGTATAATATCAACTTTCTACTTTTTATTTAATTTTAACGTGTCTTATTGGTTTTTGTTAGATGTTTTGTGATCTCACTATTTAATAGATATAAGAAATCCAACTTTTTATTTAATTTTAACCTGTCTTATTTGTTTTTGTTAGGTGTTTTGTTTTGTACTTTTTAACGATTTGTGTTTTTTACATTTAAATGTACGATATTATATACTTTTATCTTATATACTTTTTTATATTGAGCTACCATTGATTCAAGTGATTTAACCATTTTAACATTAATTTTTTTTTTTAAAATTATTATATTAGGTTGTGTACTGTTTATTTATGACTTTATTGTTATTTTAAAGCTAACTCCACACTGTGTCCTCTGTAATAATTATAATGATAACAATTATGATCTAACACTGTGCTTTGTCAATGAGATTCTAATTCTTTGGACAATAAAGTATATTTTGATTGATTGATTGACTTGAGAAAGTTTACGCTGAATCTGTTTCTCAGTCTACCAGTCTACCACTGCTTTTCTCAAATTGAATAATAGAAAAGTTTGCCATTTGACATATTGAAAAGTGAGTTAATTAATGTGATCCTGGATAAGACTCTCCTTTATCAATTTCAAAATATCAATATGTAATAAAAAAGAATTTAAATTACTTGAATGACACACTTGTAAGTACCTCAGAGACTTCTTAACTGAAGCATTTTTCAAAAATACAAGTTACTCCTTTCTCGTGAACAGTATCAGATATACTTGCTTTTTAGGGGACTATTAGTTCCTAAAATACTTCTAGAAAAATTGGATTATCTCAACTGAAAACTGAATGAAATACAGTTTATGTTCACACTAGCTGACCCGACAGACGTTGTCCTGTACAAATTTCTATATTCCCGATTTTTTTTTCCTGAAAACTCTCGTCCGTGTAGAATTTCTTGTTTTCCTTTTTTTTTCCCTTTCCCTTTTTTTTATCCCTTTTTTCATTTCCCGTTTTTCCTTTCCCTTTTCCCCGTTATTTTAGTTTTTTTTGTTTCGCTTTCTCCAGTTTATCCCTTTCACTCTGCCCGGTTATCGCTTCCTCCCTTTATTCCGTTTTCCAACTATACCGTTTTTCCATTATCCCGTTCGTTATCCCGAAAAAAAAAAGCCAAATCGGTCCAGCTGTTCTCAAGTTATGAGCTTACCAACATTCATTTTTATTATATATTCCTAAAAACTTTTCAAGGACATTTACAATAATTTTTCTAAAAATCCTTTCCCTAAAAACCTTATTTCGAGTATTACGATCATTCAAAAAAACAATTAGCCAAATCGGGCCAGCCGTTGTTTTTATAGAAAAAAAAATACTCTGACAGTGTAATTGCTGAGCTATTTCCTCTTTGGTAATAAATGACTCGATAGTCTTTTTCTTCGCCAAATTTCTTATATACCCGAATTTTCGAATTTCCAAGTAACATTCCCAATTTTTAGTTTTTTAAATCAGCCAAATCTATCCAGCTGTTCTCACGTTTTGCGCTTACAAAGAATCGAGATTCATTTTTAATTTATAGAATACTTATATCTGTTTTCCCAAGGTCCTCTCTGATTTTTAGGAACACAATACAAATTATTTTCTATGAAACACGTATATGAGGTAGTTTTAAGTTTCATTTTAAATATATTATATTTTATGGTTCTCGTCTCATATTGCAAGCAAGAACCTTAAAAGAAAGAAACTCGAAAATCAAGTTTTATTATTTCTATTTTCATCTATGTTATCAATATATCCTATTTAATTTTATTTCAAGAATTTGTTTGAGATAATTCCTTACTACTTCGTGTACGAGTTCAATTAACTTTACAATGAAAAATACCCGATGATTAATTAGATCAATCAAGTAACCGATTCTTGTCCGAGAACATTATATCATGTATGCAAAATTCTTGTAATACAAATATTACTCAAAAAAGTGTATAGAATTCTAATGATTACAAATTATATTAGCCTCCTAACACCCGGTACTACTGGAAGTTAAACGTTCTCATTAGTGTCATATTGTGAAAGTGTGAGAAATAACCTAAAATGACTGGAGAGATCCAGGGTTGGAACGTCTGAAAACATTTTATTGGAAATATCTTTTCAAATCATGTCTATGACATGCGATTAAAACATTTTTATTTCAAAACGAATTCAAAATAGTTATTTTTTCAGAAAAAACAACAATTGAACATTCAATTACAGATTAACCTTTGATAGTCGAGAGAAAAATACCAAAGTTATAACAATGGTCAACCCCAATGACCAATTTCATCTTCACTAATATGCTTTGAATGTCTATAATTTGCCACTTTTTTCAGATTTCACATTTTCCATCATTGGCAGAAATCAAATTTAGTGCGTAAATATTATTGAATGACACTTTCCTAAAAAAAATTATTTGCCTTTCATATCAATAACTTCAATTATTAAAAAAAAGAGTTTGTTACAAATGATTTAAATTATGTTTCTGCATTGTCATTCACCGTCAACAAAGAGACATTTCATTTCAGCTAGTGTTAAAGCATATCAGAAATTTTAGTCATAAAAACATGTTTCAAAATGTTTTTCATTAGATTTTTTTGAATGAACAAAAACTTAACATTGAGAAAATATTTTGAATAGAAATGTTATAAATGAAAAAATAAATGTGTTTTTATCCAACCCTAGAGCTTTCAAAGTGATGATATATTTTCAAAAAGAAAGAAACAAACCCAGAAGAAAACCATGCAATACCCAAACAAAATGCAAGCATGAAATGTAAATAATTAAAGATTCCACCACACCCTGTTGAAAAGCGTTTGACAACGTGGATGGGAACATAAGGGGAAATTGTTGCAAAATAACGAAGATGTACCAAACTCTACACATTTCTTTCGAAATGTAAGGGTTAGATACACCTTCGGGACAAATGTTTTTACCAACCACACGGAATTACCAGACAGATGAGTCAAATATAAATATTTATAATTCACGTAAAAACTGGACTTCTCTGAAGCAAAGCCTAGGAATTATCAGTGATTATATTGAACTTATTCTAAATAATCACAATTTGAAATTTTAATATAATTCTTTTCATAAATTATTCCCACTTCTCAAAAATATGAGCTGGATGATTAAATCCTCTGCTCGAATAATATTCTGGAGATGAATCTAAAGATTGTTTTGTTATCTTTAATATAGATTCTCATGATACATTAATAAATTAATTATTTAAAACCTGTGTGATGTAAGTGGAAAATTTCCACAACTTACTTTTCTGACGTAGAAAATGTTTAGCTTTTTGTATTTACCCCCATTTTCTCAGAATATTTCTACAATAGATGAAAATAAGTTGTAAAATCGAAATATTCATGATTTATTTAATAGTTTTTGTTTTCTTTAGATTAATTTACGAATATAAAAAAAAGGTTTTTTCAAAGATAAATGAAAAATTTTGGAATTAATTTTGACTGCAATTTCTAATGTTTTTCAAATTTCATTTATGATGGTTGACCTCTAAAAATATATCTGAAATGCCAATAATATACTCAAATTTTTTATTAATATTTGACTTTTTGTGAACAAATGTTCACAGAAATTTTCAAGATTTTTTTTTGAATTGCGAGAAAATGCAGCAAAATCCAAAAAATAAAAATAAAAGTGAAAAAATAGCGAATATACATAGAAAGATCCCTCGTCAATGCATTAAAAGTTACTCAACAATAAACACTACTAGATAACAGAATCAATGATCAAATCATAAAGCATCTGAAATGATAAATCAGCTTGTATTGATTTGTTAAAAAAATCGTCATAAATAATCATAGAAACCTGTGTTGTTTCTTGAAACAAATAAACAAGTTTATAAGCAATGGTAGTAGTTATGAGTGTAAGAATGGGGTAAACCCAAAAACTAGTGGCATTTAATTGGGAAGTGTCCAACAATAATTTCTCATTGGATAATCAAATCTGTCAGTGTATGTCCCACATATGCTGACCAGATCAAAAAGGGGATAGGGTATAGATTTGGTGGTTAAACATTTACGGAGCATACCTTGTCTGTTAACGGCATCCAAACTTTGGTGTAATTTTTCAGCTACCCAAAACATATTAGCCATATTAATAGTCATGCAATTGAAACAAAAATCACAAAAACATCTGCATATAAATTTTAATTTCTGCAAGGCCATAATCTCAAAGATATATTTTTATTCATCGAATTTATGAGGTGCCCATTCCAGCACATAATTTCAAATTTCTCGTTCAAATTCACCAAGATGGTGAAATGAGGTGTACAAGAGTTATAATAAACACAGAGAAACTGCAACACTCGAAATTCTTTATTTATAATATTAGTGCCTAAACATGAAAATACTACTTATGTCGGAATATGTCTATAATAATATCCAATCAGGCTGATTCAGCTATTATCCAGTGTTTTTTGAAATTTTCTCCTTTGAAATAAACTGAAAAAAGCTTCTTGTACTTGATGTAGCATTTCATTTTGAAATCTTCTACAAAAAATAAAAATATCAGAAGTGTCTCTATACTAGTTTCTTCCAAATTACTGATATAAAAAGCATAGAACTTGAAGCTATGGAAAAAAACACTTCTAGTGCTTTAAACTACCAATGATTGTTTGCTACTAGTATGGTTTCACAAGCACTAATTTACAAATTTACTGAATCGGAATGGACACCTCCAGAGTGAGCAAGATAGATTAAATATGATCATATATAAAAGCAAAAATATGTCCTGAAGTTGCTCCCTGCCCTTTCCACAGCTGCATCATTTTTTTAATTTAACAAGATTAGGATTATTGTTACAAAGCATAAAAACATGGTACTTTGCTTATGGAAATTGGCTCCCAGCAGATTCGACTCAGACTTGCAAATGTTGAACTTCAATAAAAAAATACGAATTTAATTTCATTGACACCACTACGGAAACCCAACGGAAGTGAACTAATAAACACTTCACTATGATTTTCACAATTGGTTTACAAAACCCACGGCACGTGTTTCGCTATACTATAGCTTTTTCAAGTGGAAAAGCTATAGTATATTGAAAAAGCTATGGTATAGGAAACACGTGTCTTGGGTTTTGTAAACTAATTTTTGTGAAAATAATAGTGAAGTGTTTTTTAGTTTACTTTAATTATGGATTTTCATCAATGGTTTGAAAGATGCAAGTATTTGAATATACCCAAAATATGAATATTTTAATGGCTTAAAACGTTTAGACAGGTTTTTTGGGGAGGCGGCGGTACATTCATATCGGGGCAAATGAACTATTTTGTCCTTTCAGAATAGAAAATTGTTTTATAGATTATGTCAATAACATTCCAAGGAATCTCATTGAAAATAACATGTTATGTGCTACCAAAGGTGATATAACACTTAAATATAATAATGCTCATTCTATCTATCTCATGCCTGCTACTGAGTATTATATAATAGATATTGTCAACAATACGAGTAACTCACAACAAACACTAACCAACCCATAAAACAATGATCTCCACACACACTCCAAATGCTTGTTGCCCCCAAATCAGCTGATAACCGCCATATTGTGACGTCAGTTGACAGTGCTCTATTTAGTTGTCACATTTTTCGAAGTATGGAATTTATTTAATACTAATCAGTTTGGTTTTAGTAAGGGAATGTCTACAAGCCAAGCTGTCACAAAGTTTCTTACGAATCTATACAAAAATTTAGATGAAGGAAAAAAGGCTTGTAAAGCCTTTGACTTGGTTCATTATGATATTCTCCTTGCAAAACTTCAAATGTATGGTATCAGGAGAGTAGCTCATGAATGGTTTGACAGTTATCTGCAGGGCAGAAACCACTATGTAGAGGTAAATGGTAAATAGTCAGTATCGAGAACATGATTTAATGGGCTACCACAAGGCTCTATTTTGGGCCCACTCATATATATAATATATGTTAATGATTTTTACAGCGACCACTTTATAATGTATGCTGATGGAACATCTTTATTAATAACTGAAAAAAATATATCAACGGTTGATAAAGAAATTAGGAAAGCTCAGAAATGGTTCTCGAATAATGGTCTGGTTCTGAATGATAGGTGCTTTTAAGATTCAATCATCCAAAGACTAATCTTGACCACAGTCTGTTGGTGAAATCTGTAAATGGCTCAATTCAACAACAGAGAGAGAGACAAAATTCTTGGGCTTTAAAATAGCTGATAACTTAAAATGGAATAAACACATAGATATGATTTGTGAAAAAAATTCTCCACAGTTTTATTTCTAGAGATGTAATTTTCTCGTGAAGTAGCTGGATCAATTGTTCTTTGTCTGATATTATTAAGTATCATCCTCTAACATTTGCCGGAGTAGTAAGTTTTCTTCCTTGAGATAGGAGTTTTCACTCGTTTTTGTGTCTGTTTGGGTTATTTCATGTCGGCACTCTGCGCTTTTTTGTTCTCTTGATTGTCTGAGGCATGCAGGATGAAAAACCTCGTTACATTTTATACACCGCACTTTTGATACAACTTTTTTTAAACAGTGTTTACACAAGTAATTAACATTTTCTTTGGGAGCAAATGACACAGAACTTGTGCCACCCGCCATCTTGGATACAGTTCTGTAGTGCATTTTCAATTTCATTAACAATGTCAAGTTTATTTTTTATTGATTCATCGACATATCCCTCAGCAACTACTTTAATCAGGCCTATTCTTTGAATGGTACCGTTTTTTTTAAAATAATTAATGAAAAAATAACATTTGATTGACAGAGATTCACATATGTTTTGTAAATTTCATAGTAACAACCGGTTACAGTAAAATTTTGTACAATTTTGGTATTGTCTGAAGTAGCTGAACCCAAATCAGTGAAAACATCAGTTTTCATCTGATATAATTCACGCCTTCTACATGCACAACACCTTATCTTCATCTTAATACTTAAACACCTAAATCCAGTTTATATCAATTCATCCATGTTAAGATTTCTATTGAGAAATAGTTGCGACTTTTCTGTACCTACAGTTGAAGTGCACTTGTAAGTTTTCATCTAGAGTAAGCAAGAATTGCCTGGTCTCTTTTCTTTTCTGTTCATAAAATTTCTTTAGAGATAATTTTTCAGAATCTGTTCTTACAAACTACATCAACCTGTCGTTTATCCACCTTAGAGAATAGAAGGACTACTTCTGATTTGTGTTTTATCTCCGAGTTAATAAAAGGATCGATTGTGTGCATGAGCTTCTTAAACTCATTAAACTGAATGTACCAAATAGAGAACTGAGAAATTCTGATACATTTTTTGTTAATTGTCAATACTAATTATGGTAGAAATTCCCCACTAGTTAGAACATTAGATATTTTAAAATACAGAAACTTAATGTATTTGTTATCGCCTTTTTGCATTTTAAATGTACCATTGAAAAAACAGAAACTTAATGTATTTGTTATCGCCTTTTCGCAATTGAAAATAATCAATTCTGATCAATATTGTTTTTAATTTTTCTCAGCATTTTATTTTTGTAATAGGTTTTTTAGCATATTAAATAAATATCAGAAAAAAATTAATGAAAGTAATGATGAAAAATATTATTTATTGCCGAAGATTTATTGCCGAAGATATCTGAAGAACCATGCAGTTTGTAATAATTCGGGATTAAACAAATCTAATAAAAATGAAGAAGTTGGAAATATACCTGTAACTTAAAATAATTACAATCACTCTGAATTTAATTTCCATATTAATTAGTAACAGAATATGTTTATATTCTCGATTTTATTGTCTTTTTGATACGAATGAGATAAATAATTTAATGAAAACGATATTAGTGAAGCAATTTTACCGACTTGGTAATGGTAACCAAATCTTCGTTTGTGAACATGAAAAAATGACCCAATTGTGCAGATTTTTTTTTACTTTGGGTATATTCAAAGACCTTTGCAATCAAACCATAGAATTTAGAAAATTGTACCAATAGAATGAAATTATTCTACTTTGACAAAGTAGAACATATCTCTTGACTTCTGCCCAAATCATTAGAGGACCAGTTTCCATTTCTTTTCTATTCTGGCTTTTAATTTTGTTTAATGGAATGTAAAAATGATACATTTTCGAAAATGATACCTTGTATATTTTCAATGGATACAGGGTGACCCAGGGATGCGTGCAAGCTCCATAACTTTTTTCTATCCAAGCTATCGACTTTTTTTTTTTAAACAATAGCCCGACACAATAAAGCACATTCTGAAAATATTTCTATTTATATACAGGATGTCCTAAAATAAGATACACAACTGAATTGTTTTTTTAAACGGCAATCCTCCATTTTTGTTATATTGTTGGATTCACCACTAAATTTTCGTTATAACGCAGCCAGGTTTCTTACACTTATCTGCAATAGTTTTTGACTTATGTCCATTTATGCGTCAAAATAGCTTCGTGCATAGACCCACAGAAAAATTAATAACTTCAAAACCATTCAAGATAACTTTATCCAGTCAATTCCTTGGGTTTTAACACATGTTTTGAGATGCAGGCGAACTCGGAGTCGACGTACCATCGCCTACTACAATTTTGTGAAAATGACAACAACACTTTATATTTCATTGCATGGCATTTCTCAAGAGCTTTTTGACGATATATGGTTTGTGGGGTCTACTTTGTAGAGTTTGTGAGATTTGTTGCAAAAAGCTCTTAAAAAATGCCATGCAATGATGTAATGAAATTTGAAAAAGTCAAGTTATTGCCGTAATTTGTCATTTTCAAAAAATCATCGTAGGCGATGGAACATTGACTCCCAGTTCGCCTGCATCTCAAAACATGCGCTAAAGCCTAAGGAATCGACTGGAAAAAAGTTGGTTGAGTTATCTTGAATGGTTCTGAAGTTATCAATTTTTCTGTGGGTCTATGCATGACACTATTTTGACACATAAATTGCAGATAAGTCCAAGTAACCTGGGTGTGTTTTATCGACAATTTAGTGGTGAATCCAAAAATGGGTAGGGGGGTTGCCATTAAAGAAAACAGAACTTAGTTACGTATCTTATTTTGGTACATCCGTATATAAACAGAAATATTTTTAGTATGTGCCTCATTGTCGGACCTATAGTTAAAAAAAACGATAGCTTGGATAGAAAAAATGTTATGGAGCTTGCATGCACTCCTGGGTCACACTGTATGCTGTTGCTCATAAACCAGTAAAAGTTTTGCGAAGTAGCAGAGTTTTGCCATTTATTGTTTGATTCGACTAAAAATTGGTATTTGGAGGGGCGATAAATAATTCTATATTATCAAATGAATTTCTACACTCAAAGAATTACATGAATATAAGTTAAAAACCTTTTTAAAGACAAGAACTTAAAAGAAGAAGTATTTCTCTTTTGTTAGAGGTGAAAGATAAGTTATTCTGTTATTAGATCAGTGATTAAGAGATTTGAACGCTTTAAAAAAGATTATTTCAACTTATATTCATCTGGTTTTCCTTTCAACAGCATGTAAAGTTCTAGGCCTACATACATTGATGTCTGTTACATCTGCATGAACATGCATATGAAAATGCCATTCAACCAAACTTTTCCCCCATTCTGCCTAGGCAAATACGAATGATTCAGAATCCCAAAGATGATAATTTGAATGCTCACTCAAGTAAAAGATGAAACTGACCATACTTGTCTCAAAAAAAAAAAAAGAATAATGTGTGAGCAGGTATTTGTGATTTTGGTTGGGAGTTTTGCAGATAGAAAAGGAGCAATCTGAATGTCCACTTACCCTTGCCCTTTTGGGGGCTCTTGTGATCATAACTTCTAGCTCGTTGCTCCGGTTCCGGGCTGACTGATCGGTTCAAACCAAAAACCCTATTATTCTGCTGAGATGCCTGGTTTGCCAATTCTTCGTTGAGCCTTTTAGCTAGGTGCATCGCTTCATGTCCAGAAACTGTATGAGCACTCCTATAATAATGTTAATTCAACATTCCTTAATATAATAATGAAGAGTATATGTCTAAACAAACAGTATTCAACCCCGGAAGGAGAACAACTTGTAGTGAGGATACAGGTAGTTTCCAAAAAGAATAAAATATAGACTGTGGTAAGAATAGTGGAAATAAAAATTCAGAAGACTCCAAAAGAGCCATTATTTCCTCTTTTTACACGCTTTATATTAGCTTCACTTGTATGTTTGTTTGTAACAGAATCCTTTGGACTTGATTTTCACCCACTTTCAGACATCTGAATGATTTGAAATTTGGCTGGTGTACATAATGCCGGTGACAATGCATTAAGAAATTTTTGTGTGAAAAAAAAAAAAATGGCGGCTCCAATATGGCGGACGAGTTTTGTGATTATGGTCCGATTCGCTTCAAAATTGGTATCTGAGGGTTTTCGTGGTCGGAGATTATGCTTCTTTTGTCAAAATTGAAAAATTCAAGATGGCGGCTCCAAAATGGTGGACGAATTTTGTGATTATAAGCCGATTCTATTCAAAATTGGTATGTAGGGGTTTTTGGAGTCGAATATTATGATTCTTTAGTGAAAATTGAAAAATTCAAGATGGCGGTTCCAAAATGGTGGACGAGTTTTGTGATTATGGCCCGATTCTATTCAAAATTGGTATGTGGGGGTTTTTGGAGTCGAATATTATGATTCTTTCGTGAAAATTGAAAAATTCAAGATGGCGGCTCCAAAATGGTGGGCGAGTTTTGTGATTATGGTCAGTTTCTATTCAAAATTGGTATGTGGGGGTTTTTGGAGTCGAGTATTATGATTCTTTCGTGAAAATTGAAAAGTTCAAGATGGCGGCTCACTGTATATATTGACAACGTTAAAATCTTTGAATGACTTCTAAAATCGAGATTTGACTATTAATACAGCTGTACACATTAATGATTTGGAAAATAATTACAGTTACTAATAGTAATCACGGAATTAATAGTAGATTAGAACAAATAATAGTTTAAAAAAAAAAAAAAAATAAAAAAAGAAATAAAAAAAAAAAAAAAAGAAAATAAATTTTAATAAATTTGAATTAATAGTGTAAATTTTTTTAATAAATATAAATTAATAATAATGTAAATAAGAAAAAAAAATTATTTTATGTTAAAAAAAGCGTGGGGTGCTTAATCTGAATCTTAAAAAGCACCCCACGCTTTTTTTAAATAAAATATTTTTTTTTCTTATTTACATTATTATTAATTTATATTTATTAAAAATTTTTACACTATTTAATTAAATTTATTAAAATTTATTTTCTTTTTTTTTTGGTTTTTATAAAACTGTTTTTTAGTTTTTTTAAACTATTATTTATTTATTTTTTAGTTCGGTTTTTTATAAAAAGTGTGTTTTATAGTTTTTTAAAACTTATATTTATTTATGAAGATAGATATTGAGATAATGACTTTTTCAATATAATGTATTTTTTTTTATCTAATGTTGAATCTGATGTCGCCTCTTTTTAAACCAAAGAATTAATATAGAGCACCCAGTTTTAGGGGGTATAAATAATAAATTTTTCTCAATGAAATGTGTTATGAACATATATAAATAATTTATATATCTTTACCCAAAAAACTATTTTCTAGAAATAATTTATTATTATAAATATATATAACATTGGATCATTATTATACAACAAATAATTGATATTATTTGTTTATATTTTTATTAGAAACATTCTTTCTGAAACAGAATTATTTGTATTAATTTTGTGTTTTTGTAAATTATTTTCCATTCAATAGTTAATTTTTTCTCATAACACCTTTTAAATTTTTTTTAAGGAAAAATGTTAACATTTCAAAATTCACAAAACAACAAGAAAAATAATTCTTTTTCAACAAATTAAGGGAGTCAAGTAACATAAAAAAGACTTTTACTACTCACCCAATTGGGATTGGATCACTATATTTCAGATACTGTCTTGTTGTATCAGGTGATTCAGGTGGTGTAAAATCGTTATTACTTGGAGGAGATTCTATTAATCTCGGAGGATTCAACACGAATTTTTCATCGTCGAGTGAAATTTCTCCCTCTTCATCAATCCTCGGTGAGCACTGACTCTTTCTTTCATCGGGAGTTGCAGTCGCAGATGTGTTGAGGCTCTAAAATCAAGATTGTTTTTTTAGTTTTTTTTAAACTATTATTTTTATTATTTTTTTGCAAATAAAAAAATGGAATAATCTTATCAAATTAGGTAATCATAATCTCCGACCCCAAAAACCCCCATCCAATTTTGAATAGAATCACCATAATCACAAAACTCGGCCGCCATTTAAAGCCGCCATTGAATTTTCAATTTTTACAAAAGAATCATAATATTCGACCCCAAAAACCCCCACATACCAATTTTGAATAGAATCAGACCATAATCACAAAACTCGGCCGCCATTTTAAAGCCGCCATCTTGAATTTTTCAATTTTTACAAAATAACCATAATATTCGACCCCAAAAACCCCCACATACCAATTTTGAATAGAATCAGACCATAATCACAAAACTCGGCCGCCATTTTGAAGCTGCCATCTTGAATTTTTTAATTTTTACAAAAGAATCATAATATTTGACCCCAAAAACCCCCACATACCAATTTTGAATAGAATCAGACCATAATCACAAAACTCGTCCACCATTTTGGAGCCGCCATCTTGAATTTTTCAATGTTGACAAAAGAATCATAATCTCCGATCACGAAAACCCCCCAATACCAATTTTGAAGCGAATCGAACCATAATCACAAACCTCGTACGCCATATTGGAGCCGCCATTTTGTTTTTTTTTTCACACAAAAATTTCTTAATGCATTGTCACCGGAATTATGTACACCTGCCAAATTTCAATTAATTCGTACATCTGGAAGTGGGTCAAAATCGCGCCCAAAGGAGTCGGTTACAAACAAACAAACATACAAGTGAAGCTAATATAAAGCGTGTAAAAAAAAAACACCAGATGATACTAAAATGTATATTAAAAAGAGTTTTCCTGTAATAATAGTAGTGTTAACACATTATTTTAAAATGCTTTCCTGGATGGCCTTTATTTGGTTTAAATAAACATTATATCTAAGTCATACGTCACATAAATATCCTTCGAAAAAAATCTACAAATAGTGATGTTTTCATTACTTAACAAAACTAAATAATATGTTAATGCAGATGGATGTCCAGCAATGATTTATTGCTATTTGAGCCCAAGTTTTGTCAATCATCTAAAGTCAAAGTTAGAAATGTATGGCATTAGAGATGTTTAAGCTAGTTGTCAACATTTCTTTGAAAAAAAAACAAAATGTGTCTGTACAAGCAAGTAAAAAGAATGAAATTTGCAGAGTTCATTCCGAGACTTGAAGCCTAGGTAAGGAAGTACAGCTCAATGTTGGATCCCGTTCTGTTTATCTTATGTGAATAGTATGGATCCTATAATTAGGGGAAGTCATTACATGGCCAAAGCAGATTATTGAGTGATTGAGTTTTAGTTAATTTTAAGCTATCTTGATTTCTATTGTGTATTTCTTTTCTGTTTTTATTACCCAACAAATTTCATAAATAACGTATCATTACTATTAATGAATTAAGTAGAATCAAATTCCATACAAGGAACTCACAGTTGATTAAAACCGAAAATTATACTTACAGAATTCTTGCTAGCTGCCGACTCATTTCTGGAATGCGGCCTGAAACCCGGTCCGGGAGGAAGATTTTTCTGCACACAACAATTAACACCCGGACTGAAATGCAGTTCTATATGGAATCTCTCTTCGCTGCTTGGATCTTTAGTGGGATCTTCATATAACATTATGACAATTTGCGACATGTAGTTTAGTTCAGTCACTGTAGAAACATATTCCATTGCTCTGCGCCATTGTTCGTCCCTTTTAACCTGAGTGAAACAATGAATTATACCTTCATTTTTTGCATAACCTATCCCTGTCCAGTTCAGATCAACAGAGGAGCATTTTGTTCGGATACAATCTCTAAAGAATAACTTTCCAGGATACTAATTGTAACACGTTCGCTACCAAGCGTCCCATATATGAGCCACTCACGATTTTTTGCTGGACCGCCGACTCAAATATAAGTCATTAGCAATATTACTATTTTATTCGATTTTAATCGCAACCGTCTACTGTAAAGGATTCATATTTTGTAGTAGTCTATAGAGAGGTCTGGCTCGTGAGTATGTCGGATGGTCTCCCAGTTAAATAATTATTAGTAACTCATTTGCAGTTTAGAGAGACGCTCATATTACAATATTTAAAAGTAAACACAAACACATGTGTTCTACCAGTAAAAAAAACGACATATGTGCAAAAACCCCATCATCCAAGGAAGATAGAGAAGAGGAAAATATGTCGTGTTTGCTCTTCTAAAAAGAAGAGAACTCAATCGTATTTTGTCTGTGAAGATTGTGAGGACAAATATGGAAAAACAGTTGTTTTCGTAAATAACACGAATCGATGATCTAATTTCTTTTTAATATTATGTATGCTAGTTTTGTAACAGTAGAAATAAAAAATAAAAAAAAATCAGTCGAATTTATTATTTATTATATTTTATTAAATTGAGACACACGGTCTATGAAAGAGAAATTCATATAATAGACCAGTGTTATATACATGAGTCGGGTTCAAAAGTCCTTTCTCTACATCCGATATTTACTACATCAATTTAGAGCACAATTAATGTTATTTTATCTAAAAATAAAATAATTTTTTTGTGGTCAATCGGTATCCAAAATTTCAAGATTTTGGTAACGAACGTGTTAAGAAAAACCAAATCAATCATTATGTAGATCTTTTTTATTTAAAATATTATTCAAATACTTCAGTTTTTCAATATAATAATTCTGGTCTTATAAATTTTAATACACTTTCATGCCAAATTCAAATACACAGTCTGCTGTAACAGACAGATGAATAATATGTAAGAATTTTTGGATGGATTACACAGGTCTGTGATTAAAAAGTTTTTTGCATAAGTTTAGCTGAAACATATGGATTTTCGTCTGCTAATTCCAAATATAAAGTCCATTTTTACATAAGTCACATTTTTTTAATTCAGGGTGTCCCTGGACATCTTCTTTTCCTCTCGGGAATGTATAGATGGGGTCAAAATATCACCAGTACTTCATATGTATTTTAAATGTTTTTTATGAAACTTTATTGATGTTTAAAAAAGTGTATATGACTCTTTACATATATATATATATATATATATATATATATATATATATATATATATATATATATATATATATATATATATATACATAGATGCATGCAAATTTTAATATGTGACTGATTGTTTTGATTCAATTCAATTTTATATGGTAGTGACTATTTTTATACATATATCAAATGGTATTAACTTAATTTACATTTATATATACACGCTTTGTCAATAAGATATTATTCTTTGATAATGAAGCATATTTTGATTGATTGATATGACTTTTGTTCATAAAAGCCTTCGTTACCAAGTTACGGGCCCTCAAAGTTACAAAATGAAAATTTTTTTCTTTGATAACTTTCAAAGTGAATATTCAAAATTATCTAAATTTTGATGATTGACTAAACAAATGAATTCCTTCTATTAGCTTTCATGCAGGAGTCAGTTGTTTTGCTACAAAGTCAGGAACGGACTACCCTCGATGGTCCACACCCCAAAACTTTGAATTGACAGATAATTTTGCAATAGTTTTCAACAAAATAAGGTTACGTAGACAATTTTCTGAATAAAAGTACTCGTGTGAAAAGTCGATTGGAGCAACGATTCTTAATAAAAATGCAGTTTTACTCGACGATATCAAACCCGATCGTCCACCATTATTTGAAATGAAAAATTTTCACAGTAGAAATACTTATGCTAACGTTAATTCAACAACATTTATAACAGGGATAATACAAAATATGCTAAAATAAAGTTGTAAACAAAAAGTACAGTACCTAGTTGAAAGTTTCATTCACAAAGTAGATATTTTTTCAAATGAAATATAAAGTTATGTAGATTTGTGGTGTTTTTGAACTAACAAGCTACTACAAACTATGAAATGTCAAATTAAGTCCATATTTTGTATGTAGTGGAATAAGCTCGTTTGTGTTGTGTTATTGAATCTCATGAAACTCAACATTTGGATGTTGCAAATTCGTATTCACAGCTTAAATGTTGAGGAGTTTCACTGATAAGTATAATTTCATGGGAGATAATCTTTAATCCGAAGATAAATTTAGCTGAAAAAACGCACATCGGAAGACATAACCAATAAAAAGCAAACGAATTAACTACAAAAACGGCTGCACATGAATAGGTGAAAAATATCCGGTGAATAAATTTATGTTCCATTTCTTCCACAGATGTTGACAAAAACACCTTGTAGAAAGAAATAAAATTATATTACATTGTGAAGCCATGCGAAACGACCCTGGCATGCTATTTCAAGTGCAGAGAGGGTGTTTGCGCCGACTAAGAAAATGTATTGAGAGAGACGGGGGTCATATCGAGCAGTTTTATATAATAATCTTTATTAGCATCAGCTCTCAATTATAAATTGTATAAATGAATAGTATAACTAGTTTTTGTAACGGATTTTGCATTTCTGTTTGCTCTTGAGGCTTGCGATTGATTATTTACACCATGAGTTTTGTAAGGTAAACGTTTTTGCATGATAAAAATTCGTTATGAACATTGTACCTATCATTTCTATTTTCATTACAAATTAATCTTTTCGAATAATGGTAGACATCTTAGGTTGGATGTCGTCGAACAAAAATGCATTTTTATCAAAAATCGTTGCTCCGATCGATTTTACACATGAGTACCTTTATTCAGGAAATTGTCCAGGTAACCTTGTTTTGTTAAAACATATTGACAAATCCGAGTAATTTCAAAGTTTTGGGGTGTGGACCATCGGGGGTAGTCCGTTCCTGACTTTGTAGCAAAACAACTGACTCCTGCATGAAAGCTCATCGAAGGAATTCATTTGTTTAGTCAATCACCAAAATTTAGATGATTTTGAATATTCACTTTGAAAGTTATCAAAGAAAAACATTTTTCATTTTGTAACTTTGAGGACCCGTAACTTGGTAACGTAGGCTTTTAGGAACAAAAGTTATATGAAGTACTGGTGACATTTTGACCCCATCTATACATTCCCGAGAGGAAAAGAGGAAGTCCAGGGACACCCTGTATACATGCTTATATATTTTTAAATAAAATAATTAAATATTTCTATTACTTTTTATGTAGTAATCTTTTACTATTTGTATGATTACGCATCATACTCTCATCATTCTCTCTCTCTATCTCTCTCTCCAAGTTAACAGTTATACCAGTTATTCTATAGTGTTCTTCAGGTAGTGCGAGTAATCCTGTCAAGAGTACATGAGTGAGGTTAAGGTTTTGTTTCCTTATTGATCTATGAAAATGGCATCTCAGTATTCCAAAAACATTCCAGAATAATTTTGTTATATTTGTGGACAATGTACCTTAGTTAAACAAAGGAGAAATATAACAGACTTAGTACAAGATTCATATTCTGCTTACTTTGGAGAGAGGTTAGGTCAACAAGATAAACAGTGGTTCCACATATCAAATGCTTTTCAGGAAACTTATGAAGAACAAAAATGTTGAGTGTCATGAAAAGCTTAGAAAAAAAATCTTTAAAAAATTAAAAAAAAAATTAACAATTATAAAAAAAATTTTAGAAATTTTTAATGTACAATTTTGTAGACATTTTTGATAAATTAGGGGTGGGAAATTATGCGAATAAACTATTTGATATTTTATTTTGAAAATCTTATACATGCAATTCACTATTTATTATAAATGAATATAAAAGTTTTTCAAATACATTAAGACGATGGACGTCCGAAACGATAGTAATCAAGTTACCACATCGTCTACAACCTTCAAACAAAGATTTATTCAGGTCAATCTGATAATCAATTAAAGTGCCGTTCACTATATATTTTTTAAGGAGTTCAGTTAGAATCATGGATGCCACATGTGATGTATTGAATTAGTGTTCAATCTTATCTGATTAGATTGCTTGCTCTGACAAGACTTTATTGGGATCTAATGATGGTTTCACAAATATATGATATCACTTACGCTGTATTTGGTATAGTTGAAAAAAAAAAAATATATATATATATATATTTAATGAGTTTTTTATATATCTTTGGTATGGTTCCATATTTGGTGATAATTATCACCAATCTGTGATTTTGATGTAGGTGAAAAGATCACATATATATTTTATGTATAAATTTAATCCCTGGAATTTGGAATATACTTCGATTTTAAAGCAAACTCTTTCTGAAGAAGTATTGACGACTGGTCAAACAATAATTCTCATATACTTTTTTCGAATATCATTGAAATTGAAGTCATTTTCGTATATCAAACTTGATTGTGCCAAATTCTGTTTTTTTATTCTTGGTAAAGTATAATCTTGGCTGCTCAGAATCAGAATAAATTATTTTTTTATAGAGAGCAAAGATCAATTTTGTTGAAATCATAAAATAATTCTTCAATTTCAGTATTGAATACTACTGACAAATCTCAGCACAAGCAGATTTGTATGATCAATTAATTTTAAGCAATAATCTCTTGATGAGAATACACTCATTTGTAACAACTATGCGTTGAGGAGTGCATTGAAAATATTCCAAGTTTCAAGAAGTTGAATTTTTGTACAGCAAATTCTGACACAAACAATATTGTTTTTCATGTAATATTGCTGAGAACACATTCAATGGACAGGAAGCTGACGCTTGTATCCTGATCCATCTGTCCACCTGATCGGTCGCCCAGCAGCTATAAGTACCCCCTGATTACGAGCCAAACAACTACGTGAAGTCTAGCTACGAGCTACATAAACTACAATCAGAGGTACATCGTCATCGATAAACCGACAGGTTCAGCAAACAAAAACAATATTGCTTTTCTTATTTTGGAAACTAAATAAATTTTTCATTCAACAAATATATGATATATATGTATATATTTGTTAATAACCGAAAAATGATGTATATTTGATACATATTTGTTAATAACTGTAAATGATGTATATTTGTAAATAGATTGATATAAGTTGGTTTTTGTTTTATTGTTGTAGTTATTTACAGAAGGAAAGTTATTTGATTTGCAATCATTATTATTAAATAGGGAATTTGAATTTTTGTCCCAATTTAACAAAAAATTTTGGCGCCCATTCAAATTCACAATTTCTAAAACTTTGCTTGAAACATAAAAAATTTGAAACTAGCAAGGGGGTCCAAAGAACTCCATACCGCTCTTCACTGAATAGTCTGGGCATTCTATTACAACAATTAACTTGAATATCATTACAATAGTTAACAAGAATTTGAAAGTGGATCAGAAGTTTGTTCAATACCCATATTCAAACTCTGATATACAAGAGTCGTATTCTTCCCATATTAGATACAAGTCAGTCACCAGTGAGCCACGAAGGTAAACACCAGGAGAGACAGCTTAGAGTGGCAAATGCCACTGGATAACTGTAACTGGCTGATCAGGTACGTGGCGTTTGTGAACGATAAGAGATTGAAGCTCTGTGTCTGTATTTCTGAAAGCTCCTTATCCAAATAAAGTTGTGTTCCAAAGGATCGGTGAGGTATCACCGCCTTCCTATTAAATATCAACTTTGAAAGCTCCCTGCCCCAATAAAGTTGTGGTCCAAGGGTTCACCTTCTTCTTAAATGGAAAGTTTGAGAGCTCCCTATATTCCAAAGGTTCCTTCCTGTTGAATAGAAATTCTGCTTGAAGGTTGCTGTTCCTGTTAAATAGAAAGTTTGAAAGCTCCCTATGCAGATAAAGTTATGTTCCAAGGGGGGGCCTTCCTTAATAAGTATCAAGTTTGCAAGCTCTCTGTAAACTCAGATTTGATCCCAGGACAAAAATATGAACACAGAACTTTAAAGTAGTAAAAGTCCGAAGTGACGCATAATCTTCATTGAAGGCTACCCCACCAGGAGATCTTCAACATACGTTAACGAAGAGTTGTGCTTTGATGCTCCCAGTTTGTATTATCTTGCTTGTAGATCAAGTAGTTCGAGAGCTTTTGTTTGGCATAATCCTGCGTGTGCTTCTCTTTAACGATTCCCTGCTTTTGCCTGACATACCCTGACATTTAGTTAACCCGTTGAGCTGAGACCCTGTCCTGGAACTGTAGACATAATTTGGAGGCTATTGAATTGATTGAATTAGAAATTGTTTTGGTTGGTTATTATTTTCTTAATCTTTTTATAAATATTTTATTCCTTACAGCTCAACATGTCCTGAGCAATAACACTATAATAATTTACTGAATACCCCAAATAGATATGGAAAAATTAAATTTGATAATTTAATCTGGAGGTTATTTTACATTCATTGAATTTTTCCATCCGATTTCATTGTTTAATTCAACTCATGTAAATAGGGATACTCATCTACCTAGAAGTTATTTTGTCCCTAACATAAAAACGTTTGTTTCTTAACTATAGGTTTTTACATTTAATTGAAATAATTTAAACTCCACACAAAAATTGTAATTATAACGACATGTGTCATCAATTTTCAATGAACTGTTCAGGAACTTGTTAGTCATGTAGTTATTTACTTACATCTAATAAACCTCCATGACGAAGAACGGTTATAAGAGAATGAATATGACTCTCACTGGTGAAATACAAGCGCGTGCGGACATGTCTTCCGGGGCTAGAAACTCCATGAGAATACCTGGGATTCAATCGATTCACCGTTTCCTCTCCAGACTCTTCGATGTTCCTCTGCAAATCCGCTTTTATCTTTTTCAACAGCGGAGTACATATGCCTTGGCCGATTGTTAATTTTTCTTGGGATGTCAGACCATATTCCTTTTTCCGTAATGAGAAGAATAAAAAAGAGTATAAAGTATAAACAGATTTCATTAAACAAGTTATGTTCACAAAGGAAAGAGCGAATAGTATGATAAAAGAACTGCTACTACTGGTTATAAATAATAATTAAAAGATTAATTTTCTGATGAATATCTACGGGAACATACATTTGAATGGAAATACAGTAAAAACCGAATATAACGACATCGTTTATAACGACAGATCGGTTATAACAACCGAATGGCAAGGTCCCGGCCGAATCTATATAAACTAATAAGTACACATACCGCCTATAACGACATCGGGTACAGCGACATTTAAAAGTTATACAACATATCACCTAAGCAAAGCAGACTTTATCGATATTCATCGGCTATAACGACCAACCGTTTACCTATTCCAGCAAAACAAAACATTACGAACAATTTTCACCTTTATACTAATAATATGAAGGAATATTTTGCTATAGAACCTCTTTCCCGACTTTGCCATTTGACCTTGCATGTTTTACGACTTATTCAGTGCGATAGTTGACCACGTGAATTACAGGTTGATTTTAAAACTTCTGGTTTGGATCGTGTGTTTACGCGTTACTATGTCGCAAAAAAGAAATAGGAAAGTGTTTAATATTGAAGAAAAATCACATATTATATGGAGATTAGTAAATGGCGAGTCAAATAGTGAAATTGCAAAGGAATGTGAAGTCTCACACTCTACGATATCAACGATTTGGAAGGATAGAGATAAAATAAAGACTCTTTTCGAGAACAACTCTTTGAAAATTAAACGATCGAGGACATCTGAACATAAAGTTATTTGAAAACAAGTTAATATGCATAACCTATCCCCATACTACAAACAGACATAATATATACATATATACTTGTGTATATTTCTTATAACAACTATCGGACATAACGTCCGAAGTATACGGTCCCTTCAATGTCGTTATATCCGGTTTTTACTGTATTATGATATATGAAGTCGATGAATTGTTAAAAAAAATCTACTGAGTATTACAGAAAAAAACTGCCACGAAGCATGATGTATATAAATACCTGAGGAATAACAATATCAGCAAGATATTTAGCATATGTATACAATTCTTCAGCTTGTTCAAATTGCAACGTGTGTTGGTTATGTTGCAGATCGTACTTAATACAATCATATATGTCTGGTATTTTGCTAATGTCATATTTTTTATTTTTGGTAAAGAAATCTTTTTCAATTTTTCCCCATCTTCGTCCCATCAGTTCCCATGTTTCTCCGTGATACAGAATCGCGTCTACAAGAAATCTCAATAGTATGGGAAATAAATAATACTGATGTGTTTCTCACCTCTCGTTTTGAGATCTTCCTTTTTGATTTGTACAATTTCCATTAGATTTTTTATCAACTCATGAACATGTTTGCAGCACTTCACAGGGTTTTTCACAAATTCCAGAGCTTCAGCGATGCTTGAAGAGTTACACGGATTTATTTTTTCCCTGTCTTCTTGGGAGAAATCACGATCCAATTGCATTAGTTCATGCAAACGAGCCTTACACCTGAAATTGAATCATAGAGTTTGAAATAATTAATTCGAATAAAAATAAAGAGGAACTGAGACTGATTAGTTTCCATGTTAGTTTTGCTGGCAAATTTCTATGAAACAGAACAGAATACTTTATTTGACTATATTATACACAGTTGTATATTTATAGCATGTCACAAAACAAGGAAAAATCCGTCAATTGATATATTCACGGAATTCAAAGCATATATTAGCAAGATTAAGTTACCTTTGTATACACTCATATCAATGACAACTGATGGAGCTCCTGCAATGACAGGTATTCATAATGGTTTTATTGCTCTTTGTCTCAAAGATGAAGACTTTCTAGACTTCAATAGCTACCACTGCATGATTCATCAACAAGTAATGGCTAGTAAGAGACTAAACACAAAACATGTAATGGATATTTCTTTCAAGATTGTAAATTCCATAAGAAAATCTCTCCAAAGGCGGCTCTTTAAACAGCAATTAGATGAGAAGGAGCCCGATTTGGCATTGCACACTGACGTGAGGTGGTTGAGTCGAAGCAAGTTTTTGCAAAGATTTCGAGACCTATTGGACGAAATAAAATTTCTTGAAGAGAGGGGTGATAATTATCAGCAACTGCATGATTTAGAATGGCAATGGGATTTAGCATTTTTAGTAGATTTTACCAGAAAACTGAGCACATTAAATCTGGAACTACAAGGCAAGAATAAAACTTTAACAGAAATGATGAGTTCTAATGCAGCATTCAAAAGTCAAACAGCGTCTATGATAGTCAACATCGAGAAGAAAACATTTCAACGATTTGTAAACATCAAGGATCATATGGAAAAACATTCCACCTACAATTTCATTCCTGACAAGTACACGGCAGAAATAAAGGCAGTGAGCGGTATCAGACTTCGAAATTCGCTTTGGTGATTAAAAAAAAATTGAGAAGTTGCTGGAATTCCTCAGTTATCCTTTTAATTATTCTACCACATGATATTTCAAAACTAAATTATTACTCTGTGCTGCGATATATTTCTGAAAGCAAGGTCATCCTCTGGTCTAGATTTGTGGACATTGGTTTCCAACGAGAAATATCTAAATTTGAAGAAATGTGTTGAACAACTGCTTCCGTGTTTTGGTTCAACATATTTATGTGGATCAACATTTTCCTGATTAAAACAAACAAAAAGTAAACACCGTTTTCGCTTGACTAAAAACCTGACTTTGCTAATCTAGCGGAAGATGCTCAGACGCGATGCTAACACTAATATAAATAAGTAGTTACTAAGAATAATTTTCAATTTAATGTTTTCCCTCTTAATAAAATAAAAAATACTACATAATTGTATATACTGAACTATTCTGTTTCATTTTATATTTCAAGAAGTATGTAGTTGGTAGATCACAAAGGGTTTCGTCAGTAAACAGTAGATCTTGGGCTAATCAAGTTGGCCATCCCTGCAGTAGAGGCTTCTGATGAGTTTTTTGTTTCCAAACATCTTTTCTATTAGTTACAATGTAATTTTGTTTGTCTAAACGTTCCCTATGTTCCTGCCATAGAACTTTCTGTTTTTTTTCAGGGTCTGATAAGTAACCACAAAGTAATATACTGCTGTTGAGATGGGACTAGAACAGCGAAAAGTAGGCAGTCCTCCGAATTCTTATGTTAGTTATAGATCTTCATTGTCGGATAGTATAAAGTGAACGTGATAATTTCTGATTCAGTTATTTAAACTGACTAGACCAACATTGTGTTTTTTTTCCGTAGATGTATTGGTAGTCATAATTAATTAGTTTTTGTGATTTTTTGTTGTTAAGTTCACGCATGTTAGCAATGAACCAGTTTTCAGCTTTTTCCTCTACATCTGCAGCAATCAAAATCAGGGAATTATAATCATTATGGGAATAAGTGAGAGTGGTGTTGTCTGCGAACAGAAAACTTTTGTATGGTGATAGAGATAGAGTCAAATCATTTATGTAGATGAACAATAGTGGTCCTAACACAGAACCCTGAGAAACTCCAAATTTCCCATTTCTGAAGTTGGAATCAATTTGTTGGGTAGGTTTCGATACAGTTTAGTATAATCCCCCTAATTCTACATAATTTAGTTTCTCAAAGAGAAAATGATTAGAAACACAATCAGATGCCATACACAGGTCACAAAGGATAACACTAATATGATATCTCTTGCAGAAATTTCAATACCTATGGGCGAGTTCATCTGCGTCCTAAGTTTATTGTTGAACCAGGGGATTAGTTGATTTTTCCTTCTTTTGTGTAATTTTTTATCAAAAGTAATGTGTTTTTTTATAAGATTTAGGTGGGAAGTGATAAAAATTGTAATGTATCAGGGAATTTCCACTTAAGTATAGGGAAAGTTAACAACATAAAAAAGATGTATATTAAAAAATCTTCAAACAACTTACATATTTTGATACTTGCTACTATCACAGTCATTGTCCAAAAGTCCATTCGTATTTGCACTTTTCACCATTTGTACTAAAATAGGGGTCAACTCCCCTTCCAATGCTAGCAACCCTTTTGCAAAAGCCGCTGCTGTCATTTGTACTCGACCTTCATCGGAAGCGTATATCTTCAGGTCATGACGGAAAGTTGAATGCAGCCTCAGAAGTCCCAGGCCTTGGGCTCCTGCATATTCACCTGAAGAGAAATTTGTGAGATCACTTACATTTTAGTATTAAATGAGTCAAAAGAAAATAATTATTGGCGAAAAAAAAAAGATCTGAAACTGACTAGTTCTGCCTGTATCCAAATTTCTAGATAACTATAAGATTATCAGTCAGTAAAATCATTTATACTGCATTTTCAGATCACTAGTCATTCACAAAGTGGCAGAGTATATTGTCTGAAAAATATGTCAATAACTTGTAAAATATTAATAGATTCATATATAAATTAATGATATGAATCATTCAAGGTGAAAAGATCAGGTTTAAAACAAATTTAAAATATTGGACTCATACATACACAGTTCAGGTGTGAATGAAAAGAAATATAGATAATTTTTCAATACACACTTAGTGAAATTTTAAAAAACTTCAGAAAATTTCAAGATTTCTGCAGACCAGGAAATATTCTTCGGAATTATAAGGTTCAAGCACACATAAAAATTCCCTTATAGATTTCAGAAAACTGATAGCAACCACAATATCTTTTATACATTATGGGAAACTATGGACTTGGAGCACCTTTACAAGTGGCGGAGAAGTGGCAGAATCGGGCGAATTTGTCCATATAGTGCAATTAATCTGTATTTGCCCCTTTGATAAAGTGTTTTTGAAGTTTGACAGCTAAATTTATTTTTGTTACAATCCTGGAAACTGTATTCGGTGTGTATAAACTTTGAATTAAATTGAGCCCCGGTTTCGAAAATTGCTGTAGTAATGAATAAAAAGTAGATTGAGACGAGTTATCTCTTAACTGCATAGGGTTGAATTAAAGGGCTGAACACGTGCACCTCGAACACATGATTCGCCCATCATTGTAGTGTTTTCATGTAATTTATTATCAAGTTGAAAAGTGTCTTATTTTCGTGATGGAGCAAGTGCTTGCAACTGGGTTTTTAACCATTACAAGTCACATTATTTTCGAAAATAGTGGCAGTGAAAAATCTTCATTCGAATAGCAGCGAGAGAAAAACATACAAATACAATAAAATAAAACAGCTACAAAGGAAACTAAAAGTGTAGAATATGGCTTGCAAACAGAAAATATCCCTATCAAAGAATATATTGATCAATTTCCAGAGTAAGTACAGAATTATAACGTATGCATCGCCCTTGCAGCCATGGTTCGATTCGGCCACTGCGGCGCTATACATTAAACTCCTCCCAAATGCTCCAAGTCCATAATAAAATTTAATTGTGCTATAGATGGTGCTACGTTCATATAAGGATTTTACCATATAAGGATTTTAATAATTCAAAAATGAAGGGTCAAGTGGATGAAGGTGGCAAGAGGCAAAATAATAAAGAAAATATATATATATAAAATATATATATATATATATATATCTTATATAAACGTTATTAATATCATTAATTAATATGATAATCAGTATTCTGTCTTTTTTATTGAATTTACTATTTGCTTTCTGTTATGCACATATGAATTGGGCTAATTGTGAGAGTTTCTAAAAATTCCATCTCATTCGTTTCCTCAATAAAATTCCATGATATATACAGTCAAAAGCCTCAGATAGATCCATGAAGATTCCCCAGGATAGATATTCCCCAGTAGAAGTGAATGATCATTTAAACGCTGGCAAATAAGTGAAAACATAACCTCAATTCAAAAACACATGGAATAATTAATAAATAAGAAAAATGCAGATAATTTCTATAATTTTTTCCTCTCTACTTTTTTTATTACCTAGACTTGTTCTTTCCAGAAAGGCAATATTTACTGAAGAAGTATAGAAAAAAAAACGAGGGTTACCCCTGAAGTTAAAAAATGTCTCAGTATCTAAGGGAGGGTAGAGGTAAACTCAGTCGCATCAGATATTTTAATCCTTGCGGTCGAAATAAGTCTTAAGCTGTATAGGTAATCTCAGTCTGGTAGTGCAAGCATATAATTTGAGGCGATAAAATCATTAATTTTGTTTTGAAGGTATTCTTGCCTTTTACGAGAGTTCGAATTAGGTACAAATGGCTTGTGAATACTTTGCAACTTTACATATATTTCATTTTGAAAATTAATTAGGAAATCAATGAAAACAAATACAGAAGTATGAGGAGTGTTCCTCTATATCACTCGAAATAAATCTATTCTTTCCTTTTGAAACCAACTGACAGTCAAAAAGAAGAAAGTGGAATAGATGGAATACCAAGTGTTGCAATCAAAACTGTGGCTCATGAAATATCAGAATTAATTTTGAAATTGGCCAATATGTATTGGAGCGACTGATATGTGCAAGACTACTCGATTTCCTCAATAGGCGAGATCACTAATTTCTGGAAAAAATATCACCATTTTCAGAACAATGAACTTTTCTCATTGTTGGAGTTTTTCATTTTTTTTTTCAAAGTAGTTTTTCCAAAATAAATTCCCAAAGAAATGTTTTTGTTTGAACACTGCGGAAATGGAACCGAGTTGTGACGTAACAAGTTCTGAACTATCGCCGAGAGCGCTAGCGAATCACAGAATGTTTTACAGCACTGCCAAGCATTATTCATTTCTTTACAATGAGAGTAAGTCGAAAAAATTACATATCACTCGGTATTATTAAAGAATAACTAAATCAATAACTTTTCCTCAGAAGTACCGAAAAATAGAGGAACTGGCACCACAGGAATATGGCATATGCCACAAGAAGTGGCGATAACGCTGTTGTTTGAATGTCTCTCTAAATTGGAGGGTTGCATAGCGGCGTTTATTAGAATATTACATAATATCTATGCATATATATTTTATCACTATATTTCAACTACAACCACATTTGAGAGAGTCAACAGAAAAGACAACTTTTTCAGTCACTTAAATATTTAGTCATTCACATTGATAAAGGAGAGTTATTAACAGGTTTATTTTGATCTCTACAAGGCATTTGACTAACTGAACCACAATATTCTTCTTACAAAATTTGCAGGTTTTCAGCTGATATTTCAGCATATTTCTTCGATATTTAGAATAAAATCACAGAAGAGATTTTTTGGAATGATCTTTGAAGAACAAAATTAATTCAAACAGCTTGAAATCGACTTTTTCTTTAAAAATGTTGACAAGTGTTAAATAGGTGCCTTATGATCACTTGTCTCGCTCTTTGAAAATGTTAGGATTTATTCTCACGAACTCTAATTCATTCAATGTGATCTGAAACTGCCATATTGCTCATTGGGAAGGTCCATTACTGAATACAACTCTAGTGTATGGAGCCCATATTATGGCAACGATAGCGACTTGCTTGAAGGCATTCAGAAGTTTTTGAGGTACTGAACATATAGGTTAGGTTATGCTAGAGGAGAGTATGAATATAAAACAATCATAGAAAACTTAGTTTTGAACCCATTAGAACATAGAAGGTTGGAAGCATGTCTCAATGAGATATTTTTATACGAAACCATAAACGGTAATATAAATTCCCCAGAGATCTTAGAGCTCGTAACATTTAATGTAAATCAGAGGACACGAATAACAATATATGATATTCTGAAATGTTTATTATTCCCTTCTACCATACTAATAGACGAGATTACTAATTTCTGGAAAAAATACCACAATGTCCAGAACGATGAGAAAAGTGGTTAGTTTCTAGGAAAAACTATATATATTATTTTATTACTATATTTAAACTTCAAGCACATATGAAGCAAATTTATGAGTTTGTGATCTATTATGGACAAAATGAGTCGATTGTAAAAATGCTGAAACAAGCCAATATATACAGTTCTAAAATAGATTTCTTCAATATGACAAACAACTCTTTCAAAAGAGTTGTAACATCACTATAGATATATTCTTATTCATTTTTCTTTGATATACATATAATATATATATATATATAATAATATATATATATATATAAAATAATGTTTATTCTTTCACTGATCATTTCATAAGATTTTCATTCAAAGTAGAAATTGGATATTATGATGAATAAACACAAGAGCAGCCATAAGGAAGTTAATCCGCACAAGGCTATAGCTATATCTGTTTATATATAATGTTTATAGAATACAATATATATATATATATATATATATATATATATATATATATATACAAAACTAGGGATAAGCAGCAATTGAAAAGTAAACGAATCATTTTTATAGGTATAAATATGTTAACATATTCATCTAACATAGTGATACAAAAGAAAAAAACGTAGATCAAGGAATAAAACGAAGTTCAAAGTTAATAAAAACACATTAACATTGTTTAAAATTAAATAAATATAAATGTGTACTCTATGTCGTGTGACAAGTGAAACAGACAGGTTAGGAATAATTCTCGCAATTATTTAAGCCAACGACACCTGGCGGGTGTCACTTGGAAATTATTACATTGATGCCAACAGTTAGATTAGTACCAACAGATGTTACCAGGAGGCGGTAATGTTGAAAATAACTATTATTTGCTATTGCATTGTTGTCAATTTGGATTGATATCTAAAGACAATAAATAAGAGTAGACCTCACTCAAATGGTTATTATCTGTTTTTTATTGGTGCAATTGTTTTCTTGAAAAATGAAAGCCATTTCTAAGAATGTTCTCTTTGATATATGTGACTTTGTCGCTAGAACTTTCACTGAATCGTAATTCATCTGCTGGTCAAATTTATTAATATGTTCGCATCTCTCAGGATGCAATCTGCAGTCACTTCTATGAGAAATTATTCTGTTTGATAATGATCTTTGCGTTTGACCAATATATTGTTTATTACAACCATGGCAAGGAATACTATAAATTACATTTGACATTGAAAGATATGGAGTTTTAACTTTAGAATAAATTGAACTGATTGTTAGAACTGTTTTATATATATTAAATTATTCCGGCGTGTGAAATAATCTGAAGAGTTTAGGAGTGATCTCTCTTATATATGGTAATGAAGTGAAAAAAGGTTGAGTAGGGGTAGTGTTAGTTTCATTGTTGTTTGAGACAATGTTCGAGTTATTACTGTTCGAGGCTAGTACTTCTAAGCGAGATAATGTATTATATAGAATGTTATTAAGTAACTCCATTACTTTCAATATTAAATGTAATTTATAGTATTCCTTGGGATGGTTGTAATAAACAATATATTGGTCAACCGCCAAGATAATTATCGAACAGAATAATTTCTCATAGAAGTGACTGCAGATTGCATCCTGAAAGATGGGTTCTGGCTGAACATGTGAATAAATTTGACCACCATTACAATTCAGTGAAAGTGCTAGCGACAGAGTCACATACATCAAAGCGAACATTCTTAGAAATGGCTTTCATATCCCTAGAAAACAATTGCATCAATAAAAAAACAGATATTAATCATTTGAGTGAGATCTAGTCTTATTTATTGTCTTTAGATATCAATCCAAATTGACAACAATACAATATCAAATTATAGTTATTTTCATCATTACCGCCACCTGGTAACATCAGTTGGTACTAATCGTAACAGTTGGCATCACTGTAATAATTTCCAAGTGACAGCCAGGTGTCTTGGCTTAAATATAATTTCGAGAATTATTCCTAACCTGTCAGTTTCATTTGTCACACCAGATTTCGACTTCCTGGGGTCGTGGGAGGCGGTTGTCTGACCATGCGGACCGGAAGTCAAGTAAATGTCAGTTTTTGTACAGCCGTTCCACGTGCATTGAAAAGTTTAAAAATTATATGTTGTGAAAGTAATGGGCATTTGGGTATCATTTCGAATGAGACTATCCCGGTGCCCCCCGAAGGGAAATCGAAGCCGACAGAATACGTTCCTAGGTGATGTGGATTTCCGCGACTGGTATATTATCCTGTAGGATAGACCATAATTAATGAACGAACGAACGAAATTTGTCACACCACATAGAGTACACATTTATATTTATAAAATTTCGAACAATGTTAATGTGTTTTTATTAATAATAATAATAACTTTATTGTCCCAAGAAACATTACATGTTTATGGTTAGGGACTAAACTAGTTATAATATCCAAAAAAATACATATATACATCATGGAAGTAGTCAAAAACGAATTGTGGATTGCCATAAATTCACAATAGTTCGAGAAAGTATATATACTAAGGTGTAACCAAATAAACATTTTTAATTATTTTAATGTGTAAATAAAATAAAAACATGTTTATAAATTTTTATCCAGTTGAGTGAAGTGTATGTCAGTTCGATTTTGAATTTCGCCATTAATTTAATTTTTTTTATGTTGTTAGGAATTGAATTATAAATGATTATTCCATTATGGTAAATACATTTCTTTCCAATTTCGGATTTAACATTACTAATGGATAAAAAATTTGTTCGCCTATGGCATAATTATGAATTTTGTCCTTTAAAGATGTTTTTTTATTTTATTTTGTAAAATAATTTTCAATATTTTGAGTTTGTAAAGAGAATTTGTTTTATTCCTTGATCTACATTTTTTTTTGTATCACTATGTTAGATGAATATGTTTAACATTGATACCAATACCAAAATTGTAAGTAGCATGATGTTTTGCACTTGAATATGTATTAGGTACTATTGGTTTTTTCATCTATTGTAGTTTCCCTGATGATGGAAATCAACATTTCCGAAAGCTTGGATAAACCTTAAAGGGTATACTTTTTCATTGCTGGTTACCCTAATATCCCTAGTTTTGTACCTAACTATATATACAGTCCATATTTTTTATATCGTACCACTATTGGCATCTCGAAAACGGTAAATAATACGAAGTTGGTTAAATGGAACGATATTTCCAAATCGAAAATATCAGGAACCGTTTTCAAAATATAAGGAAAAACCGAAATGGCCCCTTTTCTTGGCGCTGGCGCCTCTATTTTTAGGAATATGAAAATGTGTTCAGGAAACTTTCTTGGCTGTTTTAAATTTGCTTCGATATACTGTGCTTTGATTTCCAATACGACGTTTCGTTCTTCGGGGGCCACCCTCAACTCAATTTTTTCGAATACAGACCTTTTTGAATTTGAGTAGTTCTTATCTTACATGGTTTTTGTTTCTACATTTCTGCCCATAAATTCCATCATCAAGGTCTGAACATTGAAAATCCACCCCTCCGGAATACAGTCCTGATTTTATTTTTGTTCGAATTTGAAAGGGTATTTGACTTAATTTGCGAGGATAAAATCTACCTTGAATGAATACTCAAACTGAAATCAAATCGAGATCAAATCCAATGTGATGAAAAGGAAAAAATCAGAGGAATAACAAGGAACAATGATTGATACATTTACTTTATACATTTTTTATGTCAAAGAGCCGAGAAGCATTTTTCTTGTGTCCATTCTTAGGCAATAGGCAATTCTTTTGTCTGTCTTTGAGTCCTATACGTATTCCCAAACGAACTTATTTCAAATGAAAACAGAAAGTTTCAAACTTCATGAAGTATTTAGTGAGCCATGGAATAAAAAAAAGTGAATGACAGATTACAAATTAACGAATTCAAATCTGAAGGGTGGATTATTTACACGTTGTACCAAAAACTATGGAGTTTTCTAATGATGAGAAAGTGGTTATGTGGTGTATTCGAGGTGTTTGAGAAATAGCACCAGATCTCTGGCTATGTATCAAGAAATGTATCCCGAACGTCGTCAGCCCAATGCCAGAATTTTTCATCATACTGAGAGAAGTATACGAGAGCATGGTTCATTTGTGAAATCTAAGAATAAAAGTTGCCCTATTACTAGAAATGGTAATAATAAAATCGACGTTTTAGGTAAATTTTTTTTAAGTTTCATGTTACACATAGTAAAATGATCATTTGAATCAGGATTCGTGGAATACAAGAAAAATGAGGAAGTATCTCTTAGAGAGATAGCGAGAAATAATGGTATATCGCATTCATCAACAAGAAAATGTTTGAAGAAACATAAATTCAAGTCCTACAGTGAGAAAATTTACATAGAGCCACTAATTTTCAAAAGAGGTTCGGCATTAATGTCAGGGTTGGTGTTTTGGATACCAAAATCATTGGTCCCTACTTTTTCGATACTCCATTGACGGGGGACTTGTATCTTGAGTTCCTATGGGAGATTCTAGGCGATTTTTTGGAAGATTTGCCTCTGAATGTCCTAAGGAAATATGAATATTTCCAACATGACGGAGTACCACCGCATCGCACACGAATTTGTGAAACATTTCTTGATAGGACCATGCCAGGAATATGGATAGGAAACAACGGTCCTATTAAATGACCACCGCGTTCACCCGACCTCAATCTTCTTGATTATTCGATATAGGGTTTCATCAAGGACAAAGTGTTCAGTTCAACTTTTGAGAATGTGGAAGAGTTGAAAGTTTCAATAAGACTAGCATGCATGGCTATAATTCCCCAAATGCTTCAAAATTGCCACAAAGATACCATTTTTAGAGCGAAAATGTGTTTCAGGAATGGTGGGCCACCTTTTTAAACGTCGGTAGCGATGACTAAAAAAATGGGTGCTTGAGATATCAATTGTTGTTCTTTGTTATTTTTATAGTTTTTTGTCTTAATTTTAAATAGTTTCAAGTTTAATGTGTAATTCAAAGTGGAATATCGCCTTTTGCCTGCGAAGGCTAGAGCAAAATCAGTGAAAAATAAATTTTGGAATTTTCATTGTTCAGACCTTGATGATGGAATTTATGGGCAGAAATGTAGAAACATAAACCAGGTAAGATACATATCTGAACTCGGTAAGATAAGAACTACTTGAATTCATTTAAAAAAATGCAGGTCCGTATTTGAAAAAATTGAGTTGAGGGTGGCCCCTGAAGAAAGAAACGTCGTATTGAAAATTAAAGAACAGCATATCGAAGCAAATCTAAAAAAGAGAAGAAAGTTTCTTGAACACATTTCCATATTCCTAAAAATAGAGGCGCCAGCACAAAGAAAAGAAAACGGGCCATTTCGCTTGTCCCCGTATATTTTGAAATTTTCGTGATATTTTCGATTTGGAAGCATCGTTTCATTGTTCACTACAATAGGCAACTTTTGTCTAATTTAAACAACTTCATATCATTTACGTTTTCGAGATGCCAATAGTGGTACAACATAAAAAATACGGACTGTATATATATATATACAGAGTGACCCATTTGAAAGCGGGCCACCTCTCTAAAACTGTTATTTTTTATCCGATTCAGAAGTTTTTTTTTCAGTAGATACAGCATCAATATTCTAGTTGAATGTTTTTCAAGGTCAAAAATCCAAAAAAACACACTAGCGATTTTTTTTAATGAAATTTAACGACGCCACTGGATTTGTGATGCTTTCAAATGGGTGTGACCAAAATTTCACGATAAATTTTTTTTTTAACAGAAATATGGCATAAGTGAAATTCATATGACTTTATCAAAATAGTTCGAATAGTCCTCATATAAATCACAATCTTGTTAAAAATAAAGTTTAAAATGCTCTTTCAGGTCGTTAGCAGTCGAGTTTGTAAACAGCAGTTATTCAAAATGGCGTCAAGTTCAAATTCTTCCAAACGTAACTCCATAGTATAGGAGATTGTTATGTCCATGAGAACACTGCAGTTTTTTGCCAAAGAAATTAAATGAACATCTTTACATCAAATCAATATTCAATAATAACCAATATTGATAACATAAATGAACTACAACAAAAAAATTGATTGAAATGAGAGTGCTACACATTAATTTTCGTACTTTTCAACCAAATCCCGATTTAATACGATACATTCATTCTACCATTTTCTAATGCTAACTAACCATAAGATTTGATCAACATTCGATCATTGGTTTGGGGTAATATCTGTGCAAGCCTGTCTTATTCTTTCACGCAGTTCCTCTTTGGTGGTTGACAGTTATTCCAAATATCAATCTTGGTTTCATTCAAACATGCTTGGGATACCACATTTCAAAAATATTATTTTTATTAGGAGGCTTGCAGGAGAAAACTGAAATAGTAAGACTTTGTGGTAATAACGACAGATCCTAAAGGGAACTATGTAGAATTTTCAATAACATGCATCCGGAGTGTCGAAATATTAGCAGAGCTACAGTTGGCCGAATAAACCAAATTTTCAATCAGTATGGAGCTGTTTGTAAACATATTCTGAAGAATATGTACAAAGACAGAGACGAAATAATTCTGAACGAATTCGAAATTATTTTAATAATAATCCGAAAACAAGTGTGAGAATTTCAAGTTTGGACATTAACTTACCAAGTGAAACAATAAGGAGAAATCTTAGGAAATATAATAAGATGAAGCCCTTTAAACCAAAGTTTCTTCACACCTTAGAAGAAGGCGATAATGAAAAGAGGATGGAGTATAGTTTATGGGCTCAAGGAGAATATCTAAGTAACAGGAATTTTCTGAAAAAAATTTTGTTCAGTGACGAGGCAAACGATGGAACAGTTAATTCTCAAAATACAAGGTACTGGACGGAAGAAAATCCACATTGGATAATAAATTGCAGAAGACAGTACTCACAAAAAATAAATGTTTGGTGTGGAATATTACATACCAAAATAATTGGCCCCCTTTTTTTTAAAGCAATTTGAATGGTCAACATTTTTTTAATTTTTTGAAAAACGAATTTTCCAACGCCATGGATGAACTTCCACTGGCAGAAGAGGCTCATCTTCTATTTCAATTAGATGGCTGTTCCATCCACAATAGCAGGATTGTGAGAGATTGGTTGGAAGGAAATTTTCCTAATCGATGGATAGGGCGAAATAGTGCATTGATCGAGTTTCCCCCCAGATCCCCGGACATGACCCCATTGGATTTTTTATTATGGGGCTTCGTTAAAGAAAAAGTTTACAAAACTCGCCCAATGAGCAAAGAGGAACTGCGTGAAAGAATAGGACAGGTTTGCAGAGATATCATCCCAAACCAATTATCGAATGTTATGGTTAACATTAGAAAATGATACGATAAATGTATCGAATTAAATGGAGATTTGGTTGAACAGTCCGAAATTTAATGTGTAGGCACTGTCAATACATTTCTTTTGTAGTAGTTAATTTATGTTATTAATATTGGTAATTATATTATTGGATGTAAAGATGTGCATTTCTATTCCTTGACAACAAACTGCAGTGATCTAAGAGACATAACATATCCCACATAGAGTTTTATGTTCTGAAGGAGTATTTTAAATCATATTATTTACAAAATTGTGATTTATATGACAACTATTTGAATTATTTCGATATTAATATGAATATTTTGCTTATGCTATATTTCTGTTAAAAAACATAATTTTATGATGAAATTTTGGTCACACCCATTTGAAAGCAACACAAATCCAGTGGCGTCGTCAAATTTTATTAAAAAAAATCGCTAGTATTTTTTTGGATTTTTTACCTTAAAAAAAATTTCAAGTAGGCCGTGAAATTTTTATTTTTATTTCGAATTCATTGCATTCAACTAGAACTATTGATGCTCTATGTACTGGAAAAAAAAACTTCTGAATCGGATTATAAATAACAGTTTTGGAGAGGTGGCCCGCTTTCAAATGGGTCACTCTGTATATATATATACAGTGAAAACCGGATATAACGACATTGAAGGGACCGTATACTTTGGACGTTATGTCCGATAGTTGTTATAAGCAATATACACAAGTATGTATGTATATATTATGTCTGTTTGTAGTATGGGGATAGGTTATGCATATGAACTTGTTTTCAAATAACTTTATGTTCAGATGTCCTCATCATTTAATTTTCAAAGAGTTGTTATCGAAAAGAGCTTTTTATTTTATCTCTATCCTTCCAAATCGTGATATCGTAGAGTGTGAGACTCCACATTCCTTTGCAATTATTATTTGACTCGCAATTTTCTAATCTCCATATAATATGTGATTTTTCTTCAATATTAAACACTTTCCTTTTTCTTTTTTGCGACATAGTAACGCGTAATCACACGATCTAAACCAAAAGTTTTGAAATCAACCTGTAATTCACGCAGTCAACTATCGCACTGAATAAGTTTTAAAACATGCAAGATCAAATGGCAAAGAGCGGGAAAGAGGTTCTATAGCAAAATATTCCTTCATATTATTAGTATAAAGGTGAAAATTGTTCGTAATGTTTTGTTTTGCTGGAATAGGTGAACGGTTGGTCGTTATAGCCGATGTATATTTTTTTAAGCGATATGTCGCTGTATCCGATGTCGTTATAGGCGGTATGTGTACTTATTAGTTCATATAGATTCGGCCGGGACCTTGCCATTCGGTTGTTATAACCGATCTGTCGTTATAAACGATGTCGTTATATTCGGTTTTTACTGTATATATATATATATATATATATATATATATATATACACACTGAGTCTGCTTAAGTTGGCTACATATGGGAAACTTTTTTATTATTAATTTTACGAAAAAAAGTTATTCTTCATAAAAAGTTCTGCATGCTCTAAAAGCCAAGATGCAACCATCAGATATCAAATTCTATCAATCTTATACGAGGTATGTCAAAAAATATGAATTTTACTCAGGAGTAAAGTAACTTTATATTTCACAATGTCAAAAATTGTTATTGTGAACAGTTGATAACCTTTTAATTAGTTAATGTCTGTCTTGTAACATTTCAGCGATGCATTTAAATTAATAATACCATAATAATTCATTTTGTAGTAATAATTTAACGAACATTATTAGCTCCCTCAATTCACTAACGCTTCAACATATCCGCCTTCTCTTTCAATACAGGTAATTGTTCTACCACGAAAGTTTTTCAATACCCTTCTAACCGGAGTAATACTCTAAACGCATTGTAATGACTCTTTCCAAATGAGCAACATCTGCAAATGGCCTTTGAAGATACACCTTTTTCTTCCACAAGAAAAAATCGAGTGGCGACAAATCGTGAGACCGAGGAGGCCAAAAAATTTCAGAAAACCGATAAATAACTCTTCTATTAAAACGATTTTCAAGGTATTGCCTTATATCTAACCTACTGTGGCATGGGGCACCATCCTGTTGGAACCATATTTGTTGACGTTGAAGGAGGGGAACATTATCAAGAAAATCGTCTAATTCATTCTCTAAAAAGAGCAAATAACGGTCCCCATTCAAAGATTCATGAAAAAAAAATGTCAAATTATTTTATTTCGGTAAATTCCACACCACACATTTGTTTTGATGGTGACATTTGGATTAGTATCACTCCACCAACGGCAGTTTTGGCTAGAGACTGTTCCATTTGATGTAAATGTTGATTCATCCGAAAAAAGAATATGTCTTGCCATAAATGTGTTATCTTCTAACATTCCTTGGATGTTACAACAGAATTCAAATCGTCTATCATGATCTCTTGGTCTTAACGTATGAATAAATCGGGAGTTGTATGGGTGAAACTTAAAAAAAATAATTGAAACCGTATCTTTGTTAATAGGATTTTGCATCGAAGCTGCCCTTTCTCGCAAGGATATTTTAGGATGTTCGATTGATGAAGATCAATACTTCAAATTCAATGTCATCATTGGCAATCCGTTGTTGGCGTTTGTTGCTAAATTTATTTTTTACATCTCCAGAAGTCTTAAATTTTGTTAATAATTTCCTTACTGTGACATAGTGAAGATGAAAAAAAAAACTATAAATTAATGCAACTGCATATTTGAACGTGATTTTTAATTTCGAACAACTTTTCACAATAACAATTTTCGACAATGTGAAATATAAAGTTACTTTACTCTTGAGTAAAATTCATATTTTCTGACATACCTCATATAAGATTGATATAATTTGATATCTGATGGTTGCATCTTGACTTTTAGACCATGCAGAACTTTTTATGAGGAATAACTTTTTTTCGTAAAATTAATAATAAAAAAGTTTCCCATATGTAGCCAACTTAAGCAACTCACTGTATATGTATATTATATATATATATATATATATATATATATATATATATATATTTAATTTCTTATTATTATATTTTTTCTCTTTTTTTGTGTTATGTTATTAGAATTAAGTAGTAAATAGGGCAATTTGTACTGTGATTATAATGTATGATGACTTTTGTTGAATTATAATGTTGTGAATAAATAAATAAATAAAAATATTTGAAACTAACACTTGGCATTTCTTTGGACACAGTCCAATGCAATTTCCAGAGGAAATATTTTTTAATATATCACTCTATTAATTCATCTTAATGCCAATGCCATTGAAATGCTTTATAAGCATTCCAAGACAAGAACTTGACAATAATCATTTCATTTTAGAGGAAGAAATAATATATAATATGAAAAAAGTTATATGGTGTTTTGATTCAATATGAGTAGTCAGTTTAAATATTAAAATCAAATATATTTATTTACTTATCCCAAGAATTCGGTACCAAAAGTCGATATAATAGACACTACAAACATTAACAGCTAACACATACAAAAACATTATTTTTAGATTCAAAATGTTAATTCTAAGCACAAAAAAAAAAGAAGAAATGTATTTTTATTATCTTTAGATCTTACACAATCATATGGGAGATAATTAATGAAAGGATATTTTCAATATTTTTTTATTTGACAGGGTTGGCAAAGAGCAAAAAAAATCATCGGCTTTTGAATGAAAAATACACTATATGTTCGGTGTATTCTACTGAATGCCAAGTGAACATTGGCACAACCAGATGCCCACTCCTTGATATATTTTTTTAAATCAATAGTTTATAAAAATATTTGGACCAGTTTTCGGCAGAGCTTCCCCTAGAATTTCTAGCTTGGAATGAATCCCCCAATGTACACTATTCTAAATTGAATATGATGAAAATTTGAATTGAAAAAATATTGTTTTTATATGTCACTACAGAAAATCAGTTTACAGAGGCATAATTCGTTCTAAACATCAGGCACGTTACATTAATACATTTTTCTATGGAATGATGACAAGTGAGGTTGACAAAAAAGTGCCTCGCAAAACTGACCTTCATCTATAAAGTGCCAAACTACTTCAACACTTAAACCGAACAGCAACTAAAAAAAAAGTGTGCTCGAACCAATGAGGGGCTTAAGAAGCACAATACCAACCAGCCAAATGTCTACCTTGTCCGCCAGGGTACATGCAGCGGAATATCCTTCCTAACTCCTCTGCCTGAATTCTTCCGGCAGGTGTCAGTTCACCTCCCCACTTCAAAATTAGCACCAGAGAAGGTTCAGCAGGCTTGTCTACTGAAACAAAATAGATTGCACGGAAGTTTCATAACCATTCAAAACAAAATGGATGGTTTGGCACCCCGTTGGGCGCCAATATATTACTGCAATTGATGTTAGAATTTGTGAGACTTTGATTCGGTTCAAAAATAAACTAGAAGTTCTCGATATTTATTCAGATGGTGAGAGTATAAAGTTATGAGTGTGAAGTGTTCAACACTTCTTTGGAAATAGTTTTTTCACGATCAAAAAAATATGCTGATGGATTTTTTTTTTCTTTTATTGAATATATGAATATTAATATCACGTTGAAAAGGGAAACATTCTCAATTGAATAGAAAGTTTTTCTGTGAATTGAAAAATCCACGATAAATGAAGTATTTTTTTGTGAATGTCTAACAGAAAACAACTACTTCCCTGGCTAAAGCCACGCTGGACATTGAACTACATCTGATAGATTGATTCGTTGAAAATATAAACAGGATGTTCATAAAATCAGAAAAAATCTTTCTATCAATATTCAATTGAGAATGTTTCCCTTTTCAACATGAATACCCCACAAGAGGTTATCTTGCCGATGGAAGATAGTGACTAAAGTTTATCTTTCAGTCGCAGATGATTCCACATCTGATTTTATGAACATCCTGTTTATATTTTCAACAAATCAATCTATCATACCCCATGACAGTTTTAATGTCAGAAAACACTAATTTCAAAGTGTCTCTCCAAAAGAAATGATTCTAACTTTTTCCATCTTTGCAAAGTGAGATTGCTTCTCGAAAATGTGTTTCCCATTTCTTCCGGTCTTCCTGATGATCATGGAAGCGTGAAATAGATTTTCGTCGACAAAAATGTATTGAAGACCTAGTGAATGCGATGTCTCTCCTCAGCCAATGTAACTTAATGATTTCTGGTGAGTACTCTCTTTTGGAAAACATTCTTCTTTGCCTCATTCATCTTTATGAGTTCTTAATCAAGACTGGAATAGAAAATCAAATAACACTATCTGAATGAAAATGCAAATTTTCAATTTCAGATTATTTTTTTTTGAGTTAGGGCCTTTTCAGAATATCTATCAGATGCAGTTCAATGTCCAGCGTGGCTTTAGCCGGGGAAGTAGTTGTTTTCTGTTACACATTCACAAAAAATAACTTCATTTTAATCGTGGATTTTTCAATTCACAGAAAAATCTTTGTATCAATATTCAATTGAGAATGTTTCCCATTTCAACATCTGATAGATATTATGAAAAGACACTAACTCAAAAGAAAAAATCTGAAATTGAAAATTTGCATTTTTATTCAGATAGTTATTTGATTTTCTATTCCAGTCTCAATTAAGGACTCATAAATATGAATGAGGCAAAGAAGAATGTTTTCCACTCACCAGAAATAATTCGTAACATTGACGAAAGAGAGGCATCGCATTCACTAGGTCTTCAATACATTTTTGTCGACGAAAATATATTTCACGCCTCCACGATCATCAGGAAGACCGGAAGAAATGGGAAACACATTTTCAAAAGCAATCTCACTTTGCAAAAACGGAAAAAGTTAGAACAATTTCTTTTGGAGAGACACTTTGAAATTAGTGTTTTTATGACATTAAAACCTGTCATGGGGTATGATAGATTGATTTGTTGAAAATATGAACAGGATGTTCATAAAATCAGATGTGGTATCATCTGCGACTGAAAGATAAACTTTAGTCACTATCTTCCATCGTCAAGATAACCTCTTGTGGGGTATTCATGTTGAAAAGGGAAACATTCTCAATTGAATAGAAATATTTTTTCTGATTTTATGAACATCGTGTTCATATTTTCAACAAATCATTAATAGCACATTATTCAACTTTCTGCGATCTGGTCGTCTTTATTTGATATAAATATTGTTAGGATCTAAACAAGATCCTAAGAACATTTGATGTTTTTTGGTACCAATATTAGATGTGTTCTCCACTTTTGGTTTAACAAATTAATTATATAGAAAATTACATAGTTTCCATTTTAATTTCCAAGAGTTTCTTAGTACAAAGCCATTTGAATCACTAAATATTTAATCTATTAAGCATGATGTACGTGAATTTAAAAATAGAAGGTGTTTACTTGAAAAGGGAAACATTCTCAATTGGAAGCGTCAAATAGATTTTCTTCGACAAAAATATACAGAGTGGGCCATTGAAAACCAAACAGCGGCTCTGTAGGTCGGCAGAACCGAATTATATAAAAACGCTCGGACACGTCAACTACATTTTCGAGGGGGACATCATTCGCGATGAAATTCACCCGAAATACATTCCATCCCTCGGAGCTGTGACCGCCACCCCTAAATTTTTAAATGGCAACATATGGGAAGTGATACCTTAGTATCAAACAACAAAAATAAATTAATTCTATCGATTCGATTTGTTTTCGAGATATAGGAACTTGAAGTTAGCAAATCACTTTTTATTCACTCAATCAATAAAAATAACATCTAAAAATGCAACTGTTTAAAGATAATTATCATTGTCAAGGAATTAAATGATCTAACTGTTTACCAACAAATAACATGCAATTTTAATTTCATCCTCATTTACTTGATCGAAAAAAAATTAAGATTCTTAAGAATTAATAAAAAGATGTTTTCTCGAATTCGACTAAAATGCGAGTACAACAAAAACATGTATGAGATAATTTTTTTCGCGCCAAATTCCAGTAATAGTTAAGGTCAAATTGTCTAAATAGATTTTATAGATATATTATTTTAGAATAGAGTTGATTTTTGTCAAATTACTAAACTACTGTATTTCTATTTCTACTGTATTTCTATTTCTATTGCTGAATAAACTTATTATTGAATAAATTTGTTTATCCACAATTAGTAGACATCATTGAAAATGACGATCATTACCATGAAGACCACTTGATATTTCAACAAGACGGGGCACCTCCACATAATGCACAGCCTGTTAGGCCGTTTTTGGATAGAATGTTTCCTGGAAGTTGGATTGGAAGAAGAGGCTCTATAGAGTGGCCAGCCAGATCTCCAGATTTAACCCCACTCGACTTTTTCCTGTGGGGTAACTTGAAAAACAAAATATTTGCAACCGAACCAGAATCTCTGGAAGATTTACGAAGGAGAATTATTGAAGAATACCGTCGAATAACGCCGGAAATGCTACTAAATGTGAGGTCTCGTTTTGAACAGAACTTGTACTATTGTATGGAAATGGGTGGTAGACAGTTTGAACATTTAGTTCATTGACAATATTAATAATTGCGACAGTTGCTTTATCAGATATTGTTTTTATTGAGTGAATAAAAAGTGATTTCCCAACTTCAAGTTCCTATATCTCCAAAACGAATCGATAGAATTAATTTATTTTTGTTGTTTGATATTAAGAAGGAACTTTCAAATGAGGTATCAATTGCCATATGTTGCCATTTAAAAATTTAGGGGTGGCGGTCACAGCTCCGAGGGATGGAATGTCCCCCTCGAAAATATAGTTGACATATCCGAGTGTTTTTATATAATTCCGTTTTGCCAACCTACAGAGCCGCTGTTTCGTTTTCAATGGCCCACTCTGTATTGAAGACCTAGTGAATGCGATGCCTCTCTTGCGTTATTGTTACAAATGATTTCTGGTCTTTTGGAAAACATTCTTCTTTGCCTCATTTGTCTATATGAGTTCTTAATTAAGACTGGAAACAAATAACTATCTGAATAAAAATGCAATTTTTCAATTTCAGATTTTTTCTTTTGAGTTAGGGTCCTTTCAGAATATCTATCAGATGTAGTTCAATGTCCAGCGTGGCTTTAGCCGGGGAAGTAGTTGTTTTCTGTTAGACATTCACAAAAAATAACTTCATTTTTATAGTGGATTTTTCAATTTACAGTTATATCTTTCTATTCAATATTCAATTGAGAATGTTTCCCTTTTCAACATGAATACCCCACAAGAGGTTATCTTGACGATGGAAGATAGTGACTAAAGTTTATCTTTCAGTCGCAGATGATTGCACATCTGGAGTTATGAACAACATGTTCATATTTTCAAACAAATCAGTGTGTTTACTGTTTATGGAGACAACATGATTATCCTATTGATTTTTTTATTTTAGGCTCAGAAAAATTTATAGTAAAATGGTTTGTGATTGTAAGAGAATGGTGTAACTCAAATATGCTTTCCTTTAATATATTCAAAACAAATCTAATGTCATTTCATTGCAATATAGCAGAAATCCCTTTGGGGAATAACGTAATCTCCCATATTGCTATGCACACCACAGAGAGGTTCTTGGATCGCTATTCTTTGCGTATAGTGTTAAACTGTGTTGAAAAATATGGCCACCAGTTTGTCTACAAACTTCTTTCAAACTGAGGCTATATTTGGATTCTAGAGATAGGGAGTATTTCTATGAAATCTATCTAAAATTCATGGAAAACGAAGAAGACTTAAAAAATAAATTCTTTCAAAATACCATCTGGAGTTTTTTTCCGTTTTAACAGTTTTATAAAGGGTAAATGAAAATGTGCCTTACCATCATCGGAACTTGATCCTCTAGGTCTTCCTTTAGGCTGATACTTCATCTGAACTTTTCGATTGATTCCAGAAAAATGCCCATACCTATGTCAAAAAAATATTAGTAAAGTTTTCATCAACTACTATGCTGAACATACATTTCCAAGACTCCCTTCAATTGTTCAAGTTTCCCCTGTTTTTCTTCTATCTCCGGATCAGCTTCGTGTTGTTGAATTTCGGCCAGAAGTGATCTGGCTATATCTAATATCTCTTGTAGTTGTTTTGGTCTCTTCAATTTAACATGCCCATGTTTGTAGCCATCATACTTCTCAAATATCTCAAAAAATCTGAAAAAAATAAGACATTAATAGAACTAAAATACTGTTTGATGAAAGGCTTCATATAAAGACCTGAGACAATCAAACCTGAATGCATTCAAGATATTCCAGAAAATTTTCATTACGGCTGCAATTCCTACACTAGCTACTAGATATATATTATACAGTGCGGTCCATAGTTATGGCATAAATTCATTTTTAGCGTTATTATGTATTTGTTTAAAAAAACCTGAAACAGTTCGATTTCTATTGACAATTTACAGCATGCACCCTCTCTGAATTATGAGTACCCCGTCAAAAATTTTAAATAAATGTGAAGGGGGGTCGTGTGGCACCTTGTTTAAAAGGGATTTTCATTCTCTGTTCAGCAATACTAAGTTTTTCAAATTTGGTGTGATCATAACTGAGAAATTTTATTTTGAAAACGCATAATTTTGATACTTTACGTAGAATGAAGGAAATTAAATTAAATGTTCAAAATGACCACCATTCACTTCTTGACAATAAGCAAGTCAATCTTGCAATTCTCGTACATTTTGTAGAACCTCAGGGGTTATGTTGTTGATTTCTTCTGTTATCCCTACTTTCAAATCTGCAATATTGTCTGGTCTATTGAAATATACTTTTGATTTTAAATAACCCCATAAGAAATAATCAGGTAAAAGTCGTTCAAGACACCAAAAAATTATTCACGAAACCCACATAAATAATGTAATATCAATCTAGTAGACTACTTTTTTTTTATATTTATAAGTTGCTGACACACGTTAGTGTATTGAAAAATATTTGTGTGTGTATTTGATTTAACTATGACTCATTTATCCGAAACTCAAAGAATAGACATTTTAATTATGATTGGATGCGGTAATAAAACAAGAACGCAAAAGGAAGTTTGTGAAATGGTCAACACGTTTCACAGTCTACAGTTAGTGAAATAGAAACAAAATTTCGTGAAACTGGACATGTAAAAACTATTCAAAAACCCGGTCGAAATGTTAAAATGGATGAGGAAAAAAAGTTAGATGTACTGTTAGCGATCGAGTAAAATCCGCATTGGACAAGTAGACAACTTGCCGCCGTCAATGATGTAAGTAAATCATCGATATTGAAAGTTTTACATAAAGAAAAATACCATCCTCATAAAGTTCAGTTGGTTCAGGAGTTAAATGAGGATGATCCTGATAGAAGGCAACAATTCTGTGAACTGATGATGGACAGAATGGAAACAGAATTGCAGTTCATAAACAAAATTGTTTTTCTGATGAAGCTACTTTTCATTTAAATGGAACGGTTAATAGACAAAACTGTAGATATTGGAGCAGAGTAAAATCCTCATTGGATGTGTGAGGCTCACACACAATATCCTAAAAAAGTGAACGTTTGGGCTGGTATCATTAACAACAAAATTATTGGCCCTTATTTTTTTGAAGGCACAGTTAATGGTGAGGTTTATCTAGATTTTTTTATGAACTTTTTACAGCCTACATTAAAAATACTTTTTCCTGATGTTAATGATCCAAATGCAATAGATAGATCAATTTGGTACCAACAAGACGGAGCTCCACCGCATTACAAACGTATTGTTAGAGATTATTTGAACGAAGTTTTTCCCAATAGGTGGATTGGAAGACGTGGAACGATTGAATGGCCGCCTAGATCCCCCGATTTGACTCCTCTCGATTACTTCTTATGGGGTTATTTAAAATCAAAAGTATATTTCAATAACCAGCAATATTGCAGATTTAAAAGTTAGGATAACGGAAGAAATTAACAACATAACCCCTGAGGTCCTACAAAATGTTGTACGAGAATTCCAAGATCGACTTGCTTATTGTCAAGAAGTGAATGGTGGTCATTTTGAACATTTAATTTAATTGTAAAATAAATTGAAAAATACTTCCTAAACATTATGTGACATTATTTCCTTCATTCAGTAAATATCAAAATTTTACATTTCAAAATAAATTTTCTAGTTATATTAAATTTGAAAAACTTAAATTGCTGAACAGAGAATGAAAATCCCTTTCGAACAAGGTGCCACACGACCCCCCTTCTCATTTAACATTTTTGAGGGGGTGCTCATAATTCAGAGGGGATGCAAGAAGGGGGTAATATTTTCATACTGTAAATTGTCAAATTGACAATAGAATTCGACCTGTTTCAGGATTTTTTAAACAAATACATAACGCTAAAAATGAATTTATTCCATACCTATGGACCGCACTGTATATGTAAAGTATCAAAAGGATAAACATTGGTTCACAACATCGCTACTTCTACATCTCTTTCTATTTTCACAACCAGACTGCTTTTAACTTTCAAAAAAGTTAAAGTCCATTTTTAATTATGTTTTATTCTGTAGTATTAGCGTCCTTCACTTAGAATTGGGTTTCGAGGTAGCGGGAATAGGACACAATGAGTAGTCTGAATATCAAATTGGCGTCTTTATCAAGGCTAAAAATACATGAAATGTTTAATATATCATGTTAATAAAAACATGATTGTTAAAAGTTAACACACAAGGGAACAAAAATATGGTAAAAAAACAACAAACAACTATTATTAACATGAGATATTAAACATTTCATGTATTTTCAGCCTTAATAAAGAAGCCAAATAAACGTCGAACCGTCGGCAATTTGATATTCAGACTACTCATTGTGTCCTATTCCCGCTACCTCGAAACCCAATTATGTTTTATGTCACCATTAGAGCAAATTAATATTGAATGCATTCGATTTCTCAGAAATAAATTCGGATAAGAACTTTGTTGAACTGAAAAAATAATTATATTGAACAGAGATGTTGGTACTGACACATTTATAATGTTTGACTTGGCGAAAAGTCAGATGAATCGCTTTTGAAACAAAACAAATTCAGATACTTCAGTGCAACTATTGGCACAAACCAGGATACAGGGGATCAGAATGCCTTAAAAGACCAGCAAACAGACAAGAGTTCATCAAATGTGGAGGAAGAGGCACTAATGATCCAACATTCAGAAGATACATAATAAATGACAAAATCACAAGTATTCCAATGGCTTTCAGGATCAATACTATTAATGTTCAAGATATGTGTTTGAACAGTATTGCAACCTCACACATGTGTCATGATATATCACAATTTTCCGACTTTATCCATGACATTGATCAAAACGCATGTTTGGTAGTGAACAAATCCACTGATATGATCAGAAAAGGGCCATTTAACTGATTCCGAAGGTAGAAAAACTATAAATTTGTGATTGAAAACTCCAGAAATATTAACTAACCTTTTATCAATTCCAAAAGCATCAGGCAAAGGTTGCAATTTCGTATTTTCACAAATGGATGCAAAAATTGTGAATTAAAATGGTAAAGTTATCGGCAAAACTTTCAGAAAAGATGAACTATATTACATTCTGGCTGAATCAGAAAGCACAGCCATAGCAAGTCAGCAATATGCAGAAATGGCATCAGCGTTATGGCTATTTAAATAAAACTGACTCGAAGAGAATGAAAAGTGAAAATTGAATAAATGAAATTTCATTCAATTCATGTGATCAGTTACCTGCCTGTGAAGTTTGCATAATGAGCAAACAATCGGCTGCAATTTTGCTGTTGAGCAGGTCTGATATCTGACTAACAATTTCAAGTCACAACCATATTTTTCTTCTTCACAAGAATATCTATCTAATGAATTGATTAATTATGAAAATCAGAGTTCAAAATTAATTGAAAAAAATGAGTGTTCCCAAGAGAAAAAAGTGAATTCGAGACTAAGATATTATATGCATATGTCCTTACTTGGGATGTCTGACTTCAACCTTCATTTTCTGCTTCGGCGTTCTGTCACCGTGCCTGATGACAGCCACGACGCATCTTAGCTCCATCATCTTCCCAAACGTCGTTGGCACAATTGGAGGGTCATCTAACTGAAATGGAACCGACCACGGTATGTGCAGGGTGGGTGCCAATTCTCTAAGGATCATATTGCCCAATATCCTGGCACAATCATCGTAATATTTGTTGGAATTTTTGACGAAACTGAATCCGTTGACATCACAGACAAATGATTTGCCACTAGCTCTAAGAAGGTCGAAACCGCAGACTGCTTGTTTGAACGCCAGACAGACTTTGCGGGATATGAGTTTTTCTGCATTGCTCAATATCACGGGATAGCGAATCTCTTTGCCATCTCTGTCTCTTTCAACTTTGCCATCTAGAGCAGGAGACTTTCTAGCTTCGGCATGGGCATAGTCTGGACCGACAGTGTAAACCTTGAAGGAAACAAATTCTACTAATATAAACAGGATAAATCCCAATTACAAAACAGTTTGAATAATGAATCAAGTTTCATCAGTTACTAATTGGAGCTAGGAGGTATGTGATGAACATAGAATATATACACATAAATGTGTAGAATTTATTGAACCAGACGTATTTATGAATTTTGTTGATTCTTGGGAATTTGGTTTGTGTATGGAAAATGAGGATTCTTCAATAACGTACTTTAGTTAATTGCCAACATTACGTTTTTGTTTCTTCAGGCTAAAATAGTTGATTAACAACTACATAGTGAGCTAGACCATCATTTTGAGTTAGTTTTTTTTTTTTTCTCTTCTTCATGATGAAGCACAAAGCAGGTATATATGGTAAGGATGTAATTATCGCATTTTAAGAAATATTGAACTGAAAAATATTGTCAAGGAGATTGAAACAGTTCATTGAAAAATGTATGTCATGCAATTCACTAACCTTGACATCTGTTCCATCAGTAGGCATAAAGTCTTCATAAATGAAACTACCAGTTTTCCTAATCCTTGATTCTGGGGAATAAACACTGCTTCTACTGCCAATCTATTCCATAAAAAATATATGATTGTGCTATATCAAGATGCTTATTTCCAAGATTCTTTTAGTTATATCATTGATGAGAAATATTATGTTTCTGTAATATTATCTGGGTAATGAACACTTATCAAAACAGAAACAAAATATGGGATTTCATAGGTGTAAAATTCCCTAAAGAAATATGTCTCACCTTCCTGAAGAGCCTTTGACTTCCCCCTCCGGCAGATGTAGGATAGTAAATATAAATATTATGATCCTCAGCAGAAACAGGTTTTTCAACAAATGGTTTGTTGAAAACAATTCCATTGACTTCAACGTGATCTTCACATTCGAATAGTTCATGTTCTGAAACAAAATTCCTTGTAGATTTGTTTTGACCAAACTATGCACCCCATGTAAGGGTGGCCAAGTGTTACAATAATTATGAATAAAATTGTTCATCAATTTTTTTTTAATATGAATTATTCAAATTTTATGGCATGTGGCATGTAAATGTATAATGTAATTGGTTGACATTGATTAAATTTATGTGGAGCACATATTCATAAATAATCAACCAGAGGACTAGGATCAAGTAAAATAATATTCTTTGTTTAGTTTTTAAAACTGAATATAGGGTTAATAAATTTACATACGCTTTGGATCCAAACTGTCTCTATCCAACACAGCATATCTAGGGATTTCGATGCCTTCAGCATCTAATGTAGCATATACTTTTCTCCTATCTTGGATGTCATATTGCATATGAAGATTATTTATAACATATGGATTATGTAACTGAGCGTATTGAATAGCTTTGTCTAATGGGAATCCTTTTGAATGAAATGATATGAGACAATCACATACTGGCCATTCTTCAACAGGTTTCTAGAAATATAAAAAAATTATAATTAAAATATAACTTTTGACACATCAAACTTAATATACTATAACCATAAGAGTTAGGTCAGTCAAATGGGAAAGTTAGGCGATTTTCCAGGACAGGTTCATGTAAAAATCGTAATTTTGATTTTTTCTTTATATTTCTGTAATTTTAAAAAATATCAAAAAACATTTTGAATATTTTTTATTCGATACTATGTTCCCTATGAAATGGCAACATCAGATTTCGAATCCAATGTTTCTTACTGTCTGTGCCACCCTTAACTTTTTTTAATGGGGACCTGGATATTTTTTTCATTCTTCACGATTATATTTTATCCTGAATTCATAGCTGTATCACACACTAAAACTGGACCAATAAAGTAATTGATTAAAATTAGGTAGTAATAAAAATTATTTTAGTAACTGTTTAAAATTTCCAACATTTCAAGAAATACTTTTTGCACATTGAGATTCCAAACATTTCCCGTCTTACATACTTTTTAGAAGAATTTTCTCGCAAAGAATTCTAATTGCAGGAGTGTGGCAACATTTTTCCCCGTACATATTTGTGGTTTGCTGGACCCTATTTCATTGTTGGCAATTTAACTGGATAAAAATATGTGGAAATCTTGCAAGAAATGTTGGATGATCTTCCGATTAGTAAACGGTGTAACAGTCTTTGGTTGCAAGAGGATTCATGTAGTCTATACAATTCCAGAATAGTTGTAGATTATTTGAATGAAACATTAGAACAAGATGTCCATTGGTATGGCCTCCCAGTTCACCTGAATTAAATTCAGTAGATTTTTATATAATTAGAACTAATTTCTGTACACTTTCCGAAAAAAAAATCATTTCTGAAAAGTTGTAGACATGGAATTATTACTCTCAGGGTCGTTAGATATACCAAAAATGTGCTCTATGATTAGGTGGGGTTGTAATAGTTTGAAATATTTCAAAACTATGAGACAATATGGCACTGAATGTTCATTGATGACTATCCAGTAGATATTTTAATTTTTCAGGAAACCTGAGTTCTTCGTTTTTCAAGAATTATCCAAATTCAATTCAAGTGATACAAAATCTATCTGCACACCAAATAGGAGCTATAGTGGATATCCAATTGACCCTGAATAATAATCGATTGCATTTTGGGGTTTTCTGTTGATCTGAGAATTTAGAGTTTCTCTCCAATGATAACAGATACATTTAGACTTTTCAAAACGGATTTATTTTCAGAAAAAAAATGTCGAGTTTTGTTGTCCAAAGAGTTTTCCAGCCTATCTTGCCTCCTACTGTTTTATAAAAATGTCGTTTGGATGTTCCTTCTCTTCTGGCGTACTATATACATCACTCAAGTCAAACCCCATCTAGTCATTGAGCGCTTTTTTTGGTACATTTATCGATCCTGCCAATTTCATAATTCTACATCAATAATTACGGAAGATACAAGTTGGATTTGTTTAAAATATGAACAGGATGTTCCATGAGAAGCGAGATAAATTTGGACTTTTCAGAACTGATTTTTTTTTTTTGGAAAAAGTATACATATAGCATATTAGTTGTTCTAATTATGAATCCAATTTTCCACCTTTCCCCTAATATTATTTTTCCAATCTATTATTTTCAATATCATATTTAAAAAGTGTACTACTAACTAATCAATTCCCTAATAAAAAATTTAAAATTGCTCTGTAAACTGTTGGGCAATAAACACTATTATTATTTTTATAAAATGTCGATTGAGTGCTTGCGTAAATTTTTGGTAAATCGATCTATCCTGCGAATTTCATAATTCTATGTCAAGATTTACAGAAGATACGGGGGTGTTGAGAAGGGAAACATTCTCAATTGAATATTGATAGAAATATTTTTCTGTAAATTGAAAAATCCACGATTAAAATGAAGTTATTTTTTGAGTTAGGGCCTTTTCAGAATATCTATCAGATGTAGTTCAATGTCCAGCGTGGCTTTAGCCAGGGAAGTAGTTGTTTTCTGTTAGACATTCACAAAAAATAACTTCATTTTAATCGTGGATTTTCAATTCACAGAAAAATCTTTCTATCAATATTCAATTGAGAATGTTTCCTTTTCAACATGAATACCCACAAGAGGTTATCTTGACGATGGAAGATAGTGACTAAAGTTTATCTTTCAGTCGCAGATGATTCCACATCTGATTTTATGAACATCCCGTTTATATTTTCGACAAATCAATCTATCATACCCCATGACAGGTTTTAATGTCAGAAAACACTAATTTCAAAGTGTCTCTCCAAAAGAAATGATTCTAACTTTTTCCATCTTTGCAAAGTGAGATTGCTTCTTGAAAATGTGTTTCCCATTTCTTCCGGTCTTCCTGATGATCGTGGAAGCGTGAAATAGATTTTCGTCGACAAAAATGTATTGAAGACCTAGTGAATGCGATGTCTCTCCTGCGTCAATGTTACGGATGATTTCTGGTGAGTACTATCTTTTGGAAAACATTCTTCTTTGCCTCATTCATCTTTATGAGTTCTTAATTAAGACTGGAATAGAAAATCAAATAACTATCTGAATAAAAATGCAAATTTTCAATTTCAGATTTTTTCTTTTGAGTTAGGGCCTTTTCAGAATATCTATCAGATGTAGTTCAATGTCCACGTGGCTTTGCCGGGGAAGTAGTTGTTTTCTGTTAAATTCACAAAAAAATTTTAAGGAATTTTTCAATTCACAGAAAAATATTTCTATCAATATTCCATTGAGAATGTTTCCCCTTTCAACATGAATACCCCACAAGAGGTTATCTTGACGATGGAAGATACTGACTAAAGTTTATCTTTCAGTCGCAGATGATTCCACATCTGATTTTATGAACATCCCGTTTATATTTTCAACAAATCAATACGGGGGTGTATCCATGAGAAGACATCCTGTATACTTAGGTGCCCCAGCTAAAATGTTTCTGATTTTGAATAATTGATTATAGCAGACGTTAATGAAATTATCAAAATCGGAGCCTGTTTCAGTGGTTTTAGATGTGAAGGGGTTCACTGACTTTACTAATTTAACTTCAGTCTAAGGAACTTCATGTATGCAATGTGACATGTGTTACATGAGATGGTTTCTATTTTAAAGCAGGGTTCAAAACGATTATCTGCTATCCCAACTGCAACTATTTAATTTGATCAGAAAAATTATATTCACCTGAAGAATCACTTCCTCTTCGAAAACTATCACTTTAATATACTCGAACTCTTGCAGCCTCGTCAAAATTTCTTTCATAGGTTTACTCTGAGTTTTCTTTTCCATTGCACACACCCCCACTATCACAACCTTGCCCCCATCGTCGTCCATGTCTTGGGGGCTCGAGCTCAAGTCGTTTGGATCGCATAACTCCAAATCACTCTAAAAAAAATAATCTCGTTAAAGAATAAAAATTAATAACAATGTATCAATAAAATCATTTCCCATTATTATGAGCTTACTGATTACTTAGGGTGGCTCTAAAGAGTTCTAGATCTCCTTCACATTCTGATGTTATCAGTAAAAAAAGTAAAAATTAGAGTATGCTGTCAAAATGGAATAACAAAATTAAAGAATTCATTATCAAGAATACCCATCAACATGGCCGTCTCCTCCATGGAGAGGATGCTACAGAAGCAGTTCTTGTTCATGATTCTGTCACTCAATAGATAATATCTCAGGAGGATGATGGAGCTTTTAGCAAGATGACATCCCCCGAGTAATTAATATAGTTTTTTATATATTTATTTGAAAAGCAAGTGATTTTGTTGATTCAAATAAATGTTATCACTGACGATTCTTCCCATAAAGGAAGTATATTCCACGTCTCAATCACAGTTGAACTTTTCAAACTCTGAGATACCAAATAAAAACATTTTTGTTTTCGTAACAAAAATAAGGTCAGAGACTCATACTATTGCAAAGATGAAATTGTATGAATTGTCTACATCAAATATCACTTCAATAAAAAATACGAATTATAAAAACAACAAATTACCCAATCACTGCCAAGAAATTCACTCTGACTTCTTGATCCGATATAAAACATCATGAGAAACTAAATTACAAATTTTGATAGCTACTTTAATATTCCAAGGCCGGAGATTATATATTAAAATGATAAGGTAATTACACATTTCATGTGTAAATAAAAGTGATAATTGGTGCCGTTAGAATATCCAAAGGTTCTAATTATTGACATGCATTCCTTAAAATAATTTTGTTGAACAGAATAATGTTTCTGGATTCATGGTCGGGACAAAATTATTTTACTTAATGAAAGCAATTGCTGAGAAGTGAAAAAACATCCAATATGTTCAGTTAAGTTTGGTCGATTAAAGATAGAATCTCGAGTATCCCGTTGGTAGGTAAGCAGTTCATGTGCACTAATATTGATTATGAATATAATTAATAAGTCAATAAAAAAGTATATTTTCATCCATACCACTTCAATGTTTATGGATTTTTTAAGCACAAAATTATTTTCTTTAAGGTAGATATATCGGTACGAAGCATGTTCATTTCAACTAATGTCAAAATCCCCAAAAGTCCTATGGTCTACTGTCAATGAAATTTCAGGAAAGCATAAAAAAGTCGAACTGTCGAACTGAAAGGAATAAAAACAGAAGAAAACTCAATAATCACTAACAAACTCGATATTGCTAATGTATTTGTTAACCATTACTCAACTGTGGGTGAAAAAATGGCTAAAAAAATCAGGCAAGAAGCACAGGAGGTAATACCTCAAAATGTGAATACTGTGGGTGATACTATTTTCCTAACACCATGTGATGAGGCTGAGATATTGAATATAATTAAAGTGCTAAAGACAAACACTGCACCTGGGTATGATGGAATTTCTGTGAAAGTTATCAAAACTTTAGCTGAACATATAGCGAAACCTTCATGTATTTTGATAAACGATATCTTTGCCACTGGCATATGCCCTTTAAACTTCAAAATAACAATTGTTAAACCTGTATTTAAGTCGGGCGAAAAAAACAAATCATCACCGTCCAATAAGCATAATATCCAATCTGGCAAAAATATTCGAAAAAATCCTCAAAAAACGTCTAATGGCTTTCACAGAGAGACATCATATAATTTCAGATTTCCAATTTGGTTTCCAAAATGGAAGATCAACTTCTGATGCCATAGTTAACTTAGTCACACAAATATATGAACACTTAGATAAAAAACGACCATGCCTGGGAGTATTTATCGATTTGGCCAAGGCCTTCGATACCATTAGTCATGAAAAATTACTGTAGAAATTAAATAATCTTGGTATCAGAGGTCTGCCAAATGATCTAATCAGAAACTACCTCAATGAAAGAGTACAAATAGTTCAAATAGACGGTGTACTGAGCGACCCATTAGAAATTAAATACGGAGTTCCCCAGGGTACTGTTTAAGTGCCAATCCTGTTTATATTATATCTGAATGATATGTTATCATTGATATTTCTGGAAAATTGGTCTCATACGCTGATGATACAGTGCTAATAATTGATGGAACAACCTGGGAAGATGTAATATCTCATACAAGAAACGATATTGACACTATAGTCAATTGGCTTGATGATAGTTTCCTGACAATATTATTGATAAAACATCTTACATTTCATTCTGTAGTAACACTCATGATTTTCCCAATGCACAGAACATCAATATTCATTTAACCAGCAGAAATAAGAACATAACTCTGAAAAAATCCAGTTCAGTTAAATATCTCGGAATACACATTGACCAAAATCTAAAATGGAAAATACATATAGACTATCTTTGTAAAAGACTCAGAGCCCTTTTGTATGTTTTTCGAACACTTAAAAATATACTGAGTATCAATGATTTGCGCAGTACATATTTTTTGTTAGTTCAGTCTCTCTTAATGTATGGAAATCTAGGATGGGTTGGGGTCTATAGTACAACTGTACAACCGCTTATGGTACTACAGAAACGATTTCTCAAAATTATCTATAATTTAAATTTTCGTTTCCCATCGGCACAAATATTCCAATATTGTGAACTGATGAGTTTGAGATATCTTTACTTTAAACAATTATTAATATTTATATTTCGCAACAGAAATAAGTTCAAAAATCATCAACATGGACATGAAACCCGACTAAAAGTGAGTAGCCTAGATATACCGAAAATGAACAAAGATCAATTACATATATTGGACCCAAATTATTCAATCTTGCTCCAGATCGTATAAAAACGGAATATGTGTTTAAGTTATTCAAGATTTCAGCTCAAAAATGAAAATATAACATTACTATGAACAAATTTTACTGAATTAATCTCTCAATTTTCACATCATTTTTACATCCCCACCTAGCACATTGAATACTTTTAATTTAACACGAGTTTGTAATTTGTATTTTATATTGTAACATTTAATATTTTTATACGTTTACACATTCAAATTATTATGTTTTACAATTTTGCATTATCTACACGTTTAGAGATTTTATACTTTTAGATTTTATATTTAATGTGTCTTTTTTTTAGTATACTAAGAATATTATTCACTATTATTGATATGGTTAGTACTATTTAGAAATATAAGCATTATAATGTTTGCCCGAGTATCTCAAAATATATTATATCTTGACCATCTTCAAAGGAAAGAATTTCGATATTGATGTTTCACAGACAAGTTTTCCAAAAACTTAACTGAATCATCAATACCTATGTTTCCGCTGATAAAAATTCAGTAATAAGACTCGGTTTGACAAACCTTTCCTTCTACCTATATTAATCGCCCATTTTTTCTATTGTATGCTTTTATAAATTTATGTAATTTGGTGATTAATAAAATACTACTTCTACTACTACTATATATCGATCTGTTCATTTGGAAACGATTTTTTTTTTGGCACAATGTGGGCTGGTTGGAGAACCCCGTGCACTTAGGCCTCTTTACTTGGGCCAATTTTGCGCTCACATATTCTGAGAATCAGCTGAGCATGCCGAATTCTCTGACGAAGTTCAGCAGTTTCCTCAGCTGAATCCCTTTGCCATCTTCTGGGTTCAGAATTATGCTCCCAAGGTTGATCTTCCTCTGGTGCACCAAAGCGGTGCACTCAGTGTGTGTCGATGACTCGTCATCTTCCAGGCACCATTTGCATAGGGGATCGATGAGTTCCATGTGCCTGTTCAGGTGACTGTGTCACGTTAGGAGCCCAGTCATAGTCCTGAGTGACAGGATCTCTTTTGACAGGTTCCTAAATGGCCCTTTATATGAATGAATCTTTATTGAGTAGGAAATAATCCTAATATACATACAATAATTGATCACAATACTTACAAATAGAGATAGACATTATTTACAGATGGGTACATAAAAGTAATAGTAGCCTAGGTTTGACAAGACAGAATTAATGGCAATTAGTTGCACTTAAGGTGTTGTGGATCTGATATGATTAGCAAGTTGATTCTTGAATTCTCGAACAGTTTTTTACTGTTTGACATTACAAGGTAGTTGTACTCATCTAAGCCTTTATAATAATGATTTCATCTAATTTGTAAAGTTACATTTGGGAAGGTGGAATTGCTGCCCAGTATGACCTCTGGTTTGGTGAGAATGAATTTGAGATTTTAAAACAATAAATTTGTTAAAATATTCTGGTGCAATGTTATTTAAGATTTTGAAGATAAAGATCATTGATGACTAGTAAAATCTCTGTGACACAACATAAACATAAAGTTAAAACTTCTATAGCGGTTACACTTCAGAATTATACACATTCCTCGATTTTGTAGTTTCTGTGGGCTAGAGATTTTATTGGAATTGAATATGTACATTATAGTAGTAGTAGTAGTAATTTTATTTAGCCTTTCGCTATACATTCCAACAATACATATATAATATGTCACTACAAAATTATAATATTACATTCATATGTTCACTTCTGATAAAATCCTTGACATGATTCTTAATCATATTCAGTGGACTCATCTTCAGTTCGTTTCCTAGTTTATTATATTCCACCACACCTTTGTAGAATACTGAACGCTGTGTCTGTGTTTTCGTTGCTTGCTTCACAACAAAATTATCTTTACCTCTAGTATCATAGTCATGAACAGTTTTGAATTTTACTAATATATTTTTTAAATATTGAGGACATGTGTTTATGTTGATCTTGTGGATGAATACCATAACATTGTACTTTATGAATGATTTGACATCCAACCAGTTCAGGGTTTGTAACATAGATTGAACCGAAGTTCTATAATCACACCGCTTCCACAGTTATCAAAATGTGGTTGAATAATTTAATTGTAGACAGATATTCTGGAATACATAGATAGCTCTTGTGAGACTCTAGGGAAGAAATAGTTTTTTTGATTTTTTTTATAGACTTAGTTGAAATGAGCATTGAAAGAGAGGGTATTACCAAGCATGATATGCAAATATTTAATTTCCTTCACAAACGCAATTGTTTCATTAATTAAATACTTTTGCCAAAATTTTCGAATACTACCTTAATGAAAAATCGCTTAACTACATTAATAAAAACAACATATTAACGGAGAGACAATTTGGTTTTAGAAAAAAACCTTTGCAAAGAAAACGCTATATTAGAACTAACCAAAGACATTATGGGAAATCTAGATGCCTCGAAAAAATGCTTAGGGGTCTTTCTCGACTTAGCCAAAGCTTTCGACACCGTGTCCCACAGTATCCTTGTTGGACAAACTATATGAAAATGGAATAAGAGATGTTGATCTGGGAATATTCCATACTCCAGAGATATATTGATAAAATGTAACAAAGCATGACCTAGAACCCCATAGGTATTTTTCAGGATTTCCCGGTCTATTATTCGATTACTGGATTTATTGTCTAATTCATCTATTATTTTGGTTAGGTCTGATAACTCAATTCTTTTAAACTAGGAAAATGTGTCAAGTAAATTCAAATTTTGCCCTAAATGATTGTCATCAATACTATCAACAATATCCTCAATACTGTCTACAAAATAATTGTTGAAACATTCTGCAATTTCCACCTCACTTCTCACTTATTTAACATCTAAAGTGTATACCATTATTAAACAAAGATCTAGTATTTTTGCATTCAAATTTTTTTAAGGATTTCCACATCAAAACTAAATTGTTTTTATTTTGGTAAATTTTTTCATAAAAATATTGTCTTTTTTTTTCAGTAGACTAACGAATTTGTTACGCATATTTTTAAGTTTGCCAGTTTTCTTCTGTTATTATTTGGAATATCAAGTATGCTTGGTCTCTATTAGAGCTCTTAATTTTTAATCCATAATCGTACCATGGTAGACTAATCGATTTATGAGAGAATGATTTACTTGGTGCTACGGTATTTACAAGTTCACATTTTGATTGAAAAATATTCTAGAAAATTATCGACATCAACAACATTCCATAAAAAATTGCATGAAATAAATTCTAAATTAATTTTTCCCAGGTTTCTGATTTTTTTACGACATTGTGACAATTGTCTTTGTTATTATTTGAAATATTAACTCAAATAAGTGAGTGATCGGTTATCTTTGGAGTGTTATGCACTACTGTGAAAACTTAAAAATTACTGAGGACATAATCCACAATGGTACAACTATGTATGGTACACCGAGTAAATTCAGTTATATTTTGAGTAATTCTCAACATGTTGAGTATTTTTCATTCGGGAAGATTAGTAATCAGTACTATTGGAGTCGCCTGCTATAACACATTTGAAATTGTTACTAAAAACATCATTACAAAAATCTTCTAAATCATTCAAGAATGTAGAATGGCTTACATTTGGTGAGTGATAAAGGGCCCCTATCAATAACTTCATATTATTACAACCAACTTTTATAACTTTACACCAATAATTTCCTTCAAGAATGAATGTTTTGTGCATTGTGTAGGCGAGGTCCGATCTGACATATAATAATACACCACCTGTATGTCTTGATGATGAGTCACATCTCACTGTGTTATAATTAGGAAAATATATTTCTTTATCTTGAATCTCGGATGTCGTCCGGCTTTCACTGAACAAGATCACTGCAGGATTTTAACACAAAATTTTCATAACAACTTCATCCTTATTCGCCACTAGAATGTTTCCATAAATTATGTCTGTATTGAATGGTATATTAGGATTGCCTATTTGTTTTTTTAAGATAACTATGTTGTGTTTAGAAAGGTGGGTTTATTGTTTATAAACTATATCGTTTTTGTACTATGACCCTTGGATTTCAGATCTTCAGGTTTATTTTTTATTGATAAGTAGTAGTCCCTTTGTTTTCTGGTTTGATCGCCGAAAATTCTGATATCTGGTATAAGTTTTGTTTTATTTTTCAAGACCGAGTACATCTTCAGGTATCTTTGATCAGTCGGTTTTTATTGGATTCAACTTTCCCGACTCTGAAAACTTTGATTAGACACTGATTTCAGATCATCTTCTCTACGTTTCTCTGATGTTGTTGCTTATTGTTGTTGTTATTAAATGCATTCTCTTTTTGTCTTTCAATCATCTCTGTTAGCAGTTCTTCAGAAAGTTTATCAGTAGGAATCCCTTCATTGTGTGGAATGACTTTTTTATTGGTGCCTTCACTACTTGTATCATTCATAAATTTCTAACATTTTTCTCCCATTTAATTAATTATTAATCAAATTGGGAACTTTCACAATTATCACAAAGAAAGATTGATTTTCTCTTTGTTTTGAGGTGCAAACATTTTATTTTTGAGCTGGTGAGGTTTACACATTTATCACCACTGCATAATAGTCTTTTGCAGCTGTCTGTCTATGTCTTCGTTCCCAGGAACACCTGAGTGTCCTGAGACCCATTCGCGGCTGACTTTCCTTGTTTTTGAGAAACTTTCTATGGCGTTTCTACACTCGAACACCAATTTGGATGCGATCTTAACGCCATTATTGCTGCCTTACTGTCAAGGAGATCACGATAGGTCCTCGACTTCTATTGTCGAGATTTTCCTGGACGAAGGTGATTATAGTTGGCCTGGAACTTTGAGGCATATTTGGGATTTCACATACTTTTCAAAATATATTAAAATCTCATACCAGTGAAAGCAAAAGTTCTATAAAATCCTAATTGATTGAAAATCAAAACATTTGTGTGTAATCATGATAGAAACTGGAATTCTTGTTTAAATAGACCCCTAACAAGGCATTATGGATTCTTCAGTAGTAGTACCATATTTAATGCTATGAATATGTTTTCACTTCACATCAAAGGAGTGTTTGAAATGTTGATGATAAATGAAATACATTTGAACTTTTTGTAATACATCCAAAAGTGTTTGAAATATTGACAAAAAGTAGTTTAAATACATTGAAACTGAACGGCAATTACTTTTGGTTTGCCTGGTAGATTATTTTGGTACGAGAATGATTCTGGCTTGATCTTTCGATATGAAGATTTAAAAAGTCTGACTTTCATAACAGAAAACATATTTCCAATGTAGTATATTCATGATCACCTGGTATATGGGAAATTTCAAAATTCGGATTTAGGATTGATACTCATCATGTTATTGGATAGAAACAATAATAATTTTCTAGCAAACTGTTTTTGTTAAAGCATAATCCCAATGTACTATTATACCAGAAACTTGCGGTAGGTGTTGACTGATAGAAATCGTCACGTAATACCAAGCAATACTATACCTATATATCCTTTTTCCAAACTCCTCCGTTACAGTAAAAGGTATTTTATTCCTGATAATACTATTCGTCTCTTTGAAAGTGTGGAGAACACTTCACTTTCGTCAAAGTTGTTCGGAAAGTGTGCTCAACAAAATGTTTCTTTCCATTCCCCACATTTTGATGTGTTACATTCACCACTTTCTTTTTGTTTTCCGTTTCACTTGGTGTTTTTGAACTTTTTTCAATTTTTTCATACTCTGCGCTAACCTCGGCTCGGGCGGTCTTCTTGGCCTCGGACCCAGTGCCTGGCTCTCCAGTGTCTTTATTATGTTTAATATTACTCTTCTTTACACTTTCACTATGTTTAGAAATGTAATCATTGAGTTTTTTCGGAGTTCCTCGGCTTCTAGTACCGAACAGCTGGCGATTTCGCTGTTTTCCGATGTGAGTTATGCCAACACACTGTTTTTATCAGTTTCGGTGGTTTGGTGGAGAAATGTCTTTTTCGCGGTTTTTGTCACTGGGTGGCTTTTTGTTTTAAATTTATCCACGCTTTTGTTGCGATCTGGAATCTTCCATTGGGGAGTCATTTAATGAACTTTTCCAGCAATTCAGCTGTGGTTGTTTGTGTCCTTTCACTTTTTATAAGCGAAATTGTTTTCACTTCTGTGGGTTTTGAAATCCTAACCTCAATATTTCATTATGGCGAACCAATACGTTCGAAATTCCCGTACTAGGTGGTTATTAAGGGTCACAATGGCCTGCAGTTTTCCAATGGCCAGATATCGTGTTAGAAACACGATTTTACTCTTTTTAGTCATTTAATCACTTCCAGCACACTGTTTTATTGTTTTTAAGTTTATAATTCACTTTTTCAACACTTTGGGGTTTATACGGCACTTTTTAAACTACTGAATTTCACGAAATTCGCGGAGCACATTGAAGCTCTACCAGCTTAAATTATTCATTCCCTTACTTGAAAACTGAGGCTTTCTAACATGCTGAAAAAGGTATATTTGAATTCAAATATCAAATCACTGTATGTAGTGAGTTCAAAATCTCTTATTACATCAATTTTGAATTTCCTATTTCCCTAAATAGGAATTGAATGCGTTGACATTTAATTCTGACAGGACCAAGTCTAGTTGTCACACATACTCGTATATACCACATCTTTATGAAAACATATAAGCAAAATATGGAAAACGTCATACCTATCGTAACCCTAACGGATATCACGGACCATTCGACCATCAGTGTTCAAGTAGTAACTGAAAAAAAGACTACTACAAAAATTAATGAAGGAAGAATTATGAAGCGCTTCAATGAGAAAAAATTTATAGAGAACATAAAGAAGAAAGCGTCGTAAGAATAAAAGGTAATGAAAAAAAGAGGAAAAATTGGATATCACCGTCTTTAGTTAGATCGGTTAAAAAAAAAATTGTTTGTACCAACAGTTATTGAAAGATCCGAATAATATGCAACTGAAGACGGAACACAAAAATTATAAAAGTATTCTCGATAAAATGATACAAAAAACCAAAAATGAATACTACAAAAATAAGATCAATGAAAGCAAATATAATGCAAATAACTTATGGAAAAATATAAATGAAATGTTTTGCAAAAGCTCAAAAGTCAAAATTAGCTTTATAAAAAAAGAAAACGGAGACATAACTCATGATATGACTGAAATAGTAGACATTTTCAATAATACCTACATAAATATGGGAGCAGAATTAGCAAGCAAAATAAGAAGGACATCAAATAATAAATTCAAGCAATACTTCAATGAAAACTCTATATTTCTTAATCCAACTACCAAAACAGAAGTTATAAATATAATAAGAGAACTCAAAAATAATAAAGCGCCAGGAATTGATGACTTAACGAGTGAAAAATTGAAATTAGTAGCTCAATACATCGCAGAGCCCATAACATATATATTCAACCAAGTAGTAGAAAAAGGACAATTCCCATTATGCTTGAAACTATCAATTATTACTCCTATCTTCAAAAGTGGATGTAGGAATGAAGTAACCAATTACAGACCAGTTTCTCTGATAACGAACATATGTAAAATTCTCGAAAAGTTGATTAAAGTTAGACTGAACTCTTATCTTGAAAAATATAAAATCCTATCAGAATCCCAATTTGGGTTTCAAAAAGGAAAGTCAACTCAGAATGCTGTGATACAGTTAACAGACCTCATCTACAAAGCCCTTGATGGAAGCAAACCATCAATATGAGTCTTTATTGATTTATCGAAGGCTTTTGATACTGTGAACCATTCAATTCTACTAAATAGTTTAGAACATATTGGAATTAGAGGAAACCCATTTGAATTACTCAAATCATACCTAGATAATCGACAGCAAATTGTGAGAATCGAAAATACTAAGAGTAGTAAAAGAACAATAAAATGCGGAGTACCACAAGGAACCGTGCTAGGGCCAATACTTTTCTGTATATATATAAACGAATTATTCTCAGCAGGAGCCACTGGCAAAATAATCAGCTTTGCAGACGACACCGCTGTGTTTTATTCGGGGGACACATGGATTGAAGTAAAAGAAAAGGCTGAGAAGGTTATGGAATTTATTAAAGACTGGTTCGGTCATAAACAACTATCTTTGAACTGTAGCAAAACCTACTTCGTCCCGTTCTGTAACTACAAATCGTTTTTGCCACACTTTCAATTTATCACAATAGGAAGCACACTTAAAATATCTTCAACAACACAAATAAAATATCTAGGAGTCATTATAGACTCTCATTTAAGATGGGACTATCACATAAACTATCTGCTGAAGAAACTGAGAACTGTTCTTTATAAGTTTCGTCAGCTGAAAGATAGGATAGACCTTAAACAAAAACAAAAATTTTCCTGGGACTATCACATAAACTATCTGCTGAAGAAACTGAGAACTTGTCATATTGTATAATTGGGTATGGAGTATCACAACGTACCTGCGCCCACTAGAGGTGATTCAGAGGAAATTTTTGAAAATAATGCTGAACAAACCTATCCGCTATAGTTCAGACAAATTGTATGAAGAATCGGGTATATTTGACTTGAGACAATTACTATACAAAATACTTGTCTTGAATCAATATAAAGAAAAGAATAAACTCAACAAGCCGAGCCACAACCATATTACACGTAACAGAACCAAATATATAGTTCCATATACAATGAAAACGATAGGGCCCTAGATCATATAGTTTTTTGGGCCCAACAGCCTTTAATGCACTACCAGAAAACATACAGACCTCTGAAACATTCCCACGGCTAAAAAAGGACATAAATACATTTATTTCAAGTATTCCGCGTGAAAGAATTCGGGAAATTTTTGACCGGAGAAATTAGACAGCAACAAAAACTTATCTGTCACTGACTGATAGACACCAATTCAGTAAATTCTCCAGACAATTGGCAAGAATAACGTACGTAAATGGTTTCAGTGTTAATTTTGAAGATTTAATTTCTTTGTGATATTATATTATATTATTTTGTTCTATAAACTGAAAATTTACATGTCTTATTTTATATATAGATTATAACATTTGATTTGATTACGAACATTTTACTCCTGTAATTAGCTAGATATTAATATTTCTGTGAATTTATTTATTTATTTATATAAATTTTGGTTTAAAATATTTATAGATTAAGTGATTTTAAATAGTCCCTATCGTTTGATTTCATATTGATTTCATATTTTTATCTGTGTTTTTAACTTTATATTTTTAGCCATAATAACACACTACATTCAAATATTTATAGATTAAGCAATTTTAAACAAAGTGATTATCTGTACTTATATATTTTAAACCATATAAGCCACATACAAGTATTTGATGCTTCTGTGGTCCTTATCAGGTACAATTTAATTTAATTTATCAATCACAAACAAGCATCTTTTTGCTTCTGTGATTTACTCCGTTTATTTACTTATATATTTCTATGTTTCATTGTAATTCTCTTTCTAGTGAATAAACATTATTATTATTATTATTATTAAAGAGTATAGAGGGGGCATAACGCTTTTTTCTTACATTACATTTTCTACCAGTCAATACCTACCGCAAGCCAAGTAAAGGAACTTCGTTCCAAAAAAGTCGACCAAATGTCTATAGGTAGGCTCAGATCAGGCATATTAGAAATATGTTTTCATCCCTACACCGAGAAACAGATTCAGAGTGATAGAAAATACTGAAAAAAATTACAACCTGAAAGATCAACTTCATCTATTTATCAATTTATTTCTAATCAAAGTCAGTTGAGTTTTTTGTTGAAAAAGTATTATTAAAAAAAAAAAAGTCCTGTAGTAGCACAACATTAATTTGAATAAAAGCAAGTTGGAAGACTTGTCAACCCATTCACTCATAGATGGGTTATAAAACTGATATCCGAAATCAACCCCCTCATCCCTAGCACCCCTTACTTCAGAATAATGAGACTACCATTCTTGTGATACTTCATTTTGAAAGGAATTCAATCACAAACACATCGGTGTAATGCAATTGAGATATGAAGTGTTGTGAAAGTTTCAATGAAAAATAAGGGTAAATCAAGATCTATAATGTTTTTTTCATTATCTGAAAGTTATTATATTAAGGTTCAAAATGTGAACCATTCCATTCCATACAGGCGTATAAACGATATTCAAAATGTCTTTGCACATTACTGGAGTAACTGCACAACACTCATCTACAATTCTTCTGCGTAGATCAACAAGGGAATCGGGCTGTGTTATATAAACTTCGGATTTCAAATGTATCCACAAAAAAAGTCTAATGGTCATAAATCAGGAGATCTCGTAGGCCATTCTATTGACCCTTGCCTTCCAATCCATCTCCCTGTGAAATTGTCATTTATAAATTTATGTACAGGTGCAACAAAATATGGAGGAGCTCAAACATTTAATTTCTGTGATGTTTGTGAATGAGTTTCCCTGTACCAATGTGGATTTACATCACTCCAGTATCTGCAGTTGTGTCTGTCTACTTAAATAAAAGAAAGGTACAGCAGAAAAGCACACATTGTATAGGTAATTATTATCACCAATCAATAACTGACTCATGATTTCACCAAACTCTGTAGGTCTGCCTGGATCATCTTCATTCAATTCTTGTACATTCCACATTTTATAAGGATCGAATTTTGTTCTTTGAGAATTCGATGTATACTGCTTTTGGAAACTCCAGAAATAGTCTCAAGTTGACTCAAAGATTGAATGCTGTCCATCACTGCATGTCCTATAACTGCATCAGCGACTCCATAAACTTATGCATCACTTGTATCACGTACTGATATGATACGTTTTTCCCAGGATGCATTTCATTGAAAATTCGAGCCGTAGCTCTAGCACATCGTCCATTTTCAAAATACGTAGCAACAATTACTATTATTTTTTAAATAATAAAAAATTGAACTTTATTCACATATGAGGAGAGTAATGGATGCACAGCATACCCTATCAGCCTGGTCAAAACAAATTTCAGAACGAACAGAGTAGGTACTATAGAAGTACTATCAGGCTTCTTAAAATATTATAAAAAGGTACATATTATAAAGGAAAACACATTCAAATTTAGATAGAATATATACATTAAAATCGAGTAATATGTTTGAGGATAGTGAAACATGATATTAATAAATACAGTTATGATGATATACATTTACATATTATTCGGAGTGAGACTAACATGAAAGAAGAAATCCATCTATAAGGAAGAAAGCGTTTCAACTAGAAGATTGAATAAAAGGCTTTCGAACGATTGGTGATTGTCTGTAGTCATCATTTTGTGGCTAAGTTGTCAAATTTGTTATAACATTTTATTCCTTGATAAATATGTGAATTTTGTCCGATTGCCAGCCTTGAAAAAGGGTGATATATATTCTCTGCATTTCTTGTATTGTGATCATGAATCGAGTCGTGCCTTAAGAGTTCAGCTTTATGCTTATGAGTGTACAGTGTGACCTGCATGATATATAGACACGGAAGTGTTATTTGCATTCGTTTAAAAATAGGTTGGGAGGGGTCGTAGGGACGTGCTCCTATTACGATTCTAAGAATTTTGTTTTGAATCACGAATAACATGAATGTAGTTTGAATTTTCCCAGAATAATGATTGAGCGAGTCCATAGTAGACAAATTTTAAGTTGTCTAATTATGAAAGCAACACTACTAACAGATGCATAAGATACAAGTCATCTTATGGTCTAAGAAGATGCCAAGAAACTTAGTAGATGAAACTTATTCAATACTTTTACCGTTTATTTGGATAAGACAGCTGAAGTCATAATTAATATTTTTTGGTAACATCATAGAGTGTTTTTAATACATTCATGAGTTAACCGTGTTCTGTACACCATAAGTTAAATTGTTGTGAAATACTGCCAGCTTGTATAGTATAAACGATTTTCGACAAGTAAATTGAATACATTAATATACCCTGGCTTAACCAAAGATTTGCCTATAAAAACACAGTGGAAAAAAGTAATTTTTTTTATAAAAACGTCTCCCTTACTTTCCAAACTATTACTTCTAAAAGCAGCGTTGGCATGATTTAATCATTTTGATTTAAATCATGATTTAAATCACGATTTAAATCAAATTATTTTTTCAGTAAAAATCAATGATTTAATCAAGTGTCTTTATTTCCAACTTCTTATCAAACTTAAAAATTAGTCTAAAAGTATCAAATAAATCATAGTCACTCTGTGTATCGATATAAGTCATTATTATTTTTAAATTATCAAACTTAAAAATTAATTTTAAAAAAAACAAAATAATCAATTCCCAGTCGGTTGCGTAACTTGGTGTGCACAATTCCAAATGAGGAAAATACTCGTTCCACCAAAGCTGAAGAAGCTATCGCCCCAAATGGTTGCCTCAATATTGGGTACATTTTTGACTGTTCCTCTTTCTCAAACACATTTTTTTGTGCCATCCACCACTCAAGTGGTGTGACATTATTAATTACTGTAGGTGGGTATTATTATACTGGGTATTGGGGACTGGAAAAATTAGACACTATTTCATTTCAAATAGTATAATAAAACTATGTGCTGGTGAATTGGCAATACCACTATGCCACATAATCAATAACTCCTTTTCATCCGGTTTATTCCCAGACAACTTGAAAATAGCAATAGTCAAGCCCCTGTTAAAAAAAGATGACCCAACACTCATGCAAAATCATAGACCAGTAAGTCTACTACCATCTCTCTCCAAAGTTTTTGAACTAGCAATGTGTTCAAGGCTTCTAAGCTATTTCTATACTGAAAAATTGTTGAGCCACGCGCAACATGGCTACTTGAAAGGGAAATCAATCGAGACAGCCATATATGAATTCATAGAAAAAATTATTACTGCATACGAGAATAAAAATATATCAATGGGTATCTTTCTAGACCTGTCAAAGCTTTTGACAGTCTAGATCATGAAATTCTGTTGAAAAAGCTGGAGATATGGTATCAGAGGTACGCTCATGAATGGATAAAGTCTTACCTGACACAACGTAAACAAAAGTAGTTATAAATAGCCAGGGAATTAAATATTACTCAGAGGAAATTACGACAGTGGTAGGTATCCCTCAAGGTAGTGTCATGGGCCCTTTGTTATTCATATTTTACATAAATGATTTAGCCTTAGATATTGTGAATAATGAAAATATCAACTTAGTGAATTTTGCAGACGACACAAACATTTTAACGGTGGGTTGGTCATTAAATAATCTTTTAGAAATCTCAAATGAAACACTAGAAAAAGCACAGAAATGGTTTACCATGAACAAACTCATACTTAACGAAGATAAAACAAATTATATTTGCTTTAGGACTAAAATGAAAAACAATAACATACCTGAGATGCTTCAAGTACAAACGCAGATAATAACACTGTAAAACAAATTATTTCTTGGCGAACATTGACCAAAACTTAGATTTCGAAAACATATTTGTGAAACCAGCACCAAATTGTCATCTATCTGTTATGCATTTAGAGTAACATCGACATATTTGGATGAGGGTGCAAAGCGAACCATTTACTTTGCCAACTTCCACTCGGTGATGCGTTTTGGCATCATCTTCTGGGGAGGAAGTAGCCGAACAGAAAGTATTTTTAAAATACAAAAAAAAGCCATCAGGATTTTGCTATGTCTAAATTACAAAGAATCCTGTAGAGGTAAATTCAAAAAATTTAATATAATGACCATGGCCGGGACCTATATATATATATGAGTGCTTAATGTTTCTGTTTAAAAATCGCAATAAATTTGAGTCGCACAAGATAAAACATAGACTAAACACAAGAAACCATAACACCGACTATAATATCCCAATCCACAGACTGTCAATAACAGAAAAGTCTCCAGAGTATGCGTGTATTAGGTTTTTTAATAAATTACCAGAAACAGTCAAACAAGAAGTGAACATAAAAGTCTTCAAGAGGCTTATAATCAATATCATAGTGAATCTAGAACCATACTCTACTAAAGAATATTTGGGAGAATAGATATTTTACGAATGGATCCTGCATTGAAAATAAGACAACTTTATTCATTTTAAACTTTATTCATTTTGAACTTAATATTTATTCATTTTAATATTTTAACTGATACAAATACTTGTCTTCAAGTCTCAAGATTGATTCAATCAACTTTATATGACACTATTTTCTTTAATTCTGGTTACTGTGATAATGTATGTTATTTTTGTTTTAAATGTAATGTCACTGTGATTGTTATTCTTGAAAATAAAGCCCTGTTCTATTCTATTCTATTCTATTATTGCTGACGTTTCGAAGTTCTTTAATTTAATTTTCAAAACTAGAATAAAACACACAAGGTAATAGGTTATGAAACATGATATGATTAAACTTTACCATGGATTGTGAAACAATCAAACAATATGGTAGTATTTTATCGTTCTGAAGAGAAAACATTAAATACATTAACAACATACAATAGTTGAAATTACTGTATGTTGTTAATGTTTTTAATGTTTTCTCTTCAGAACGATAAAATACTACCATATTGTTTGATTGTTTCACAATCCATGGTAAAGTTTAATCATATCATGTTTCATAACCTATTACCTTGTGTGTTTTATTCTAGTTTTGAAAATTAAATTAAAGAACTTCGAAACGTCAGCAATAATGAAATAGTGTCTAATTTTTCCAGTCCCCAATACCCACTATAATAATACCCACCTACAGTAATTAATAATGTCACACCACTTGAGTGGTGGATGGCACAAAAAAATGTGTTTGAGAAAGAGGAACAGTCAAAAATGTACCCAATATTGAGGCAACCATTTGGGGCGATAGCTTCTTCAGCTTTGGTGGAACGAGTATTTTCCTCATTTGGAATTGTGCACACCAAGTTACGCAACCGACTGGGAACACAAAAAGCTGGAAAATTAGTTTTTTGTTCAAAAATAATAATGACATTAATATCGATACAGCAGAGTGACATATGATTTATTTGATACTTTTAGACTTAATTTTTAAGTTTGATAAAATTAAATAAAGACACTTGATTAAATCATTGATTTTTACTGAAAAAATAATTTGATTTAAATCGTATTTAAATCATGATTTAAATCAAAATGATTAAATCATGCCAACGCTGCTTTCAGAAGTAATAGTTTGGAAAGTAAGGGAGACGTTTTTAAGTGGTGTGACATTATTAATTACTGTAGGTGGGTATTATTATAGTGGGTATTGGGGACTGGAAAAATTAGACACTATTTCATTATTGCTGACGTTTCGAAGTTCTTTAATTTAATTTTCAAAACTAGAATAAAACACACAAGGTAATAGGTTATGAAACATGATATGATTAAACTTTACCATGGATTGTGAAACAATCAAACAATATGGTAGTATTTTATCGTTCTGAAGAGAAAACATTAAAAACATTAACAACATACAATAGTTGAAATTACTGTATGTTGTTAATGTTTTTAATGTTTTCTCTTCAGAACGATAAAATACTACCATATTGTTTGATTGTTTCACAATCCATGTTTGTACTGTACTTATTATTTCCATGACACAACTCATAGAGGTAAGGTTTAATCATATCATGTTTCATAACCTATTACCTTGGTTGTTTTATTCTAGCTTTGAAAAAGAAATTAAAGAATTTCGAAACGTCAGCAATAATGAAATAGTGTCTAATTTTTCCAGTCCCCAATACCCACTATATCTAAACCTAGAATAAATTATAAGGGATACTTAATGGTAAATGAAATTATTAATTACTTTCTCTGCGATCATTACAGGTTTGAACGGTTTTGATTTCGATTTGAGTTTCACAATTAGCGGTAATAAAACAGATTAAAACTATTAGTTCCATACTTTCGGTCGATCGCTGGTTTACTACAGAATTTGGTATCTACGTTAGGCTCAGTCTAAGGCACACGCAAAATTCAATCAAACTATAGGTTTTTTTAAAATCGTTATTTTTTTGGATTTATTTGAAAAATCATGATTTTTTGGATTCATTGAAAAAATCCTGATTTTTTCCAACCCTGTCTGAAAGCATACAATTTTTCAATACAGTGACGTTCCAACAGCGATTTGAGAACCAACAAATAGCGTAGAAATTACTTTTGTCAGCAAATATTCTTCAATAAAATCGGAATACTGTGAAAATCGCAATGTATGTTTTTAGGTAATGAGAAAAAAAACTTATCTTGATTTACACTTATTTTTCATTGAAACTTCCACAACACTTGATAGATTCTCAATTGCATTACTCCGGTGTGATGCATCACAAGTATGGCTATTGAAGATTCTGAAGTAGGGGATGCTGGGGGTGAGGAGCATAATGATGACGTATGTGATGGAAGAGTACCCTCTCGAAATAAAAATCGATGGGTCTGAGCGATTTTCAGTGTTTTCAGATATAAGGGGGGTGACAAGTTTTAGCTGGGACACACTGTATATATCCATGAAACTTTGAACGAACATTTCATCGATATCTACAGATGAAAAGTACTATAACACTCAATTTTCTACAATTTTTCAATCTCCACTGGCAGAATGCAGCACAAAACGATAACTTGTATGTCCTTTCTACAATTATTGAGTGAACAAAAAAATGGTTTGCTTCACACAAAAGGCAAAACACAAATCTGACTGACTCTCAACACCACAACAGATCCTAACCATAAATAAAGCAAGTGTGAAAAATACCAACTTCATCGTTTGCGAAACAATCATCACAAAAACACAGTGACTCCGTCTCACTAGGCCTTCTGTTTTTCCTCCACTTTTTCAACCTCCACCAGTCTTTCAGCCACGGCCATTCCATTTTGCGAAAATTTCATATGACTGACAGTAACATCACAGTGAATTTTGAATCATAACTGAAACTGTTATTCAGTTCATACTATTTCGTTTCCCTAACAATAAAATTCAATGTTAAATATTTGTTTATCTTCAAATTGAATCAAGGTTAACACAGATATTTACGAATCGAATTAATGTTGTAATTAGTAAATACGGTAGTCAACTAATATTGCTGAAAATGTCACAGTAGATCATGAGATCCTTATCTGTTGAATAAAGTGGGAGAGGGAACTAAAAATTATAACAGCTCCCAATATCTAATCATCCGCATTTAATTTGTATATTTTTCAACTAAAACCTCTATGAAATGTTTTACTGATCGAATTCCTTATCTAAACTGTGGATATTGGTAGAGTACATGTGTTTATTCTCTCAAGTGCTTGCCAGAAAATAAACAAGCATACATGTAGGAAACATTGGAATTATATTGATCATAAATTCTACTTTCTCATTTCACAATTTTTGTTCAAACAGCAATTAAAATCAAATAATATACTCCACCTTTGTTTGTTTGTTGATTTTTTTTAGGACACGATATAGTAAACAGAGTTCAAGCCCTTCAGGTTTCATTAAAAAAAACGGAATTGGAACAAATATAGAATTCATGATTTGTTTGAAAATATGAACAGGGTGTTCATAAAACCAAAAATATATTGAAGACCTAGTGAATGTGATACCAGCCTTGCATCAATGTTGCAAATGATTTCTGGTGAGTGCTCCTTCTTGGATTTTTTTTATCTTTATCTCATTCATCTATACGAGTTCTAAATTAAGACTGAAATAGAAAATCAAATATTCACTTTCAGATTTTTCTTTTGAGTTAGGGTACTTTCAAAATATCTATCAGATGTAGTTCAATGTCCAGCGTGGCTTTAGCCGGGGAAGTAGTTGTTTTCTGATAGATATTCACAAGAATAATTTCATTTTTATCGTGGATTTTTTAATTCACAGAAAAATATTTATATTCAATATTCAATTGAGAATGTTTTCCTTTTCAATATAGAACTCATGTTACATTCCGAATGATTTCTATGATAATGATCAAATAATGAAATTGGTAATTTACAAAATATATTGATTGAAAGGACAAAATTATTTTGCATAAACACAAACGAATCTGAATTTCGGATACATCTAAAGGAGGATCCAATCCATCAGTAAATATGATATTTTGTTCAAACTCTACTAATATACATCATAATTGTGTCAACTGACTTGCTGTTGAAGAATATAATTGACACACAAAGATATTTTTTGTTTTTTCTTTGACTCTATAACTTGTTTACAACAAAATTTCACATTCCAATTTTTGGGTGATTACAATGCTTATTTCCTGCCTCCTCCTATATTCGCTGGAAATAAAAACAAACCATGGAGACTATTTGTTATTCAATTCTTTTTAGTCTATTCATGAAATCCGCCATCTTATTGAATTCTGACAAAAACTGATAATCTCCGACCCCCAAAAAACCCACAATTTTGAATGGAATCGGGCTATAATCACAAAACTGGTCGCCATCTTGGAATCGCAATCTTGAATTCATGAATTTTGACAAAAACATCATGATGTCCGACCAAAAACTCCCACATTCCAATTTTTATTGGAATCGGGCTAAATCAACAAAACTCGTCGCCATATTGGTGCCGCCATATTTTGAATTTATGAATTTTGACAAAAAATTCGTGATCTGTGTCCCGGAAAACCCCCACATACCAATTTTGAATAGAATCGAACCATAATCACAAAACTCGTCCGCCATATTGTAACCGCCATTTTGTTTTTTCTCTAGCAAAAATTCCATAATGCATTGTCACCGGAATTATGAACACCTGCCAAATTTCACGGACAACTAAAGTGGGTCAAAATTCACTTGCAAGAATTGAACTAAACATACATATATACATACAAATGTAAAGTTAAATAAAAGCTTGTAATGAAAAACTATAGACCTATTAGCCTACGCTTTGTATACCCAATTTTAAACTGTCTATTAGACTTCTCTCAGGAGCCAACAAGTTCACAAACATAAAAGCACAATTCTTTATGAACTTGCAGAAAAAATCTACAACTGTATTTGACAGAAAAACCTGCCTGTTATATTGTTTGACTTATCCAATATTTTGATTGCATTCAAGATCAAGACACTAGTATCACAAGTGCACATGTATATATATATATATATATATATATATATATATATATATATATATATACAAAAAGGTGAATATGGAAAATTTTCAGTAACTGAAGATTATCCTTGGGGTTGCAGTCATATAATATATTGGCCTGATAAAGTAAAACTCTTGTTTAACTTGTCGAGCTTTCGAAAATTGTATTTTCTTTTTCAAGACATTAATGTGAGGTTTGTATCAAAAAATAGCTGATGCATGTCCTTAAACATAATAGGAAAAAACAAACAAAAAGAGTTGTTTTTTTTGGCACTGGAAAGTTGGTTACAATGAAAAACATTGGCGAAAATATAAAAACAACACACACACAATATTGATTGAAAACAAATGGACTACTTGAAGCACGAATTTGTTCATGTGCTCAGGTTATACATAATTTACTTAGTTTAAATAATTGTTCCTCGTTGAACAGTCATACATGGTTCAGTGTGATCACAGAACTTGTCGAGCTTTCGAAAATTTTATTTCATTTTTCAAGACATTAATGTGAGGTTTGTATAAAAAAATAGCTGATGCATGTCCTTAAACATAATAGGAAAAAACAAACAAAAAGAGTTGTTTTTTTTGGCACTGGAAAGTTGGATACAATGAAAAACATTGGCGAAAATATAAAAACAACACACACACAATATTGATTGAAAACAAATGGACTACTTGAAGCACGAATTTGTTCATGTGCTATTCAACGAGGAACAATTATTTAAACTAAGTAAATTATGTATAACCTGAGCACATGAACAAATTCATGCTTCAAGTAGTCCATTTGTTTTCAATCAATATTGTGTGTGTGTTGTTTTATATTTCGCCAATTTTTCATTATCAACTTCAGGCCAAAACAACTCTTTGTTTGTTTTTCTATTATGTTAAGGACATCATAGCAATTTTGATACAAACCTCACATTAATGTCTTGAAAAAGAAAATAAAATTTTCGAAAGCTCGACAGGTTAAACAAGAGTTTTACTTTATCAGGCCAATATATTATATGACGCAACCCCAAGGATAATCTTCAGTTACTGAAAATTTTCCAAATTCACCTTTTTGTGCCAATTAATCCAGTCAAGATACTACCTTTCTCGATATATATATATATATATATATATATATATATATATATATATATATATATATATATATATATATATATATATATATATATATATATATATATATATATATATATATATATATTTGGGAAGCAGTCAGGTATGTTAGATTCAATGAATATTCTTCGTTTTATCAGTCAAGCTTTCGATAATGTTTATTATCTTTATCAAGACTTCTTAACATGAAAATGTTAAAAATTAGTTATAAAGGGTGACATTAGAAACTTCTAATGTCACCCTGATTATTAATGATTATTTTGAAAATTATGTATATCTTTAATGATTATTTTGAATGTTTGTAAATTAGATTTTTATCTATTTCAAATAAACTACTACTACTACTACTACCCTTTGTAACTAATTTTTAATATTTTCATGTTAAGAAGTCTTGATAAAGATGATAAACATTATCGAAAGCTTGACTGAAAAAACGAGGAATATTCATTGAATCTAACATGCCTGACTGCTTCCCAAATAAAAATCATTTCCCTTGATAATTCACAGTCAATAAATATTCATACCTGTATATATATATATATTTTTTTTTTTTTTTTTATTTTTTTGGCTTGGACATTTCGTCATTCGGCCAGACACAAGTGGAATATTATATATTATTAAAACACGTCGAGGACCATCCTCGGCCCGGCTACGAAATTTAACATTTAATTCTCTCTAATTAAATAGAAAAATTTCTGCCCTGGCCGAGAATCGAACTCACGACCTTTCGATCATGAGTCGGACGCTAACCCACCGCGCCAATCCCCCCGCTTTATATATATATATATATTAGTGATTCTTATTTCAATAAAGATATTTCATCTATTTGACGATTTGTTAATGAGGTCAACGGCTAAAAGATTACTTTTATAAGCTCATAATTATTAAAGTATTGAAAATATTTTCAAAATTTCGAATATATCATCAAAACCATTTTCACATAAATTAAAAACCGAATGAATACCAATTCCAAAAAGTTATTTACAACCTGTAACCTATAAGATCAATATTGTCATATTTACTTTCTATTTATGATGAGGTTGATAACTTCGTTATAAATTAGAATAAAAAATTTATAACTACTTCTGATCTCATGTCGAATTAGGGAGTCGTCACATGCTATCCTCACTAACAAAAGAAAGGAGACAAAAACTTTGAAAAAACATTAGGAATATAACGGATAACTACAATGGATATATAATTTCCCAGGTATTTATCACGTATAGTTTTTAAAATCAGCAAAAGCAACTTTGATGTATCATGAATTGCACATCACTTAGGGTTTGTAGTCTCATTAAGGGTTGAATATATCTCTGCTAAAAGCTATGAAAAAGTCACCATAGGCAACAAAACAATTTTAAAGATCTTATGTGAAATTCTGAATCTAATTAAAGTCATTTCATAGTGTTTTCTCATTCATGTATTTCAAATGAAGTTCATAGATAATTCAATATTTGAGAGGATAAATCTTTGTACACTTAAAATAATGAACATTTTATAACAAATATTTTTTGATTTACTCATTACTTTGCAATTTATGGTGTATTGTGACGGCCAAACATTTTGTAAGTTGTTTCGTTGTTACTTGAAAGAGGAATCACAAACCTGATCACCAACATTGAGAAGTTCCCTAGTGAGTGATATGGCTAGTGAGATATTTTAACCACAAAAAGTCTCAGCACTGAGCATCCTCAAGCTCACAAACATTTTCTTTAAAAATACTGAGCTTGTCAATTGTCAATTCTAGATATGTTTTTTAAGATAATTTAGTAGAAAGGAATACTTCTGCCATATTATTTTCTTTTCTCGAGTACAAGATAAATATTACTTAGGGATTTTTTACATTTATATCGGAACTAGCAAATGTCCAAACATTCTTTATAAGTACTTTCTATATCTTTAAAAACACAATACAACATTCCAGGAAATATACGTAGTACCACTTTTAAGACATTACATAGTCAGTAACACGGTTCTAGTAACAAAACTAATAATGAAAAAGTCAGTTGAGGTGTTCCTTCAATAGAAAGTATTTTGAATTAGTCTTAAATTTATACGATACGCTAGTCAAAAACAAGCAAATAGCTCTTAGAAAAAATTGAAAAAAAAAAAAAAAATTGTATAGAATTCAAATATGCACAAAAAAATATTGTACTTTTCCTAAAAATTATGTACCACTCGAGATATTCCCAAAATTGCAAAAAGCCACTAGAATAACATACTTTGTTACTTTGGAGACATATGTATACCAACATCATAATATATACAATGGAACTTGCATTGTGTATATGGGGTAAACAAATATGAAGTCTTTTAACATATAAACCCTAGTAATGTTCAAATTGTAATTGGTTTTGCTTAGTTCCATTGAAATATTAGAAAATCACCCTGCCTAATCTTAGCAAATTTGTATTAAAAAAAATAATTAATTAATTAATTTTACCTATTATATGTATATAATATATATATATATATATATATATATATATATATATATATATATAGTGGGTGGGTAGTATTTGCTGACTAGTTAGGTACCTACAAAACTAGGGATATTGGGGTAAGCAGCAATGAAAAAGTAAACTCTTTAAGGGTTATCCAAGCTTTCGGAAATATTTATTTCCATCATCATGGAAACTACAATAGATGAAAAAACCAATACATATTCAAGTGCGAAACATTATGATACTTACAACTTTGTTGAAGTTGGTGTCAATGGTGTTAAACATATTCATCTAACATAGTGATACAAAAGAAAAAACGTAGATCAAGGAATAAAATGAAGTTCAAAGTTAAAACAAACACATTAACATTGTTTAAAATCATATAAATATAAATGTGTATTCTATGTAGTGTGACAAGTGAAACTGACAGGTTAGGAATAATTCCCGCAATTATATTTAAGCCAACGACACCTGACGGGTTTCACTTGGAAATTATTACAGCGGTACCAACTGTTAGATTAGTACCAACTGATGTTACCAGGTGGCGGTAATGTCAAAAAGAACTATTATTTGATATTGCATTGTTGACAATTTTGACTGATATCTAAAGACAATAATAAGAGTAGAACTCACTCAAATGGTTAGTGTCTGTTTTTTATTGATGCAATTGTTTTCTTGGGAAATTAAAGTCATTTCTAATCAAAGAGAAGGGATACTACCCAACTCTGCTTGGAACCAATATTGGGAATTCAAAATTAGATGCCAGCGCCAGAGTGGCGAAAATTCAAACCAGACATACGTACATTGTTTGTCTGTTTTCTCAGAGGTTATACACTTATTTGGAGTTTTTCATAAAATAATTCCATTTGGAATTATTTTCAAATATTTCCATTTGGTATTATTTCAAGACTAGTGAAGTGGTGTATTTGAATCCTAAGACAATATAATTTGCAAAAACTCACTTTGAAGAAGACAAAGTATGTTCTAATTTGCTTGCAAAAAAAATATTTTTCGAAGTTTCTGGACGGCTTAGTGAAGTCATCGGGAATTATTGTTATTAATTATTTTGAAGAAATGTTACACATTATTTGTGAATGTTCGAATTGAAAATAAATCTAACAAAAACAGTTTTTTTATTTCATCTAAAACAAACAAGATGTTGTGAAAATGTGTCCTTATCACCTAGATATATATAGATATATATATATATATATATATATATATATATAGTCACTCTTTTTCCATACTGTATGAATAATCTTCGGTATGTTGAATAATATCTCTTTTTCTCTTCTTAACTCTTTTTTTTTTCTTCTCAACTCTCTTTGAAGGTTCTCCACTTTTTTTCTTGGCCACACACGATACAGGAACATTTTGGGAAGGAAGTGTATTCTCAAGATTCCAAGAGCCCATCCTCTGTCTATAGACTCACTCAATCATAGATTAGTCTACACCAGAACGTTCATTCATTTTCTCACGGAAAATGATAAAAACTTATTCCAGTAAAACGGGATTGTTTTGCCCAAGAGTCACATTGAGGTACACAACAATAATTATTTGAACTAGTATCACTCTAGGACGTGCAATAGTCAACAGAATATTCACCAGGTAAACCAGAATTTCATTGAATGTCAACAATCACAAGAGATTCGAAAAGTTTTAAGTATACAATGGCTAAAATCATATAAACATTAATGTTCCGAAAAGTAAACAATGTGTCCTTATCACCTAGATATATATATATATGTGAATGTTCGAATTAAAATAAAACATTAAAAACAGGTTTTTTTATTTATCTAAAACAAACAAGATGATGTGAAAATGTGTCCTTATCACCTAGATATATATATATAGTCACTCTTTTTCTATAATGCATGAATAATTATCGGTATGTTGAATAATATCTCTTTTTTATCTTCTTAACTCTCTTTTCTTTCCTCTCAACTCTTTGAAGGTTCTCTTTTTAACTTTTTTTTTTGGCCACAGACGATACAGGAAGATCTTGGGAAGGGACTGTATTCTTCTTCAAGAGCCCATCGTCTGTCTATAGACTCGCTCAATCCTAGATTAGTCTGCACCAGAACGTTATGTTCATTTTCTCACGGAAAATGATGAAAACTCATTCCAGTTCAACGGTATCGTTTTGCCAAGAATCACATTGAGTTACACAACAATAATGATTTGAACTTGAATCACTCATTTTTTCACTCAGAACATTTACCAGGTAAACAAGAATTTCATTAAATATCAACAATAACAAGAGAATCGACAAGTTTTAGGTATACAATGGCTAAAATCATATAAACATTCATGTTTGGAAAAATGTACGTATGTATAGTTTCAAAAATCGACACCAGGGAGTATCCGTTATTTTGAATTCCCAATCGAGCAAAGGTGACTAGAAAAGTCAAGACACCACAACAGTGGCCAGATGCTCCTTTGGCTAAAAAAAGACCACACACGATGCAATAGTTGTACTACGTGGCGGTAAAGCTGGCCATAACAGGCGTCTTTGGTGAGGTGTCCAAAGAAGCGTTATTACTGAGTTAAGCAATATACAAAGACTTGCTTTTCTAGGGATACAAAAGACAATAAAATCAACGCCCACTGCAGCCATGGAGACCCCATTGGGGTTGCCCACAGTTGGTAGTGCAAGGAGAGACAAGGATTGGTGCATTCAGACTACAAAACACACTTGATAACATGAATTTTGGGACAGGACACATGAATGTGAGGGAATAGTGTAAAGGGGCATGCTATAATAGACATTCCGAAACGATTCTCCTTTGATAAATCGTTCAGGGTTTCTATACCAGACAGAAACCTTGCCTTGAAACTTATGACTACATAGTATGTATTATATGTGTCCAAAACTATTTTGAATTTTTATATACAGGGTGGACCAAGGTTACACCGCCAAACGTTTAGGAATGGTTTTTTAGATAAAAATTTTTTTTTTCCTATAAGCATGTGTCCTAACTTGCTTTGTTTTCGAGATACAGGGTGTTAAATGTTATAGATTTTTTTAATGTAATTAGAATAGAATTAATAATTTCAGTGGCGTCCCAGAGGGTAATCTAATTGATATTATGACAAATCATTGTACGCCACTGTTTTTTGTATATTTTATCGTGGAATTTTAATGACAGGAAATTTCGTGCACATTAATAGGTCACCAACAGATGTCAGAATAGGCCAATCCACGACACCAATAGTCGTACACCTAGTGCGTTCTGAGTAACACAAAACAAATAACGAGAATAAGAGAAATTTGTTACGAATCCAAGAGAGCACACCATCCGCCAACAGCTGTTTCATGGTTTCCCCATCATATATATATATATATAGATTCTATCACTCTCTCGTTACAAATCAGTGTCAACAACTTACATGAGAGAGACAAAAATAATTCTAGAGAAACAAACATATTTGACAGAACTATAAACCTAGAACACTTTGTCATTACATCAATTTTAATTAATGTCATTTGACATTGGGCGCACGAAAATCCTCATGCTATAAAAGTCAGCAATTTTCAACATTGATTTTTATGCAACCTTTGGATGGCATTATGCGACGACTCACTCATAGGTCCATATTTTCTGCCTCAGCCACTAAATTGTCCATTCATTTTTTAGAAAATGATTTTGAACCAATGTTAGATGACATTCCTATAATCAATAGAGCAAACAGATGATAGATGGATGTACTGCTCATTACACTCTACCAGTCCGATGATGGCTGCACTACTATTTCCCGGGAAGATGGATAGATCGCCGTTGAGGAAGCCCCTTTCCTTGGCCTGTACACCCTCCTGACTTAACCCCTATGGATTTTTTTGCATGGGGTACAACGAAAATCAGTTTATGATGAGCCCATCAACAACAAAGGTACTTTCCGGGAAAGGATCACACCAGCAGAGTGCCGTACAACTGCACAATCTGTTGTTCGTAGGTATGAACTTTGCATTGAAAAAAATGGTGGTCATTTTGAGCAGTTTTTGTAAATTTTTGAAAGTTTCTAATAAAATAAATAAAGGTTTTTTTTCTCAAAAACAAAGCGAGATAACGAAAAAAAATTAAACATAAAAGACAGTGGCGTACAATGATTTGTCCTAATATCAGACAGAAGGTTCCTGTGTAGGTAATTAATAAAAAAACTCATTTTTACTGAAAACTTTGACCATGTATCTAGAAAACGAGGCAAGTTAGGACACATGCTTATAGGAAAACAAATCTTATTTTTACCTAAAAAACCGATCCCAAAAGTTTGGCGGGTTCACCCTGAGTCAACCTGTATTTAGAAAATAAAGCAGAAATTGGGTAATGACTTAACTACCAAAAATTCATTCACATTTTTTACTTTTAAAATAAAGGATGTGACCTTTTTAATGTATACGTCTATATCTGGAATTCAAAATAACGGATACTCCCTCTGGTGTCGATTTTTGAAACTATACATAAGTACATTGTTTACTTTTCCAATCATTAATGTTTATATGATTTTAGCCATTGCATACCAAAAACTTGTCGAATCTCTTGTGATTGTTGACATTTAATGAAATTCTAATGTTCTGTTGACTATTGTACGTCCTCGAGTGAAAAAATGAGTGATTCAAGTTCAAATCATTATTACTGTGTACCTCAATGTGACTCTTGGCAAAACGATACTGTTGAACTAGAATAAAATTACATCACTTTCCGTGAGAAAATGAACGTTACATTCTCGTGCAGACTAATCTAGAATTGAGCGAGTCTATAGACAGACGATGTGCTCTTGAAGAACAATAAGGTCCCTTCCCAAAATCTTCCTGTATCGTCTGTGGCCAAGAAATAAAAGTGAAATCTTTATTTGAAATAGGAAACATCCTAATTTACATACATTTCTAATATTTGTAATTAGTAATAAAAATATTTAATGCTAAACAAAAGAAAATACTAGAATATAAAGAAAAAATATAAAGAAAAAAACATAAAAATATACAAAAATACACCTATAGTGTCACAATCATCAGAGATTGAGTTAATATATATTATACTCATGTACACTCAGTATACATGGGTAGCATAGCACACACACTCATACACATGCCTTCCATAATTCATCTTTTCACATGTACAGTGGTGAAATGAATTCATTTAAAAGAGTTTTGAATGTGTTTACAGACGGTGAATTTTTCACTTCATTTGAGAGGTTATTGAAATCATTTAAGCCCTTGAAGAATAATGTTTTCATTGAGCTTGTATTTCGAGTTGGAGCTATATGGAAATTGTTCACGTTTCTTGTAGGATAAGTGTGGATCTCATTATTATACGTAATTAATGAACTAAGATAACTTGGAACTAACTTTTTTGTTATTTTATAAATGAGCACCATTGTCATGAAAAACAGTCGTTTGTTTATGTTATGCCAGTTCAAAGTTCGTAACATCTGATCAATTGGAACATATTTATTGCATTGCAGAATGATTCTCATACCCCTATTTTGAAGTTTTTGTAAGGTCATTAAACAGTTCTTATCCAAAAGGTACAGTAAGCTAGCACAATAGTCAAAGTGGGGTTGTATTATTGTCCTATAGATGGTTATTTTGGAAAAGAGAGACATGTTATGGGATACTCTAGATAGAAAGAATAACTTTTTTGATATTTTTTTACAGATGTAATCGCAGTGACTTTTAAAACTCAATCTATCATCTATCATAAAACCTAGATATTTAAATTCCTTTACCCATTCCAGATTTTCACCTTCTATTTTAATGTGCAAATGTTGATAGTTTATATTTTTCAATCTGTATTTTGTACCCAGGATCATTGCCTTTGTTTTATTTGAATTTAATTTCATCTTATTTGTTTTCAAAAATGCTTCGAATGAGTTTAAAACATGATTTAGTCTCGTTAACGTTTCACTCAAGTCACTACCATAGCATGCTACCAAAGTATCGTCCGCAAAAAGGTTAAGAAAATCATAGCCCCTTACGAAATTGATATCATTCAGGTAGATAATGAATAGGAGAGGCCCCAAGACACTGCCCTGTGGCACCCCTATATCATTAGCCAGCTCACTAGAGAACGATTTCTCTATTTTACATTTCTGAGACCTATTGTTTAGATATCGCTCAAATCATTTCAACACATTACCTTCAATACCGTAATATTTTAGTTTTGTTAGTAGCATTTTTCTGTCAATGGTTTCAAAGGCTCTTTTGAAATCAATAGTTACCCTTATCTATTTCTTGCTTCCAGTTTGATATCGTTAATTGTAAGGAGGTTTCGCACGAATGCTGTTGTCTAAAACCTGACTGATTACCAATTATAAGTTGATTAGTTTCGAAGTACTTTGACAATTGTTTATGTACAATGATTTCTAAGATTTTTTCGATGTTTGGCAACGTGTTTATTCCTCTGAAATCTGTTACTTCAGTTGCGTTGTTAATTTTAGGGATAGGAATTACAGTGCCCATTTTTTGATTCTCAGGAATGTTTCCTGATGTAAGTGAAGCATTGATGAGATTGAGAAATGCATATCCTATTGTATAAAATGTTTCTTTCAAAAATTTTATATTGACTACTTCTTCGACACTGCCTTTGTTCGGAAGAGAAAAAATAATATTTTTTAATTCTGTAAGATTAACATTCTCAAAGTTACTAGTTATTAATGGCAAATCTTCATGATTCCATTCAGATTCAGGTGTAATCTGATCGGAAATAATTTTTATACTTTCAGTAAAGAATTCATTGAACATATTAGCTGCTTCAAGTTCGTTTTGAGCTACGGTGTCTGTGCCAAAATTGATACATTTATAGTTTAACTTATCTTTTTCACCTTTTATCAATTTTTTTAGTGTTTTCCACATTTCTTCTGCATTACTCCTATTGTCATCAATGTGATTCTCAAAATATTGTGATTTCTTGGTTTTTAGTAGGTTAACCACGGTATTCCTTTTTAGTTTGTATTGGTTCCATAAGTAATTTTTTTCAGGGCCAGAACTTTTTTTGAATTGTTTATATGCTGTGTCTCTTTCTCTAGAAGCTGATTTTGTTTCTTCATCATACCAAGGGACCTGCCTATTTTTTATAACAATTTCCACTAGTGATGCAAAACGGTTTGTAATTGTTCTGCATTGTGTTTCAAAGTTTTTGTAGATTTCATTAACGTCAATAGAATTATTCAACCAATCGCATGATAATAGGTTCAAATTGATATTATGAAAGGCATTCGCATCGAGTTTTCTTGTGAGGAAGGAGCTTCCTATATAGTTATTATTTTTTATGGGTAAGAAAAAGAGAACATTCAAAGACAGTTGAGAGGAAAGAAAAGAGAGTTAAGAAGAGAAAAAAGAGATATTATTCAACATACCGAAAATTATTCATACAGAATGGAAAAATAGTGACTATATATGTAAATCTAAGTGATAAGGACACATTGTTTACTTTTCGAAACATTAATGTTTATATGATTTTAGCTAGCCATTGTACCCTTAAAACTTGTCGAATCTCTTGTGATTGTTGACATTCAATGAAATTCTGGTTTACCTAGTGAATATTCTGTTGACTTTTGTACGTCCTCGAGTGAAAAAATGAGTGATTCTAGTTCAAATCATTATTGTTGTGTACCTCAATATGACTCTTGGGCAAAACGATTCTGTTGTACTGGAATAAGTTTTTATCAATTTCCGTGAAAAAATGAATGTAATGTACTGGTGCAGACTAATCTAGGATTGAGCGAGTCTATAGACTCTATAGACAGACGACGGGCTCTTGGGATCTTGAAGAAGAATATAGTTCCTTCCCAAAATGTTCCTATATCATGTGTGGACAAGAAAAAAAAGTGAAAAAGAGAACCTACAAAGAGAGTTGAGAAGAAAAAAAAGAGATTTAAGAAGAGAAAAAAGAGATATTATTCAACATACTGAAGATTATTCATACGGTATGGAAAAAGAGTGACTATATATGTATATCAAGGTGACAAGGACACATTTTTACACCATCTTGTTTGTTTTAGATAAAATAAAAAAAACTGTTTTTGTTAGTTTTATTTTCAATTTGAACATTCATAAATAATGTGTAACATTTCTTCAAAATAATTCATAACAATAATTCCCGATGACTTCACTAAGCTGTCCAGAAACTTCGAAAATATTTTTTTTGCAAGCAAATTAGAACATAGTTTGTCTCCTTCAAACAAAGTGAGTTTTCGCAAATGATATTGTCTTAAGATTTAAATACTCCACTTCACTAGTCTTGAAATGAATAACACTACACAAAAAAACTGGAAAATAATACCAAATGGAAATATTTTAAGAAAAACTCGAAACACAATTATATAACCTCTGAGAAAACAGACAATGTACGTACGTCTGGTTTGAATTTTCCCACTCTGGCGCTGGCATCTAATTTTGAATTCCCAATAGAAAAGATCAGTGGGCAAAAATAAAATTTAAAAAATTACCAACTCATACTTTTTTATGAATTTTCTATAAGTTTTTCAAGGTAGGTATCCATTGCCCATCTACACCAAACTAACTAACAGACTAAGGGTTCCACCTAAAATTTGTTAAAAATCTATAGATACCTGAAATCCAGATCAAAACCAATTGATTGATAATGATTAAATAATGGAAAATCAATTCTTTATAAGATTTACAGAATTAGAATTCATATTATAATAAATCGGTAAAAACAAGAACAAACACATCTTACCCAGAAAAACCAATAGGGCATTTTTGGTTTCCCTTCTGGGCTGGGCAAAAATGTCACTCCAAAAAATGTCAGCATTGGTGAGACTCATTAGTAATAGCAGAAAATATATCATATTTGTGTTGTCATATTCAAATTGCACAGTTAAGCAAAATATATCAATCTCTACTGAATATAAGTTCATCATTCCAAACCAACTCTACTAAAGCTACCAAACATTAAAAAACAACAAAAAAAACAATCCAAGCTAATGTTAGTAAAGTTCAAAAAATATTGAAGAGGCCAGCTTTCCACAAAATAACCTGAAAGGCAATTTCCCAGTCAATATAATTTTATACAGGACACTCAGATAATTTAGCAAGTGGAAGTTATTATTTTTTTATGTAAATGTCCCTCGGGGTGATTACTAGTGCCAAAAGGTACACCAGGTAGGTAATGTTACTATTACCCCCCAAGGTCTCCTCATTTATAGGCCAACCTTGAGGTTCTTTCCATTATAGTCCAAGATCCCAGAGCCGGCAAATCTACGTCATTTTAGCAAAGCTGAAATTTTAAGTAAGAATACTGTGATATGTAGTTAAGAATATATGCGTAATTGCTAGATTGAAAGCTGGGCCCTTTTACAGGTAGCAGGTACAAAAGGTACATAAGTACATAAAAACTCAACTCACCTCTCACCTACGTCGAAGTATGGTAATATTTTGACATTTAGTATTACCGAGAAGGCGCCATATTTAAGCTCTGGATCTCGAAAGGGGGTGGGTTCGAACCCCACACCTGACGGTTTTTGTTTTTCACTTTTCCCTTCGAAATAATTTGTTTTTGGACGAATATTCAAATAAAAAAATGATTTCAGAATTTTGAAGGAAAAATTGAAAAAAAAAGCTGTCAGGGTGTGGGGTTTGAACCCATGCTCCCTATCCGGATCCAGAGCTTGAATCTGGCGCCTTAGTCGCTCGGCCATCTCGGTAATATTAATTGTCAAAAGTATTACCATTAGGCAGTAAGGTTTTTATGTACCTTTTGTTCCTGCACCTATAAAAGGGACTTGTTTTCAAGTTAGCAAGTACGCAACTACATATCACACTATTAATACTCAAAATTTCCCCTTTGCTAAAATGACGTAGGTTTGCCGACTCTATTAGAAAAATGTCCATTCAACAAGACAAACTTTTTTCTTGTTTTCTATTGTCATAAAAAAATGTATAAACCAGAAATGCATTTAAGAAAATATGTTCTAATGAAGAGAGTATCAAAAAAATAGTTCTGTTCTTGATTATTTGTTACTGATTTCATTCAAGTAGTTACCTAACGCTACAAGAAACTAATAAATATATCATTCACAATTTTAGGGAAGAGCTAGCCTCAAACAATATGAATGGTTGTAAGTTTCAGTGCATGAAAGTCCACTCTGTAATAATACCCTGTGCCAGCGTAGAGGTGAAAGCATTGGACTGTCTACATCTTCGATTACTACTGAAGGGACTACTCCTGCCATGGCTATAACTAGCATCCATCAACAAACAAAATATTAAACTAAAAATGCAAGAATGTGCAGCTGTCAGTAAGAGAAAAATTGAAGAAACTAAAACTATGAAACTTACTGCCCCTACATAGAAATGTGTTGGTCTGGTTGCTTTAGGCAAACCTTGATAGCCATGCTCCAATTCTGTATAGGACATGATCTAAAGGATACATTCCTACGGTATGTTCCTACAAAAATTATTGGAATACTGTCAATAATTATTTTTAGTTCGTAAATCAAAAAAGTTTAATCGTTAGTTTTTCTTACCAAATTATTGCTAGGAGCAGGTCACAGAATATTGATCTTGGATGATAGTTAGGTAAGTTTTTGCAAATTCAATGCAGTGTTCAAGTTCTTGTGTATTAAATAATTTAAGCTAATTATCATGAACTTTTTTGTCAAGAGAGTAAAATACATATTTTTTGTTCTAGACAAACCACCTGACAGATTTTTATTTATAAGTTGGCTAACCTGTTCTCCATAAATCGCGCCAATCCGCGCCATAGTCTTAAGCTGGACCCGAGATTGATTTATATCCTGAATATTTCTTAGTCATTTGAAGGTCCTTTGATTCAAGCAAAAAACTCACTAATTTGGAAACATTAACATTGTAAAAAGAGTGTAGGACAGTACAATGACATTACTAATAACTCTAGTTGGGTTAACGAAAAATTCAAGAATGAGATTCACATTATGACCAACACCAAAACACAAATTTCTCTGTGACCGACCAAAGTTCAGAACCACCGCAAGAGAGGCGCCACCTATTATTTGTATTCTGGAATAGCAAGATTATCATATATTTTTGACCAATGTGTATTCAATTTTGCATTTTAAACAATGCCAGAGAGATCAGACTTGTTGAAAGGACTTGATCATGGAATGCATTTTGATCTCGAGGATATTATAAATTTCGGAGCTTGACTGGTCCTGTTCTGCAAGATTATTAACTGCTCCATCAAGGACTATACAGAACGAATAAATATACTTTTTTGGTACACGCCCCACAAAATGCCTACTTTGGATACTGAAGAATCCGCAAAATGCCACTTTAGCGGACTTGTACTTAAAGTCGTCATGGCAACCCTTTAGTGGACTGATGAAATTTGATTATTCAGAGAACTTATAATTAATTATCCTATAATGTTTCAGGAGACACAATAAACTATAGATTATTTGAAATTTCATAGTGAAAGCACACATTTTCTTCGAAATATTCTTTTGGAATATTTAATTTCATGAAAAATAATACTAATATTTGACAACTATTTGACAAACGTGTCGTAAACAATCGATTGCTATTATTTTTGCACAATTTCCTTATACTACCGTATGGATGGTAATTGACAATGTATGCACGACGTGGAAATATGTGTGGCATTTCTGTTCCGTTTATTTGGAAAGCTAATACTAAAAGAGATGTATGCAACACGTACGCAAATGACTTTACCTTCATCTTCATATTCTGATTCGTCCGCTGAAGCCTCATTTTCCGTACTTGTTACATAAACTACTATAATATTTACATCGCCATATAAACGTGCAATACTGAAAAAATATTCTGAGTGCAATATTGCCACAGATTATATAATGTGGTATTGCTTAGATCAAGATTGCTGCATCTAACAGACGTATAGCCTCTAATCACAAGTTAAGTAATAGAGATAATGCAGGACAAGTGTACCAACAGAAATTACTCAGCAAGCAAAAAGACGTTGAGGGTCTTTCAGATCTGCGATTGAGAGTCTTTCAGATTCTTCACCTAATTAACAATCAACATATTTCAGTGAATCTTGTATCTATGGGTACCTAATGTCAAATACCATTGTTCGGCATAATTCTCCGATCAAATAACATAATTGATCGGAGGCATATTTTCTGATTAGGTGCTGAATGCGAAATTTTCATTCGGCATCCAATCGAAAGATAATACGCAATAAGTGTGTGCTGCCATCTGAACTTCAAATTGACTGTCGTAAAATAACTGGGGGCCATAGAGGAACTCAAAAATATAGAGAGTTGTCAAACCTGCATTAAAAATTGGCACCACGTTTAGAGAGAAACAACAGTGGCGACATATCTCGCAACTGGCCGAACTAAGTTAGTATGGTTGGTAAAACAGATTTCTCGTCAGTTACCGATTGAGATAAGGCGGGTTTTTTAATTGTATTACTTTTATATGGTTGATATGCATCTATTTATTAACTACGAATATTGAAAAATGGGCAATATAACTATGCAATGAAAGTGAAGTCGGGTTATATCATATATTTATTAACTATGTTACCTTACTTTAAAACAATAACACTTTTATTTCAGGAAAATATGAAGGGTTTCTACTACTACTCGCAACTGACTAACTAAACGAATGACATATAGATGAATAATAATAATCGTGAGACCACGCAGGGTCTCTTTATACCTTCTGGCCAGCGGTGTCAGCAATGCAACTTGTGAGAAATGAAATTTTATATTCTGCTCACACTGCTGACTCGGATTCTAGGGAAGCTGTTATCATTGTCATTTGATTTTGATGGGAAGGCTTTATTCAGAATATAACAACTACGAATAATTGTCGGGTTATATGTCTTTCCTTGTCATATCGGCAGAGAGAGACCGTCGGTACGTTCTGGGTGGAATAACCTAAAATTTACAGAGGATTCGGCAGGAGTGTGCTCACCGACGTCGGTGTTTAGCCTTAGGTCGACATTAAATAAAGCAGGAAAAAAATTGTAGAAGAATTATTCTGAAATTATTGTGTGGTTTTGTCATAATAAAAAATACATGTAAACAATAGGCCTTTTCACCACGGTTACGCGCATCCACCATGTTAAACAAGCGGATAATATGAAAATTTCTTGCTTGCTTGTTTTTTTGGCCTGTCTACTACGGACAATATATCAGTATCGGGGATTATAGCGTATATTCACGGATATACACGTATAAAGTCCGAAAAGCATGGAGGAAGTTGAGGCATGCGCACAAATGAAAAGGCCTATAAACTTCTCTTTTCTGACAAATGTTGAAATTAGAAAAGTATCATGCCACCAGCCGTCTGTCGATTGCAGGCAGCGCCTCCACGCGCGAGTGGCCGTACCAAAAACTTAGTGGTGAAGGTCGCTAGTGTTTCAGTCTCTTTATTTTTAATTTGTCTATGCTGGGGACCATAGAGAAACTAAAATTTGTCTAGGCTGGGGACCATAGGCACAGATTATACACACAGATAGGAAGCCCCGCCCATTTTCTTTGAAGTTTGGTTTTAATTGGAATAAGCACGTTACCAGTTCTACATTGTTTTATTTGGAATTAGGACAATAAGGCGCGTTTTTATATCCATCAACTTGGTGTGGTTGAGGTGGAAGACAATGACGGTGACTTCTCTCACAAACTCTCATCATCTTTAGAGGTATAAGTATATTATTGAACTTCACCCAAATTTTCGCAACTCATAAAAATATCGAGGCAACTCATTGATTCCTATTTATTAGAATGGGCTCAAAGTTATTCTCAATAAATCGAAACAACGAAGTGCCCTATCACGAAATTTCTCAGAATTTTAAAATTCCGAGTTATAACTCAGAATTTTGAAAGTAAAATTCCTACTTATACATCGGGATTTTAAAAATAAAATTCTGACTTATCCTCGAAATTTTAAAATTCCCTCTAAGTCGGAATTTAAAAATTCTGAGTTACACGTCGAAATTATGGTGTAAAATTCCAAGTTATAGGTCGGAATTTTGGAAATAGCAAATATTTTGTTTTGGGTGTCCCTTCCAGAGCTTCGTACATTTTCGAATCTTAAATAAAAATAATATTTGGTAGTTTTTTTTAATTAGTATATGTGGGGGGGATAAGGATACTCGAATTAACTGATTTAGTAAGAACTGGAAATTAGTATATGTACCTTGGAATTCTCAACCGATCCTTAATTTATGTTTTTGAAATAATATTTAGCAATGGACTGAGTAGTATGAAAAGAGTCAAAAACATTCTAGTGAAATTCTCCATTATGATATATGTATTCAAGAGACATTTTTCGGCTTTCTCTACTTAATTTTCTATGAAAAATTAAATTTTGTAATGGAAATATTTGTTCAAAAGTTTAAATAAACAAACAATTCTTGTTTCCACCTCTTAAAAGCTTAATTTTGAATGATTTAAAACATTTTTGTAGAAGTTTAATTTTTTTATAAAAAAAAAAGTATGCGTAGCACTTATATATCAAGATTTTTCCAATTTATCCTTTCTACCTATGTCCACCAGGCATACTAGCCATAACCTAGCGGGCTCCCATTCAAATTGAAAAAAGTCAGCCGAAGGATAGGCCATCACTATTATCATTGTTTATAGAGAAAGATAAAACAATGCTGTTATTCTTAGAGGCATTGACACCCCTTATGAAACAAAAAAGGAAGAGAGCTTCATGTTATTATTTTACAAAACTTCTAATTTTATGAATATTTTTTTATTACTATTGTATAGTTTGATGCTATTATGAAAAGGTTGAAGTCATTTTTTCCCCGGATCCTTCCCTAGATTCATGCATAACCCTTGAGCTATTAACAAGATTGAAGAAATCTTTACTCTAGGGCTGGTAGAAGTCTGGGTGTAAAAATATTCCTGATGCTCATCATGAAAGGAAGCACGAATATAGTTTTAAAACAGTTATTCATGCAGAAATTTTTCTTGGAATAGAACATTAAATATTGAAAAATGGTTTTTGAAATTGGTACATATATTAATGCAGACAAAAATCACATCTGTAAAAAATGCATTTCTAGTACTATGATGTGTGATCATGGCCTCAACCAATGCCCGCAACTTCTCAGGTAAATGAAACAAGTTTAAAAAAAAGTTTATTATATTGTTGGTTGTGACCTCAAAGCGGTTTTTCTAGTAGCAGATATGTAACTCATAAAAAATTATTCACTATCAAATACATATTCTTACGTTAAACCTAGTCTTTTCAATAGCAAATAAGTCAATATTCTGTATAGTATCAACATCTCAAAACCTATCTGAACGAGAAATAAAATAATCTATATTAAAAACAATAAGTTCTTTATAAACATTGATGGTTCTCATGTAGCACTGTGGAGTACTTTGTTGAATGAAGCATATGAACTCTCAAGATCAAAAAGCAACTGCCTCACTTGGGATTCTGATAACTCGTCTGAAGCCTGCATAGAATTGAGTGTCGCTAACCATTCCGCAACTTTTTGTTTCCCTTCAAAATCTGAGGGTAAGATACTGAGTCTGTTCATGGTGTCCACTAAATCCCTCAGTTCCGGATGCAAATCATCCATGGCTCGAATTTCCAATCTCAATTTGTCCATGATTGTGATGAATAGGGAGACTATGTCTGCTATGCACCTACTTGTGTTGCCTTTGTCATCTTTAATCGTTATTGGGCGGTCTTCTTTTATGCGCTCAAGTGCTGCAGGACAATCAAGCTAAAAAACAATATTATAATATTTATTAGTTATTTAACAATTGGGTAAAAATGGAGTTTAGGGAGAACTTGTGAATCACCAAAATGTTTGTGATAGTTCATTTCTCTAAAAGCTTGAAAATAAAATAAAAACTTGGCAGTGACGTATTTTTTTATTCTTCAATTTTAAAATGTTTCCTTTTGATTGAAGAAGAAACAGCCAATCATGAGGTTTCAATTAATTGGCTATTGTTTTCTATTGGTCGAAGTCTCTGATGTACAAGTACATGCGCATCTAGCGACTGATAGTCACTATTGTGCCTCGGAAAAAACGAGAAAAGTCACCGCCAACTAAGTGTCCGCGAGCAGAGCATTACTTCGTAAGGTTGGTTGGCTTGCATTCAAATTCGATAGCAAGGTTAGCCAAATTAGGTTAGGTTGTGTTCCCTTCTTTGACGTTAGATATTGACCGGGTTTGTTTTTCTGCAAAAACATCCACTAAAGATTGGGGGGGTTAACAAAATGCAGCTAATGTAACGTTTGACTTTTGACCGTCGAGTTAAGGCAATCAACATCGCAAATATAAAAATTTCTATGCTTTAGCTGGGTAAAAGTAAGAATCGTGGTATGTATTTACATTCTAAAGAAAAGTGAACACTTTAGAAAGCGGCAGTTTTGTTCAAAAATGTCTAAAACACGTGGATAAGGGTGTGTGTGTGTCGTGTTTTTGTTAAAAGAAGGACGATGGTGAGTGTTTTTAGTGGCCGAAAATGGCACTGAAAAATAAGGTCTTTATACTTCTGGAAGCTTCGTATCTCAGAAAGTATTTGAGAGTGCCAGCGTTTGACTTCAAATGTGTGTTCAGAAGGCAAAATGCGATAGTTTAATCAAGCGGAATGCCACAAATCGTGCAGTTCTAATTACTGGATATTTACGTCAGTGAAAATAGAAGATTTAAAATAAAAACATTTTCTTTTTTTATGAGTGACCCCATATTTTTTCGTTTTTTTTCGGTAAGGAAGGCGTATTTATTTACAAAAAATCTATTTTCAAATCTGCGGATTCTCCATAAACACCATTTTTTCTGTTGGTTATTTAACAGTTGAATATTACATACACGATATTTTTGACGAATGCATCTACACTAGGAAAGTCGTCTCCTTTGACTTCCTGAAAGCTGCTTTAAATTGCACTAACAGTTTGCTGCAGGCTCCTGTGTATTCCTTAGGTGTGACACAATCTCTTATGTATGCTTTTCTAAATGTTGCAAAGTGTTTATCACAGCATAGAGATCGGCTAAACTATCATACCTTGAAAATCAGTTGATTACATGGAATTCACTTCAAATTAACGTTTACTTACTTTTCCCTTTCTCTGGCATTGTGATAGAGTTTTACTTCTTCGTATAGCTCTGGGCGATTTTCTGAAATCATTGTACTTCACCTTCAATGAATATATTGCTCAAAGAACTCACCTTGCGAAACTGACATTTTGCTTATTGTTACTGATAATTTCAAGAATAAAAAATGTTTATGAATAATGACAGTATTTACTCATGACATATGATGAATATGTTCAGCATTGGCGTTGACCTATTGCACCAAAGATTATTGTTCTACGATTGCACATTGAATAGTTGAGTATGTTCGTTTGTTACGTGGGTAGTTAGACAGAGCCGTTTATCTTACAAAAAGAAAACCACTAACAAAGACAAACTTTTTGATCCTGTTCGTTTGAAATGCTCGGCCTGCTAAAAAACACGGCGATAACGTATAGTGACGTGATTGATTTGATTTTATGATCCAGTAACAAAAATATCCTATTGGTCAAACTCAAACGAACGCAAATAATATCCTAATTATTTGTAAACTAACCTCTTCTAATAACATGAACCCTTGATGAAAGTTTTTATTATTTATTTTCACCTATATTTCAAATTACCACCTGTTCGAACTAAATAATAATCCGAATTTGCATCTATCTTATCTTCATTTGATATTTTGATACTATTTCTTATAACTTTCTCCATTTTCTAATTACCGCCTTCTGATCACTTTGTTTTGATTTTTCTGCTCCTTGAAAATTGATGGAGCAGATAAAGCATGCTTTATCTGATCTGTCACAATTTGCTCCTGCCAAACGAACACTCTTTGATCAATTGCTCGGAATTGATCAAATGCATAACAGGAAGCAAGGACCATAAACCTAGAGGCAAATTGCTCGGAACAAACGAACAACCAAATATTGCTCAAATCAGATTAGAGCAACGCGAGCATGACAAACAAATAAGCAATGGACAGAAATCGCGAATAGGAAAGAAGCATGTTTAAAAATTTTGTAGTTGATTTCTGCATCAATTTGAGTCTCAAAAATTACACCTTGTAAAAATTATTCCTGAAATCCAAAAATTTTTCAGCTTTGAAAATTATCGTTAACTCAAACTCAATTTGACCTTGACTTCCGAATAACTTCTCCAAACACTAGCGCTACTTGTGGTTGTTTCAGGAACATTCACAGACAAAAATAATTCTGACAAGTCATAATACATAGTACTTCATTATATGAATGTCTTATTAGCCATAAATGCTAATAAGAAATGAAATGCATAGGCGTTTTCACGACTCAAGCGCATCTACCAAATTTCGGACACCTTTATTAAATATGGCTGGACATTACCCTTATTACCAGTGCAATTAAATGACATATTATTTGATGGTGCTTCATTAGTACATACAACAGTTGAAACGCATAATTGTAACCAACTACGACGATGTTTGAGATGCCATGGCTGCCGAACCTCAGAGTAATAATAAATATTTATTTATTATTACTCTGAGGCGCAACAAGGTAGAAATAAATCAGAACTTGTAGAAAGGTTAGGATCAAAGAGAGTAAACGTTATCTGAGTAGGAGGTACTAATAAGCTCCTAGCCAATCGGAATCTTGTGGCATTAACCCGTCATAGTGACGTACATGGACATGAGTATAGGTGGCCAGGTAAACAGAGTGGTCAATATACATTCAAGAGCCTGTAACTCTCAGATCTAGACATCTTACTCTCAGATACCAGAGTGCGGGGTGCGCTAGTCCGGCACTGTCCAGAGAATCATGGCCTCGACATGTCCATATGGGTTCACAAATGCTCTTTCATCTCTTTCTATTAATGTCACCATTGTCTTATGGGGAATAGACTCTCCTACTCAGATAACGTTTACTCTCTTCGCTCCCCGACCACATCTTTTAAACCACAAATCACATTAAGCACACTTAGGACAAATTTTTAGATGTTTTGTTTCGTTGATTTAATAATTTTAATTAGTTTTCGGCGATATTCGAGACTAGGCTTTGGAAACCAATGAAATAAATTCTGCGAAAATGTTTTACTACGTGTATTGCTGCGACATATCCCATAACAACACGTATAAATAAGTATCCGAACAAATTGCGGAAATTGAGGCATTCGCACAAAATTGTCTAGAATGAAAAGGCCTATACATTTTATCCACAGCTGGTTTGCAACTTTTCCCATAGAATTGTAATTATAATATACTGACTAGAACGCGCTTAGTCTATTGCGCACACGAATTTCGTGGCACCCTTATGCGATAGCCAAGGAGGACCCAAACAATGAAGAATAGTATGACTTCATAGCATATTACACGCGTGCGACGAGATAATCAACTGAACGTATTGTAACGTAAATAAACTTAACTTGGTTTAACTAATTTATTTAACACTTAATCTACAACTTAATTTATATTACTACGCCACTGTATAGCTCGATGGTATGGGCTCGTTCAGACTGTCTACCCTCTTGAGGGCTGTCTATTTATCTCCGATACAGCATTCTCGATGTTTCGAATTCGGACGGTTGGCGACGGCATGTTCCAATTGTTTCCAATATTGACCGTTGTTTTCCGCGGAAGAGCGACTGGATGGTTCTCGAATATCTCCGGGGATGATCTCATCGCTGTCGATGGCAACGTGTGAGGCGACAGGTCCGGCCTGGGTTCGTTACATTGCCCCCTTCTTAAAGACATTTCGTCCCGAAATTTCATCCTTGGAGTGTGACGATATCTGCATGACTCCCCATATCTGCACCGTGAAGTTCGATGGAAGTAACACTCCACGGTCTTCATGATCGGTCGTGGAAGAGGGTTACAGCAAACCAAAATCCTGATGCCGCTGGATCTGAATATCGCCTCCAGCCTTCTTATGACTCTCCCGTCCAACCCATCAATACCACAGGATAGTTTTGGAATTGCTAGATCCGCCAGATTCTGGTCCACCATAGTATCTCTTAGTTTGGTGAGACTCTTCCCGACATCTTCATAGGACGGTTTATCTTGGGGAAAGCCTCTT
>JAFIRS010000421.1:675000-744969 GCA_018342105.1 Gonioctena quinquepunctata | reverse complement strand
ATGACGGTTGATTCGGATATTAAACAGGGTCGGCTTTGCCCTTTCTTTTGTCAAAATGGAGCATTAAATCAGACTTAAATTTCCAATTTCGGATCTTTTGTTCATAGAGTTGGGTTCATTATTCATGGGAACCATTTCAAGAAAACTTCTTTTCGAACTATTTTTGCTGAGATGACAATCACTTTTATGGGACGTAATGCGTCCTGATGAATTTCTACCTGTCTGTCCTATGTAGTCACAATTCAAACAAGGAATACTCTATATAACATTGGAAAATTCTGAAGTTGTTAAAGGAGTTTCTGTTTTCTTGAAAAGACTGAAAACCGTCCTTATATTTCTTCAAGCAATCCTAAAATTTTCTGATTTAAAAATATTTGTGAGTCTTGGTGTGAGTTCTTCAATGTACGGTATGTTCTGTATGAGCATAGGATTTGTTGATGCTGATACAGATTTATTTGAATACAAGATTCAACACTATTTGCAAAATCATAACCATGCTTGATGAAGGATCATAAGATAAAGGTGGAGCTTATAGTGCACTATTTATCAGTTCACAGTACTTTGTGAAATATCCGTTACCGCTGCTATTTTCCTAGTGCCTAGGTGAAGATCAATAAAACTTGAAAACTCATTTTCCTCATTGATACGACCTCCACAAATTTCATTTTTGGGTCAAGACACACTACCAGTGAGTTCAAACCGATCGCTCAGCTTTTGGAATGAATACACCCGTGGTGTTATTGCTTCTGAATATTTTTGTAGGGAGATTCTGCTTGCTAATAAAGGATTTCCGTCAGTTCCACTAATACAGTGGACCATATTCACTAATTCTTCGTGAGTGAAATTCATTATTAACAATTGGACGTGTACAATTATTGAAAGTAAACGGATGTGTCAAATTTTAGGACAGCAGCCTACTCAATTCCCTGTTTATTTCTAAAAAACTATAAAAACTTATTTTGCAACAAATCTGGCAAAATTTTTCAAAGCAGACCCTACAAACCCTAAATCAACGAAAAGCTCCTGAATAATGCCATGCTACGATGCAATGAAATAAAAGATGTTGAATTTGAAAAAAATATGTACTTTAAAATGCATAGGTGCTCATATCGTAACTGATACAAGTCAATTTGATTATTTTATAATTTTCAGTAAGTGATAAAAGCGTGTTATTTGATTTAATTTTTGTCAAAGAATATATTCTTATATTTTTACACTCCAGTCTTAAAATAACTTTGACATATGTATTACTGGTACAGAAGCATTCAAAGTTGGCTTAGTTAGCATTTTTTTCATAGTATATTCATTAAGTTATAATATTTACATAATTGCAAATATATTACAAACACATATTCTCAACGTATAATATTTACATATAATTACAAGTAAGGTACACCAAGTCTCAACGTGATTATTCGCATGAGAAGGATCATAGGGTATTTATTGTTCCCATCTGTTACACTCACGCTCTTGCGCATCAAAATTTAATCTTTGAGTACGCATTCTTCCCATTTCCGTCAATGCTTCAATATTGCAAGGAGTCTTGGCTATAAGCTTTGAGCAGTCTTGTTCCTCAATCTAAAGTCCAATTAGCGATTTAACGCGACTCAAAGAAACGTAAGCTTGTCCAGAAGTAAAGGTACGAGGTCCCAAATAGATTACTGCATGATCCACCGTACAACCTTGCATCTTATGTACTGTCGACGCCCATCTCAGAATCACTGGTAATATACACCTTTCAACAGTGCCATAACTATACTTGGCGGTAGCCACTGAAGAGTTTCACTATTCACCTCGAAGCTCCATCATCAGATCAGCTCCAAGATACTCAATTATACTATTGTCATCCAAACTATACATACCAAGTTTCATTTCGATACGACAATTGGAAGTAGGGGTGAAATTGACTTCCAAGATTTGATTAAATCTTTTGTTAGTTACAAGTGAAGCTAATACAAGCCTTAATCACAAAACTCGTCCACCATCTTGAGTTTATGAATTTTGATAAGTAATTCATAATATCCGACCCCGAAAACCTCCACATGCCACCAAGATCGTCCGCCATCTTGGAGCCGTCATATTGAATTTGTAAATAGGGACAAAAAATTCAAAATCTCCGACCCCGAAAACCCCCACATACAAATTTTGAATAGAATCGGACCATAATCACAGGGATCGTCGGCCATCTTGGAGACGCCATTTCGATTTCATGAATTTTGACAAAATATTCATAATATTCGACCCTGACAACCCCCATATACTAATTTTGATCGGAATCAGACCATAAACACAAATCGCATCTGCCATATTGGAGCCGCCATTTTGTTTTTTCTCTAACCAAAATTCAATGATGCATTGCCACGGGAATTATGAACACCTGCCAAATTTCATGTTGATCGGACAACTATAAGTGAGTCAAATTTAACTTGTAAAATTTGATTAGATTGTTAGATTCAAGCGAAGATAATAAAACCGTGTTGATGCCATTTGTTATTTGTGATTACCAAAAAATTGTTGTAGGCGATGAAACATCTACCCCGAGTTCGCCTGTATCTCAAAACATGCGCTAAAGCCTAAGGAGTCGATTGGAGAAAACTTGGTTCAGTTATCTTGAATAGTTCTGAAGTAATGAATTTGTCTGAGGTCAAAAATTATTGCAGATAAGTCTTAAAAACCGGGTGCGTTATATCGACAATTTGGTGTGCCTCATTGTCGGACTTAACGTTTAAGAAAAATCAGGTCGATGGCTCTGATATAAAAAAAGTTATGGAGCTTGCGCGTACTCCTGTGTCACCATGTATATAAGTGTCATATATATATATATATATATATATATATATATATATATATATATATATATATATATATATATTTATATATAGATATATATCTAAATATATACCGGGTGTCCACGGAAGGTGGCTCGCGTCTATAACTTTTTTGTTTTTGGATATAATGGAATGAAATTTGGAGAATCTGTTTGATGCATGAAACTGCATTTTTTCACAAGTAACTCAATCCCAAGCAATTTCCGGATTCACCGGAAGTGACATGAACTTTCGATTTTTATATGGGACACCTGGTATATTTTCAGTTTCTTTGGCTCCATATGACATTTAGAATACAACCATGTATCATTTGTTACTGTTTGTAACCGTAATTTTTTTTTTCGAAATAAATTTTTATTCTAGAGGGCTATGGATACGTTCAAATAACTAATTTCAGTCCTAAAATGTTTGTAAAAATACAACTTTACTGTTTTCAATCAAACTGTTTCAGTTATGTGACGTTTGATTTTAAAATTGTTATTACTAATTTTTTTCAAATGGCAACATGGTGGCTCGTCGGGTTCGAAAAAAAGATCATTTTATTACGATTAATTTGATACTGCTCTCTAAAAGGTTGTAAGAAAACTTTCGATAAAAAACTGAAAATACCATAACGTTAGAACTTTTCTGAAATGAAGCACCTGTTGAAAATGATATAATTATATTGATACCTATCTACTACATATCTTCAGGGTTCCAGATGTTCAAAGTGGCCTCCATCTTGTTGTTGACAAAGGCGAACTTTTCTTATTGTTGCTCTTACAACGTTTCTCAACTGTCTTGGTGTAATTCTATGAATAGCTGCCCTTACTCTGTCCTCTAATTCATGTCGTGTGGCAGGAAATACATCATAAACCTCGTTTTTGATAGATACCCATAAAAAAAATCTAGAGGCGTAAGGTCGGGTGACCTAAAACATTTTTTAAAGAGGAATAAATAAAGGTATAAATTGAAAACAACCCTATTTTACCTCTCCGGCCACCTAACTGGACCCATATTTCCAATACAGTTTTTGTTGTGTGTTCCATGCAGATATTTCGTAACTTCCCTCAGGTTGTGTGGTGGAGCACCATCTTGTTGATAAAATAATGCAACTCGATGTATTAATGGAACTTCGTCCAAGAAATGCTCAATTTCATATTGCGGTACGGAATTTTTTGGCATGGCCTTCAGAATTGTTTCAAAATCGAATTCAACTCAGTTGATAGGAAGTATACTGATACTGATAATATGTTTCTTCAAAATGTTAGCTGCAGAAGACTTCGAAATGTCACATTATCTTGCGATCTCCCTGACTGACGTATTAATATTTCCTTGAACGTATGCCAGAACATCTATTTCTTTTTCTTCACTCACAACGAACGAATCGTCTTCATCATTATCGGGCTCATTTCGCATTTTTTGAACCAGTTTTGGTAAATAGTGCCGGGTCGGGTGACGCCGATCAGGATATCTCTGTGCGTAGAGACGTGCAGCATCGGTTGAATTTTGCCTACACTCTCCAATAACTAAAAACATATCAACTTTTTCATGCTTGTATGAACATTGTTATTTTCCATGATTTTCAAACAATGAGGTACACAATAACTACCTTATTGACTTTGTAGAAGAGATGTAAAATAATATGTCGACACGTCAATTTTTACCGCAACAATTTAATGATTTTGTCTCAGTTGTGTTGGTCATAGGCTACTCGATGATTATAAATCTTATTTTAATCTCAATGAGATTCTTCATTTAACGAAAGTTCTAACGTTATATTTTCAGTTTTTTATCGAAACTTTTCTCACAACCTAATAGAGTGCGGTATCAAATTAATTGTAATAGAATGCTCTATTTTTCTAACCCGACGAGCCACCATGTTGCCATTTGAAAAAAAAATAGCAATACAAATTTTAAAATCAAACGTCACATAGCTGAAACATTTTGATCAAAAACAGTAAAGTTGTATTTTTACAAATATTTTAAGACTGAAATTAGTTATTTGAACGTATCCATAGCCCTCTAAAATAGGACTTTATTTCGAAAAAAAAATACGGTTACAAACAGTAACACATAATACATGGTTGTATTCTAATAGTTATATGGAGACAAAAAAACTTAAAATATATCAGGTAAAAATCGAAAGTTTATGTCACTTCCGGTTAATCCGGAATTTGCAAAAAGTTGAGTTACATATAAAAAAATGCAGTTTTATGCATAAAACAGATTCTCGAAATTTCATTCCATTATCTCCGAAAACAAAAAAAGTTATAGGGGTATATACAATTAAAAAGCAGAATTCTCAATAACGGAACTAACCATACTGATTTTTCCAATTTCCCAAAGAGAAAAAATTTTCAATATATTCCAAGAAGAGCCTGAAAGATGAACACACTTTTCATCGAAGCTTCCAACGAAATGAAATAACGAATTTATATAGCTATCATAATAATAAGACCATTGCCAAATCATGAATATCATCATCATATCATATAAAAGACTGTCAAACATTAGATTCGTTTGGTGTGAAATTTTAGAGATATCTTTTGAAATAACTTTTATTTTCAAATGATATCCCACATAGCCAGTAACTGCGAAAACATAATTGTTTACAAATAAGGGGTGGATAGCGTCTGTAATTAAATATCAATAGAAAATGTTTGTGGCATTCAGACGAGAAAATGAAAACTAGAACTGAAAAATGAAAATATGGATTGGCAAGGATTCGAATCTGGGACCTTTCGATTTCTAGTCGAACTCTCTGCCAATTGAGCCAGCAGTCCTTGTTTGAAACTGGCGGTTCACACTTTCAAATTCAGTTCCGTGTTAGTGACGAAGATGATGAGGGTTAACCGGAAATTTCAGGGTGCATGACTCAAGACAAGTAAATATAAATACGTGGTGGATAGTGTCAGTAATTGAATATCGATAGAATTGTTTACCAAATTTTTCCCCTCGATATTTTTGTGGTTCATCTGGAGAGATGCGGATCCAAAATCTTCAATACCATAAGTTGATCAGTGATCAGTCCCTATTATAGACACCGTCATGATCTCATAAGTTTTTTTATCGAGATGTACAGAACTCTAAGAAGCGATGAAGTGCGAGTCAGTTCTCACCAGTGCAAAGTGTACAGCTACAAAGTGCAGATCCAGATATATTAAGTATACAGATGTGGAAGAGAATGAATGGAATACAAGATTTACCATGGGTTCGAACGATCGCCAGTCGACCAGCGAAAAATAAACGCGTTGAATAATCAAGTATTCAAGTGGACCGCTCTACATTGGTTTGTCCCAACTTCTAGAGCGGGGGCGATTGTCTCTCTTGGGTCAGTATCAAAATGTTAGCGGAAAGGTGTACGTCTGACTTATACAGTATCGGAAACAATGTATCTGGGGTATAGACAGAAATCTACACAAGCAACAAGGATCGCAATGATATGATAATACCACACAGACAAGAGAGACGCACTGCTGTGCGCCCCTCCTGTTACCCCACCTGACGCATTAACTGACCACGTGGCAATGCGACACAGCGCACAGCTCGACTCATTCTTGCCGAGCCGTGGTTGCGAAAACAAAAGACCGTGACAATTATTACCTTTCGAAACATGCCGCCTATTTACACAACCGCAGAGAGAGTACAATAGATTCCGCTATTGTTTGGCCCAAAATAATGGTTTGTTCGAACATTTAATAAAATAATTCCGTACACAAAATATTTAATTTGGTTTATCTTTTCTTGTAAATATATTTTTTTCTCCATTCAAGAAATAATTGTTTTCTGTTAGAAATAGGTTTTTTGTTTTTATTGTCCTACAGAAATATCGGTTGCTTTTGTTTATGTTTAAGAATTTTCTTTTGTTGTCGCGGCCACCACGGCACCAAAGATATTTTGATCCACCTGTCGTCCGACAGATTAAATTGAATCAATGATTCAGTTTAATTTGTTCAAATTATCTGAAGTGGAATTATCGTCAACAATTCTTCTTCATTTCAGCGCACACATTCTCCCGATTGCTGCTGGTATGATACTGACGTCCTGAGGTCCTGAGCTGACCGCCCTGATTCTCCTATCTCTGTGTCGTGATGTGAATATCCCTTCCTCGAGCGAGTCGAGGAGAAATTGTAAAGATCTCTCAACATATAGCAAGCTAATCTTTACGCTCTCATGAAACCACCATACCCAAGATAAATACTTTTCGATACTGTATGTATTTTGATGTCTGTGAACCTCTGCCAAGCATCAGGAGCTAGTGGTCATTAACTTTTGATGTAGATATTATCAAAAATACAATGTCTCAGAAACATTCCAAAACATAAGACAAAATCTGCATTTCCATGATTACACCAGAAGGGTACCAAGAGATAATGAAAATCACGATCGTTTACATGAAATTTGACCACTTAATAACAAAATTTCAGTGTATTACCTTCGAATCCTGTTTGTTGATTGATGAACAAATGTGTGCTACTGAAGCAAAAATTATCTGAGGCAGTACATGCCCGTTAAAACTTACAAATGGGGATATAAATTTTTTGTCTTCTCTGACGTACTGGATTTTCATGTAACTCTGGAATTTATACTGGGCAAGAGAATAAGCCGAAAATACCCGAGGAAGACTCAGGTACATGTGCAAATATTGTAATAAGACTACTGCAAAATATACCACGTGATATCAAAGTCAAAGTATACCCGATAGTATACTTCAACAACTGTAGTATGGAAGGATGATAAATCAGTTGTATCAGTTTCCACCTTTGCTCAAACATTACCCAAATGCAAAGTGGTGAGATATTATACAAAAAAAATTGAGTTGATTGTCCCCACCTTCTGAGAGAATATAACAAACATATGGGTGGAGTTGACTTGCTGGATAATTTGATTGGCCGTTACAGAATAAAAAAAAAGTCCAGAAAGTGGTACTTTCGACTTTTTTACCAACTGTTGGATATGACAAAATCCAATTCCTAGCTTTTTTACAAACGTGTTGAAGAGGAAAGAGGAGAATCAAAATTACTCGGTCTTGCACATTTTAGAATTGAAATCGGTCAGGCGCCCCGTGTGATGAGAGTTCACGAAAACTGTCAACGAGGACGGAAAGCGGGTATGGAAAATAAATTGCGGGATGGCAAAATAGCTGGAAAATCTTCATAACTCCCAAAGGATGAGAACTGATCTTGAATCAGACTTTCCCACTCAGATGGAGAAACGCTTGAGGTGCGGATTACCTGATTGTGAAGGATTCATATACATGAAATGTAAAAAATGTAATGCTAGTTTATGTTTCAATAAGAACAAAAATTATTTAAATTTTTTTCATGATAATTAGTTGTATTATAATATGTAGTTTTTCATGATACCATACATTTATTTATAGTTGTTTACTTTTTTTCAACATATTATATGAAATTTTATTTTTACACTATACTTAGCATAGTGTTTTTCGTTAATATATTGATTGAGGGTTATATTTCAAAATGATTCATTGTTTTATCTTGACGTGTTAATCATCCACTCTCTATTGTATTTCTGAATTGTATCATGTTAAATATTAGTTACACTCTACCCGTTACTTTAAGTTTTCATTTTCAAATCATCATAATCCATCTTCATGTATCATAGGCAAACATAACATAGTCACGCACAAGGAGTAACACTTAAAACTGTTATACACTTCTGTGGCTTTCCTATGTTTATTCATAATACTTTCAATTATATGTTTCCTAATATTTTATGCGAATAAACATTATTATTATTATTCGAATTCATTCTTAGACTTATTTTTCTTCAGATGACGATACCACACCGAGCTTTGTAACATATGTGCAACACAAAAAAAAATCTAAAAAAATTATCATGACTTGCGATTAAAAAAAAACTTGTTTTTGTATGCATAAAAATACACAATATACCGGGTGTCCACGGGAAGTGGCTCACCCCTATAACTTTTTCGTTTTCGGAGATAATGAAATGAAATTTGGAGGATCTGTTAAATGCATAAAACTGCATTTTTTCATAAGTAACTCAACGTCATGCAAATTCCGGATTCACCGGAAGTGACATAAACTTTCAATTTTTAAATGGGACACCTGGTATATTATCAGTTTTTTTGTCCATGTATCATTTGTTACTGTTTGTAACTGTTTTTTTATTGTTTTTTTCGGAATGAATTTTTATTCTAGAGGGCTATAGATACGTTCAAATAACTGATTTCAGTCTTAAAATGTTTGTAAAAATACAACTTTACTGTTTTTGATCAAAATGTTTCAGCTATGTGACGTTTGATTTAAAAAAAATTATAACAATTTTTTTTCAAATGGCACCATGGTGGCTCGTCAGGTTAGAAAAAAAGAGCATTTTATTACGATTAATTTGATACCGCACTCTATTAGGTTGTAAGAAAAATTTCAATCAAAAACTGAAAATAACAACGTTACAACTTTTCTAAAATGAAGCACCTGTTGAAAATGAAATTATTATATTGAAACTACCTCTTTACATATCTTTAGGGTTCCAGATGTTCAAAAGGACCTCCATCTTGTTGCTGATAAAAGGCGAACTTTTCTTATTGTTGCTCTTACAACGTTTCTCAACTGTCTTGGTGTAATTCTATGAATAGCTACCCTTACTTTGTCCTCTAATTTATGTCGTAAGGCAGGAGGTACATCATAAACCTCGTTTTTAATAGATCCCCATTAAAAAATCTAGAGGCGTAAGGTCGGGTGACCTGAAAAGTTTTTTAAAAAGGAATAAATATAGGTATAAATTGAAAACAGCCCTATTTTACCTCGCTGGCCATCTAACTGGACCCATATTTCCAATCCAGTTTTCGTTGTAAGTTTCATGCAGATATTCCGTAACTGCCTTCAGGTTGTGTGGTGGAGCATTATCTTGTTGATAAAATAATCCAAATCGATCTATTGATGGAACTTCTAAGAAATGCTCAATTTCATATTACGGAAATCGAATTCAACTCAGTTAATAGAAAGTATACTAATACACGGGAGAAGTTATTTTTTATGGAGAGAACATGGATTTGAGGAACTTTCGGCATTTTACTTCTCCATTCGATGGAAAAAAAACAAATTTTTTCCCGATAATTTGAAAGAACTCTTGTGGATGTAGAAATCTCAACAACAAATATTGCTTTCAGATGCAAAAAAAATCGTTTTGTACAGTACGAGGATAATGCGTTGTTATCATATATCATATGAAATAAAAAATCAAAATACCATTTATAATGGAGAAAAATGCAATAAAAATCACTAATTCTCAATGCGGAAGTATCACATTCGGTGTGATACTCATGGAGTAACCAATTGGTGTCTTTCGATGAAAATTCCAATTCACTCTACTTGGACTTCATGTCTTATTAATACCTCTGTTCATTGTTACATTGGGAGTATTATCACTGAAATTATTGAAAACATCTCTGTTGAGATGTCCCAGAGATTAGAACTCTAAAGGTGTTTAAAAGAATCGAAAAAGTATAATTTGATAGTTGAAAAAAAAACATGCGCTGATACAGTCAAAAACATATCTTTTATTTTCATTGATAGCAATGGAACATGAAATCATGGGGATTCAATAGTCGATTCATTGAATTACAGAAACATATTTAGAATGAAGTTGTTTAAACATGGTTAAAAATGTTAAAAATTAGCTTGCCAAAATGTCTGAGGCCAGCCCTGTTCAATTTCCTCAGTTTTGTGTCATGTTGAAAATAAAATCAAGTAGGCATGTAATAATGAAAGAAATGTCTTGTTAAAAGTTTGTCACGAATTAATATTGTTTTCATAACATTTTCACCGTATATTCTGAAAAAGAGTGCAAGTACGTTAATAAGAGAATATAAAGTTATTTCCGCAATCCACGACTTAGTTAGTGAGTAAACTTTCCAATTTCCATAATGAAAATACTTGTGAGAAGCTGACTTTCCGAATAGAATACAACCGTTGTCACGTTGATAGTTCAAAATGTACATCTTCCTTTAACGAGCTGATTATGAGAAGTTCCATGTAAGGTATCGACAATACCTTATCTTTCAACAAACCTGCTTAACATTTCTGTCCTGTTTGATGTACAGGTGGTCCTTCATTATTGTTACCCAAAGTTCATTAAAGTTTTAAGAAGAAAAATACCAAGTGGCTGTGGACTCATTTATTTCTGGTACTTGATTGATATCATATCAAGATTTACTGTCCATTATATCGAAGCACAAAATTAACTACCACAAGAAAGGAAAATTAGGACATTCCCCTAAGCATTCCATTTCATGAAGTATACAATGATAGTCTGATGAAATATCACAAATACATTTTGTGCTTTTTCTTCAGATGTTGTTTCAGATTTGATTTTCTTCTGGCACAGTATGAACAAAAACTACATTTGAAGAGAGGATCTTTTCCACATTCGAACCTCCTATGATTGTAGAGTGACGGATAGTGTTTGTATGTCTTTCCGCATTCACATGAGTAACCACCTAAAAAAAAATTGCTTATAAAATATCAATGAAAGACAAATTAAAGTGAATCAATGAATCAACATGATGAGATAAATTCAATGGAAAACTTGATTGCCTTACAGTTCGTATAATAATTTATCCCACTGCTGCAAAGGTCAGGGTAATTCAAGGAATAGATAGATGATTTTGGAATATTAGCTGTCAATAGTTATCAGTTCAAGGCCATATGTTACTGTAAAAGACTCGACTTCACGTTCGGCGTCGTCTTTTCTGTTCGAAAATAGGAGCCAAGCTTAATTATGAACATTGAAGTCTCCCAGCTTGATCAGAGGACGGATAGTACTGCTGAATGATATCAAGGATAGGTCACTTGGAGAAAGGTGAAGGCAGCAAAGAAATTATGTTTGTGAGATGACAGTTCGAACCACATAACATCGTATTTTCTTGGCTTTTCTCTCGGTGAGATGAGATTGTTTTGTAAATAAGACAAACGACTTAAGCCTCAAATGGTTATGGTCTAGGTGGAGTATATATGCTGAGTCGATTAAGGAGTTGATATGGGCCAAGATATCTCGCATAACTGTCTCGAAATGGTTGTGGATAGCATTCATTTCGAGTGTTGAATTGTCGGGAGTTTGTTCTGAATGATGAAGAAAAAAACCAAATTTTAAATTGTCGACAATTCAGAACTGTACTTTTCATCATCAGGACCCTGAAGTATAAAAAACAAGACAATTAGAATACAATGAAAGAAAAAGCCAAGTGAAGGGAGATAAAATATGATATGCAATGTATAAAGTACACAAAGTCGTCTTCACCAAGGATTCAATATAAATTGAAACTCAATTGGTAGACCACAGGCGAAAAACAACTACTTTCCTAGCAAATGCAACGCAGAACGTTGAATGATATTCACCTGACAATCCATGCAAACTTCCATGTAAATGGAAATTATTCGCAAATGTTTCATTCTGATAAGCTCGATTATGTTTAATCCATGTCGTGTCCGCCTAACAATCCGCATACCGGTTTCAGGCTTTTTGGCCCTCATCAGTACGGAGTAGTCACCACCCAGAGATCCGGAGAGCTCTGGCCGAAGCAAGACATAACGTGGTATTTGCTAGGAAAAAAGTTGTTTTACGCCTGTGGTCTACCAATTGAGTTTCAATTTATATTGAATTCTTGGAGAAGACGACTTTGTGTACTTTATGCATTGCATTCCATATTTTATCGCCCTTCACTTGGCGTTTTCTTTCATTAAATATATTGCATATATAGCAAGTCGGGCAACCTAAGCCACTCCTACTGAGAAGGAATCTTTCATTAGAATCCTTTCGAAGTAGGAGAAATGTATGGAGTGTTTCTTTCTGTCACTAGGTGCCGCCGGTTGAAAGTTATCTTTTACGTCGTACCTAAAGATGTTGTAAGCTAGATGGTGATTTTATTTATGTTGTGTTGTGTGGATATATGCGACCAGTCTACCAGAACTACCGTCCACCACCGAGAGTAGCACTCCGGCGCGTCAGGTGAGTAACAACTCAATACAAAACACGTAAGATCAACACACTCAATCACACCATACACTCACAAACCCATCAGGTACATCACCACCATGCACACACAGCACCAGTCTGGTAAACATACAATGATCAGATAACAAGGGGTTTAAAGCACTCAGAGGCTGACTTCATACCACGGGAGGTACGATTCCAATCTCGCAAACGTGCCATTTGCGAGTTGAGGACCGCTCCAAGGAGGAGCGGGGGAGGATGGGAGTGGACAGTAAATCTCGTTCACACATAACGTGAAGGGGATTTACTATCCATGGGCGCTCAACCTTAAGGGGGCATGGTGTGTATTTATGTTGTGTCTCGCTTCGGCCAAAGCTCTCCCAATCTCTGGCTGGTGACTACTCCGTACTGATGAGGGCCAAAAAGCCTGAAACCGGTATGCGGATTATTAGGTGGATACGACATGAATTCATAATCGAGCTTATCAGAATGAAATATTATTAGATGGGCTAGAGCAAGTGGATACTCTATTTATACAGAACCCCTGGATGATGGCAACGATACTGAGTGTGACTCAGACGCCAGTGATGAGGATGAGGCAAATTTGAATCGCTTAGGACCAAATTTGCTGTCAGCCAAATGTGAATTTCGCTTACTCGACGATATGCAGGAAAATAATGAAATTGATAATCCAGAAAATATTTTGGATTCATCGAAAAGAAATTTAGATTTAGATTCCAGATATGACGAGCCACTTGCTGAGTATCAACGACCAAAAATATAAAAAAAACAAATCAGAAAAAAGAAAACCAAAAAGAGGGTATGGAATATTTTTTTCCAAATTCGAAAATCAACACCAATTTCAAATGAAGCAAATTCGTCGGATACATCACTAGATTTTTTCAAGTTGTTTTTCACTGATCTACCAAAGCATATGTCGGACCAAAGAAATGTGTAAGCATCCCAAAAATATACTAATTTGAATATGAACATGGATGACATGAAAGGGTTTATCGGTGGCCTGTTATTAGCAGGATATGCTGAATCTCCTAACAAAAGGATGTATTGGTCTGAACAGAAAGACGTCTCCAGAATATTGCAGAATAATATGCGTGTAAATTGATTTGAGATTTCACGACACTTTCATTTGAACAATAATATCAATATAGACAAGAACGACCGGCTATACGAATTGAGGACGTTAATAACTATACCAAACAAACACTTCAAACAGCATGGTGGGTTGGAAGAAAACCTTCCAGTCGATGAATCAATGATTCCTCAATAAGGTCGTCACTCCACCAACAATATATCGAAGGAAAACCAATAAGATTTGGATTAAAAGATTGGGCCTTATGTACAAGTTCCGGCTATACATCCAGACATACTTAGATATATACATTGGAATAAAATAAGAAGTAGTAGGTCCACAAAGTCATCTTCACAAAAGATTCAATATAAATTGAGAAAATTGGTAGACAACAGGCGAAAAACAACTACTTTCCTAGCAAATACCACGTAGAACGTTGAATGATATTCACCCGAAAATCCATGCAAACTTCCATATAAATGGAAAAAGATTGCAAATGTTTATTTCTGATAAGCTCGATTGTGTTCAATTCATGTCGGGTCCGCCTAACAATCCGCATACCGGTTTCAGGCTTTTTGGCCCTCATCAGTACGGAGTAGTCACCAGCCAGAGATCCGGAGTGCTCTGGCTGAAGCGAGACACAACATAAACAAAATCACCATCAAGTCTACAACATCTTTAGGTACGCCGGAAAAGATAACTTTCAACCGGCGGTACCTAGTGACAGAAAGAAACACTCCATACATTTCTTCTGCCTCGATGGGATTCTATAGAGATTCCTTCTCAGTAGAAGCGTCTGAGTTGCTCGACTTGGGCCTAGCCCTACCGTGTGACTAGGCCGTCGGGACGGGAGAACCTTAGACAATCCCAGACACCTCTGGGCAACGTCATAGGTCCCCCTCTCGTTCACTTCTGCCGCCGGTGAGGTCTTTTCCGTGTTCCGTCGGGGATAACTGGAGGTGAGGACAGTTGCCGTGTTCTAGGATGTTGAAGAATCCGAACGACTGCGCCAATTGTTATATCGTGGCTTGTGCGTTTGTCTTTTAAAAAAAAAACTTATTATTTTTATTATTTCAATATTTTACTGATATAACAATAATACAATATATAATCAAGTGAACTGAAGTCTGTCTGACATGGTAGCGTGATTAGTAGCTTCGGCGAACTCTCACTCGAACGGTAACTCGTCAAACGTTCACACGAGTAATATCAGGTCGAAAGTCTGATATGGCGGTGACCCATCAAACGCTGACAGGAGGAGTCTTGTTAACATGGGTACCCAGGGGAGGAGGATAGCCCCACCGGTTTCACCGCCGGTGCCTCTCCACATGGTGTTGGACTCTGGGGGGCGTGGGCTAGATAGTGGACCAATGGAAAACAATACCGTAATTCGGTAGAGACGGAGGAGTCTTTCACCTATGGGTTGAGGTGACTGTATTCCCTGCTGACTAGGCGGGGAGCAGCGCATTAACCCGCTCGGGTACTGACATCCCATAGCCAGTAGCTCGTTGTATCAAGCGGCCTCACCGTGGCTGAGCTATAACGGTAGCTGAGATGACCTAGCGCGCTGATTGGGCGTATCCCAATCTCGGATTCCCCCTGTTAAGTTAGCGGTACAGTTTAAACCGGAAGGTAGGTCCTGTGCTGCTGATGGGGGGAGGAAGAGCGAAGCCCAAACTGGATGCAGGAGGGTTAGCTTGCGATATCTTAGGTCTCATCGAGGCAGAGTTGTGAGTTGCTCGACTTGCGTATATGTTTAGAAGGAAACAGCCATGTGAAGGGAATAAAATAAAATGAGAAGTAGTAGGTGCACAAAGTCATCTTCACAAAAGATTCAATATAAAAATGATGAGGGCCAAAAAGCCTGAAAGCGGTATGCGGATTGTTAGGCGGACCCGACATAAATTGAACACAATCGAGCTTATCAGAAAGAAACAATTGCAATCTTTCTCCATTTATATGGGAGTTTGCATGGATCTTCAGGTGAATATCATTCAACGTTCTGCGTGGTAATTGCTAGGAAAGTAGTTGTTTTTCGCCAGTGGTCTACCAATTTTTTCAATTTATATTGAATCTTTTGTGAAGATGACCTTGTGCACCTACTACTTATTATTTTGTTTCATTTCCTTCACATGGCTGTTTCCTTTTTAATATATACATTGGTATTGACTTATCAGAAATTCTACCCAACAAAGGATATACATTGTTCTTTGACAATTACTTTTCTTCCGTGGACTTATTTGAACATTTGACCAAAAATAACTACTGTTAAAAAAAGACGAACTGCAAATTGTCCATTGCTGGGAAAATCAGAACTGATGAAACAGGAGAGAGGGTCATACGATTTCAGAACTGTTGTCGAAAATAGGATATGCTTCGGAAAATGGAAGGGATAATAAAGTCGGCATCTGCGCAACAAAATTTGATTCATTAGACGAAGGAAAATGTACCCGATGGTCGCACGAAATGAAAACTCAAGTGTCACTTACTCAGTTTACACTTTTCGGAAAATGTAATTGCACTATGGGAGGAGTGGACAAAATAGACCAGTAAGTAGCACTTCAACGTACAAGAATGAGGCAGCGGTAATGGTGGTGGCCAATTTTTTGTTATTTGCTGAAAGTGTGTATCGTAAACGCATGGCTTCTAATGAAGAAGGTTCATCCCACCGACAAATGCAGTAGTCTACTCCATTATCGTAGGTATATTGCCAGTGCCTTGCTCTTTCACGGAAAATCGCCAGCAAGAGAAAAAAGTATTCCTAATCGGATATTCGGTACGTACGTACAAATTTCGCAGTGGTAAAAGCAAGTTTATTTGCAGCAAATGTCAAAAAGGACTGCAACCGAAAATGTGTTCTAAGAATTACCACACTTTTCAATTATCATTTATAACTGAGTTAAGCTCATGATCCGCTATATCAGATGATACTTATTTTTTATTATAATATAGTTTTTTGTTTGCCTTATTAAGTTGCCTACTTTTTCATTGAAGAAACATACCAACCAAAAAAAAAATTCAAATAAAGCTTTTGAAACTTTATGCACAAATGGGTTGAACGAAAAATCATTCGAAAAGCGGGGTAGATCAAACATGAATGGCGATTGACAACAGTTCAGTTCGTTTATCTTTGTATGTATGGTAGATCTATTTCATCGAACCTATATATGTATTTATGTATTATGTCGATATTTTTATTTCCTGTTTTTCTAAACATTGTTTATGCGTATCTGTTGTTTTCCTGCCTTCGGAGCTTTTCTCCGATTATCAGTTGTCATTCTGCCAATTCAACACTTGAAATCATATCAGGTAGAAGTATGAAGTGTTAAGGTTGTGCATGTCCAATCTTCTATTCAAACTATTTTCTCCATGTTCCGTTATTTGTCATTTCGTCAAGGAGGCTTTTTTTCAAAATTGTTTGTTGACCTATGATGGTGATTGATATGAATCAAAAGAATGAAGGAAGGACTTAGAGTGTTCTGCAGGACTCGTAGGTTTTTTTAATGTATTGGGTATATTTTTGTTGTCTCTTTTGTATTCGATCATCCTGTTAATTATGTCGATGAAAGAAAATTCTATTTCGTGCATAAAATAATTTATTTAATCGAAGCAAAGCGCTTTCGACCGTTAGGTCATCATCAGTGCGTACTCGTCAGGTGTACAAGAAGCCAAAAAGACCATAAAACATCTCATGATCAATGAAAATTGTATAGGTTTACATAACATACATGTTAAAATAAGTATTCTAGGCCAGGATGACACTAGAGATTAAAATGTTTCTCTTTTTTCTCATTTCTTGTAAGAAACCATTATTTTGGTGTGATAGCTGGACCCAAGTGACAAGATTGACAATTGACAAGTGTTTCTTACAAGAAATGAGAAAAAAGAGAAACATTTTAATCTTTAGTGTCATCCTGGCCTAGAATACTTATTTTAACATGTATGTTATGTAAACCTATACAATTTTCATTGATCATGAGATGTTTTATGGTCTTTTTGGCTTCTTGTACACCTGACGAGTACGCACTGATGATGACCTAACGGTCAAAAGCGCTTTGCTACGATTGAATAAATTATTTTATGCACGAAATACAATTTTCTTTCATCGATTAATCGATACGTGCACACAGTCACACTTTTCATTTATTAATTATGTATCTTTCTGTCGGTCTTATGTATTCTCTCTTAGAATCAACACATGGTATTTTGTATAAAACTTTGGATGTTTGGTCCTTTGGGGTTTTGGTTTTCAATCTTGTGTAAAAATGACCGTGTTTTCATATTTTTTCTGATTTTTAAGTTCGTTTTCAAAAAGATGTTGCATAGTTGAGGTGTCGTCAATCCTTCCACATACGGAAGCTTCATTTAATGTTTCTTGGTGGTTTATTTTCAGTTTGGGAATTCTCTGATTTGTAACAAAAAATGTCGAGTAACAAAAAATTTCGGGTTACCATCCTTTAATAATATCGTTTCAATTGATTTGTTTTTTTTATCATTACATACGCTAAAATTGTGACTCTCTGTTTATGATTGTTCATGGTACTCATTATTTATCCCAAACACAGAACCACACTCTAGCACATGAAATTTTCAAAAAACAAATCTTTGAATTAATTTAAACAATGTTACTAAAGAATGGTCACACAAATCTTTACAATAAAATTATTAAAATCAGAAAATACAAAGACAAAAAGAAAATAAACCATCACGAAACATTGAATATGCAAAGCTTCCGTATGTGAAAGGTTAGACACCTCAACTATGTAACATTTCAGGGTACGAGAATTCGAAAATCAGTAAAAAATTTGAAAACCCGGTCAAATATTATTTTTACCAGACATAAAAACCAAAACACCAAAAATCCAATGTAATATACAGAATATCATGTACTGATTGTGAGAAATGATACATAGGACAAACAGGAAGATACTGAAAAACCAGGATGACTGAACACAGAAGAGACTGCAAAAATATATACAATCTTCTAAGAACCAATTGCTATGAGTTTTGCAGAACACTCTATGTCTCTCCTCCATTCTTTTGATTTCAAATCAGTCCCCATCGTAGGTCAAAATGATAGAAATAATGAAAAATTAAGAAAAATATGTGAATAAAAGATCGGACATCGATACCCTAACACTTCATATTTCAACCTGATAGGGAAGATAAAACATTTATAAGTCATAGTCTGGGGCAAGTGGTTTATTCTCAATTTTTATTCTACTTCTTTCGTCAGTTTCTTCAAACGAAAAATAATTTGAAAATTCTGGGTAGATGTTAAATTCGGGGGGCGATGGTCGACAGTTCAGTTTGATCATCTTTGTGTGTATGGACTTATTGCATTGAACATGTATTTATGTATTATGTCGATTTTATTTTTTTCTGTTTTTGTGAACCAGCAAAACCAAACTAAATGTAAGTGACATTGTTCTTGTGTATCTGTTGTTTCCCTTTTTTCCGATCTTTTCTCCGATTATCAGTTGTCATTTTGAGCAATCTTATATATATATATATATATATATATATATATATATATATATATATATATATATAATATATATATATATATATATATATATATATATATATTTATATATGTATATTTATGTAAATATCGAAGGAGAGAAAGGAAAGAGAGATTTGTTTCATGTCCGAGAAAGCCACCATTCGCCTACAGCTGGTTTCACGGTTTCCCAATCACCAGGACGGCTTGTGATCTTTCTCGAACCTGAACCAAACCTCTCAGAGAACTCGTGCCCTTCTAGCAAACGGCACAAATGTGGAATGCAAAAATTATAGATGTGACATCTATAATTTTCGTAGTGAAGCTCAGACCTAGTGGAGTGGAGTTCAATGGCAGGAAATTTCGTGCAACATTGATAGGTCACCAACATCTGTCAGTATAGGCTAATCCACGACACGCTTCTAGTGCGTTCCGAATGAGAATAATAATAACTTGATTCAGGATAAAAAAATACAGTTTACAGATATAGGAAAAATGAATGAATGAATAAAGTTCAGTGAGCGATAAGTTCTGATGCACTTTTTCGCGTAAAAAAGTGGGTGTGTTAAAAAAGAATCATTGGTCACACGAACAAGATACACCATTATAAATTAGTTAAAACAAGATATGTGCTGAAATATCCAAGATTTGGAGTATATACATTATGGATGGTAAATAGAATCCTATCAGGGGAATATCAGGGGGTAGTATTAACATCACATTTGGATGCACGTACACACATAGTCCATATTGTTATAAAAGGGTGATGAGTATGATATGGCAAAATGTAATATAATATTATGACATAGGCAGAATAATAAAGTGTAAGTGCAAAATTTGTACGCACCTTCGCCCATGCTCAACTAAGGCGAGTACAGATTGGGAAATAAGTCAGTAAGGAATATTAGTTTTTATTGTACGTTGAAGTTTATTCCATGACCCTTCTAACAAATTGTCTGTCTCTCTCAATAATGAACTACTTGTTTTATTTCTTATAACTTTATACAATTTAAATGCAGAAAAGGAGAATGCTCTTTGTGAAATTGATTTTTTCTGTTGACCATCGCCCCTCGTATCTAACATCTACCCAGCATTTTCAAACTATTTTTTGTTTGAAGGAACCGACGAAAGAACTAGAATAAAAATTGAAAATAAACTTCTTGCCCCAGACCACCACTTATAAATGTGTTATCTCCCCTATCAGGTTGATATATGAAGTGTTAAGATTATCGATGTCCGATCTTTTATTCAAATATTTTTCTTAATTCTTCGTTATTTCTAGCATTTCGAAATAATGGACATAGAGTGTTATGCAAAACTCATAGCAATTGGTTCTTTGAAGACTGTATATATTTTTGCAGTCTCTTTTGTGTTCAGTCATCCTGGTTTTTCAGTATCTTCCTGTCTGTCCTATGTATTATTTCTCACAATCAGCACATGATATTTTGTATAACATTGGATTTTTGGTGTTTTGGTTTTTAATCTTGTGTAAAAATGATTTTTGACCGGGTTTTCACATTTTCTACTGATTTTTAAGTACTCGTCCCCTGATATGTTGCATAGTTGAGGTGTCAAACCTTTCACATACAAGAGCTTCGCATTTTCAATATTTCGTGATGGTTTATTTTCTTTTTGTCTTTGTTTTTTCTGATTTCAATAATTTTGTTGTAAAGATTTGGGTAACTATTCTTTAGTAACATTGTTTTAATTAATTTAAAGATTTTGTTTTTGAACATTTCATGTGCTAAGAATGTAGCTATGTGTTTGGGATAAATAATGAGTACCTTCAACAATCATAAACAGAGAGTCACAGTTTCAGAATATGAAATGTTAAAAAAGAACAAATCAATTGAAACGATATTATTAAAGAATGAAACCCGGAATTTTTTTTACAGAATAACTAAAATCAGGAAATTCCCAAAAAGTAAATAAACCACCAACAAACATTGAATATGCGAAGCTTCCGTATGTGCCGTATATGCAACATCTGAGAAATCGAACTTAACAATCTGTAAAAATATTAAAACACGGTAATTTTTACACAAGATTGAGAACCAAAACTCCAAAGGACCAAAAATCCAAAGTTATATACAGAATACCATGTGCTGATTCTGAGAGAGAATACATAGGACAGACAGGAAGATACTCAATTAACAGGATGACCAATACAAAACATATAACAAAAATATACACAATCCATTAAAAAAATATAAACAATACATCAAAAAAAAATCCTACGAGTCCTGCAGAACACTCCAAGTCCTTCCTCCATTCTTTTGATTTCGTATCAATCACCCTCATAGGTCAACACAATTTTGGAAAAGAGACTCCTTGACGAAATGACAAGTAACGAAACATAAAGAAAATAGTTCGAATAAAACATCGGACATGAACAACCTTAACACTTCATACTTTTACCTGATATGATTTCAAGTGTTGAATTAGCAGAATGACAACTGATAATCGAAGAAAATATCCAAAGGCAGGAAAACAACAGGGTGGGTTTTCCTTGATCAGAATAACAGGAAATAATAATATGTTCGATGTAATAGATCCACCATACACACAAAGATGACCGAACTGACTGTTGTCAATCGCCACTCAGTTATAAATGATAATTGAAACGTGTGATAATTCTCAAAACACATTTTCGGATGCAGTCCTTGTTGACATTTGTTGCAAATAAACTTGTTTTACCACCGCAAAATTTGCAAAGCGTCTCTGTTGGGACGTATTCAGGCTAATGATCATGATCATCGTACCGAATATCCGATTTGGGATTTGGAATACTTTTTCATCTCGCTGGCGGTTTTCCGTGAGAGAGCAAGGCATTGGCAATATACCTACGATAATGGAGTAGACTACGCCCATGCTCAACTAAGGCGGGTACAGTCTGGGAAATGTAAGGAGTGCTAGTTTTTATTGTACGTTGAAGTTCATTCCATGACCTTTCTAACGAATTGTCTGTCTCTCTCAAAAACGAACAGCTTGTTTTATTTCTTATAATTTTTGGTAACGTGTTATACAATTTGAATGCAGAAAAGGAGAATGCTTTTTGTGGAATTGATTTTTTCACGATAGTGGGGTAAGTGAGTTGAGCACGGTGTCGTGTGTTATATTGGTGGTTTCTGGAAATTGCTGTGTTACCATAGAAATTATATCTTACGCTGGTACAAAAGAAGTATAATTGCCTTATATCCATTATTTCTTGACATTATTAGTTCGAGAAATTGTCTTTACAGTATTTCTAAAGGACTTATCTGTGATCGCACAGCTGCACCCCAGGTAATTATGCCGTACCTTAAGTAGCTTTCAACAAGGGCGAAATACAGTAATTTCAGCTCTCTGTAAGAACTTTATTCTAAATGTCTTGTTTTTATACTTCAGGGTCCCGAAGATGAAACAATACAGTTTTGGAACGTCGACAACTTCCTCATCATTCCGACCGAACTCCCGCCAATTCAACACTTGAAATCATATCAGCGCGCAGCGTCGCTATTCTATTAAGATAGACAGCATTTATGTTTGCATTCAATAACAGGTGGTTGCAAAAGTCTCACTTCAAACCGATTTTAGTGTCGATAGTGATGCCCTTGGAGTACCCTTTCGCTGGAAAACCAACTGGAGGGATATTTTTCTAATCCAGTATTTTACTCAAGAGGATGCCATTTTCATTCCATTCATGATTGTGGGAAAAAAGGTAATGGGTCACCGGAAAAATTGAACACTGCCTGTTGGAAATGTAGATTCAATTATTAATTTTTAAAGTATCATCAATCAAATTGACATATGATGAAGGTACTCTTCATTTAAAAACAGAAAGAGTCTTTCTATTTTTGTAAAAACCTTGAACTGTAGGAGAAGGGCCTCCGGACTTGTTAATTTTGAGGTTTATTGAGACTTTGATGCCACCAAGCCTTCTATAGACTGATGCACAGTAACCACCCTTTGAAAAGGGTCGGAAATGACATTTCTGACACTTACAAACAGTTTTCTATAAAATATGAATTCAAGCTGCCTAATTTCCGGTGGCCGAACTGCAGACGCTCGCCTCTGTAGTGCACTGCATATATACAGTATCGGAAACATTTTATCTGGGGTATAGACATAAATCTACACGAGCACCAAGGAACGCAATGATATGATAATACCACATAAACAAGAGAGACGCACAGCTGTTACCCCACCCGACGCATTAACTGACCACGTGGCAATACGACACAGCGCACAGCTTGCCGAGCCGTTGTTGCGAAAACACAAGATCGTGACAATTATTACCTTCTGAAACATGCCGCCTATTTACATAACCGCAGAGAAAGTACAATAGATTCTGCTATTGTTTGGCCCAAAATGGTGGTTTGTTCGAACATTTAATAAAATAATTCCGTACACAAAATATTTAATTTGGTTTATCTTTTCTTGTAAATATTTTTTTCTCTCCATTCAAGGAATAATTGTTTTTCTGTTAGAAATAAGTTTTTTGTTTTTATTGTCTTACAGAAATATCGTTTTCTTTTGTTTATGTTTGAGAATTTCCTTTTGTTTTCGCGGCCACCACGTCACCAAAGATATTTTGATCTACCTGTCGTCCGACAGATTTAATTGGATCAATGATTCAGTTCAATTTGTTCAAATTATCTGAAGTGAAATTATCGTCAATAATTCTTCTTCATTGCACATTCTCCCGACTGCTGCTGGTATGATACTGACGTCCTGAGCTGACCGTCGGGACCGCCCTGATTCTCCTATCTCTGTGTCGTGACGTAAATATCCCTTCCTTGAGCGAGTCGAGGAGAAATTGTAATGCTCTCTCAACATAAGGCAAGCTATGCTTTACGCTCTCATGAAACCACCGTACCCAAGATAAATATTTTCCGATACTGTATATACACTGTTTATCTTATGGTGTTTAAAACGTAGGTTCAGTGGGCTTCCCCCAATTTGGCAACGCAGGAGATGTCCATAGATATTATTCGTTTAACAAAAAAAAGTTACAATCGCTTACCAAAAATTTCAGAGTGAACCTGTTTAGAACATTTTTTCATTGAATTCAAACTTCATATTACTTCCGATTACGTTCAATACCAAAACCGGATCTTTTTCCATAAAAAAATAACGTTATTGTGCACAAAGAAGTCACTTGAAATATTTCTCATGGAAGAGTCAACAAAATGCCATCAAAATTTCGCTTTTGTCCCAAGAAAAAAGTTATGGTGATTTGTTGAACAATATGTTCATAAAATCAGAAAAATATTTATACTCAATATTCAATTGAAAATGTTTCTCTTTTCAAAAACAAACTTTTTATAGGATCCTGACTTACATATTTTGGGTTTTTTAAAACCTTAAAAAAAATCAATTTTCTCGTAATATTTCCAGTATTTGATATGAATTATCCATTTTCAGTATAGTATTATTATATATTGTTTTACGAAACATACTGAATGAAGTTGCTTGGATAGACTATTCGACTAAAATTGAGAATCACATTATTCGCGAACATTTTTCAGGTGAACATCTCAAAAGAATTTAGTCGTAGTCAGAATAAGCTTCTGTACAAATGCACAGAAAATGAAAAATACTTTTCAGGTGTATGACACAATTTACTATGGTATTATATCACTATCTATTGGTTTCAAAAATAAACCAACACAACATAGTAAATACAACATATTCACATCAATGAACATTTCAATTTCAATGTATTACGCAGAAAAACTTTCGAGAAAATATATCTGGAACTCGTGAGTGTGTTGAGGGGTATAGGAAATCGAATGGAAAGGAACATTATTTCAGAGATGTTGAAAACTACTGAAAATTGGTATTTATATTTTCAAAGGAAATTATCCAGTGTCTAAAATCCAAAATTTCTCAGAGACAACCAATCAATTCAGTTTTATAGTGACAATTCAACTCATGTATAAAAATCGCATATGCCACATTGCAATTGTCAGTTTGATAGCGGCAAAAGATAGCTGCAACTTTTACAGCGACAAATGCACTAGTGGTTTTTTTTCATTTGTTTATCAATTATCGCGGTGTTGGTTGCCAAAATGAATAAAGTTTGCATTGATATGTTTCTGAATTTCTTATTCATTTTATTGTCCTGTCGAATTACACTCGATGTTTATATTGATATCGGGTAAATTTGTGTTGTTCAAATTATAAACTGTTTCCTTTAGCAATTTGACTCGAAAAACTGTCAACCTAAGAACGCTCCACCTTGGGTGTCGCGTTTTTAATAGTCTGATTGCTAGGCAACAGTTTCTCATTGAACAACCCAAATTTACCCGATGAAAGACAAACCTCTAGTGCAATTATAAGTGATAAATATCTTCTTGCTATTTTATACTGATAAATGCAGAATAGCTTTGTGATAAATGCACACAAGCTTCTATCAAAGTAATACTCCTACACAATCATTTGGTATGGAGTAATTCAAAGATGTAGGTCATCTTGGGTTCACTTCATAATTAAATGGATGATAATATGGTGAATATCTGTTTGTTAGACTCACGAAATTTGAGATAAGCCGTTTGCAATATATATGAATTTTCACTTCTCGAACATGAAAACGCGGTGCTTTCAAATACTTTCTGATATAAGTCCCATAAGTCAGAATACTATGATTTCTCAGCTCTATTGTTGGCCATTGGAAACACTCAACATCAGTCTTTCTAATAACCAAAACATTTCACATACCCATAATCACGTGTTTTTGGCACATTCTTGTAATAAAAACTTTCTTTTTCCAATATTTCACCATCTAACACAGTGATTTTTATTCTTACGATATTGTCACCCTCAATTCGGACATTGTCATATAAAATTTAAAATGCGTTTTTTGACTTCTAATTTTATGAAAAATTTACTTTTTTGTTTTGTTGTTTGGGTTGGGTCCATGAATAGCTTTTCAGACAGCAAGCATTTCAATCGTTGCAAGCGCTTACATCCGCTAACCGCTGCCGCATTACAAATATAACATTTTGAACATTATTTATCCACAACTAATGAAACACTTGATGCGATGGATGAACTGCTGCAAACGCAAATACAAAATAATCAAATCAGGCTGCGTATGACGTCAACGAAACAATCGAGTTACCAGATTTATTGAGTCGTATTTTGAACGGTTATAAAGAATTCTGCAATCAGATTTTGATAGAAAATGGGAAAACTGCTCAATTTCATTACCAGTACTGTGAGTTACTTAATTTATACCATCAGTTTTCCAGAAGTATCCGCACCAGTAACTCTCAACTGTACGTGGACTCAATTTTCAACATGTCTGATATGTTTTTCGCGTTAAACCAGCCCAATTATGCCAGATGGTCCTTGTTATATGTGAGCACCGGTTGACTTGACGCTAGAGCAGACCATCAATGCTGATGCTAGCAATCAATTGGCTGATAATCTTGCTGCAGGCTCAATATCTGCACGTCAAAGATGGGCGCTCAGTCACAGCATGAGGACGAAGATATTAACATCTATCAAACAAAATATCGGATTAACGAAAAAATATGATACTTCGCACTCATTGCAAAAAAGTAAAATTAAGAAAATATAAAAAAAATCTGAACAATAAAATGTACGATGAATCCATTTGATGACACTATTGACAAAGATATATTATTCAACATTTCAACGGGTAAAGCTGCATCTAGAGAAGTTGCTGATTTCCTGCTGAACGTGAAAACAGCAGGCTATCAACAAAAAATGAAATTTATCTCGGAATGCTCATCAACTCCCGCAAGATTCGATAAACCTATAAAACGAAACAAAATCTGCAATTTTGCTTCTCAATGCATGACTTAATATTGAAAATGGAACGAGACGTATATGGGCGACTTTTGGCAATTAGTCTAAACAAAAAAATGTATCTCGAATATTTCCTGACTTTTCCACTAGCACCATTGCCCCCCACTTTTTTTTCATGTACTTGAGATATGTTAATAACTTCAAAATCAACGTTAGCAAAGATTTTGAAATCCAAAACTGAAATGGTTGAGCCAACACATATCAACGTTGAAATAATAGATGGTTTTTACTACTTGCACCTAATCGGATCTTCTATAGCTCAAACTTTTGATAAAATTGCCGAGTCAATACTTATAAAAATGTGTGTGTTTGATTTTTGATCGCTACTTATCACCGTCAATCAAAGATTCCGAACGTGAAAGCAGAAAAGAATTCGATATTCCGTACAAAATTTCGGGACCTCAACAAACTAGACCAAACAAATTTTTCTAACATTTTTTTGCAATGCCTTAAAAATTATCGTTTCAAAAAGGCTCTGGAGCTGTTTCTGGCTGATTATTGGGAAAACGACCATTTGGTAAGAATAATCCAAAACAAAAAAATATTTTTAACCGTCGACCATCAGTGCTACTCTTATCAAGTTCAGGAATATTCCGTAAAAAAAAACTGAAGAAACTAATTATGAATGTCATCACGAAGAGGCAGATACAAGGATTATTTTTCATGCTTCTAAAGCGGAACCAGGCTCAATAATTTTAATTAAAGCCTCTGATACTGACATTTTGATTATTTTGTTAGGAAATATGCACAAACTTATCGAATCAGAATTTTGGCTTGTGAGTTCAGCAACTAGAAAGACTAATAATCAAACTGTTGATTGCATTAATTGCACCGATTTAGCGTTGAAGTTAGGAATAAAATTATGCCAAAGTTTCCTGCGTTTACAGGTTGCGATTACACGGCATCATTTTATAATAAAGGAAAAGTTAAACCTTTTCAGCTATTTCGAAAAATAAAAAATTTCAACTTTTGCATCATTAATAGATGCTGCTGATATTTTCATTGATGAAGAAATGAAGACCGTTCAAGAATTTACGGCTAGTATGTATGGTATCAAGAACTGCACCAACGTGAATGATGCGAGATATCGCATTTTTATGAAAAATTACTCTGCTAAAGAAGACAGCGAGCAGTTTAAAAAAAAAAAGGCTTCGACTCCAACTCCATACCACCATGCTGGATATCATTAATTCAGAAAATTTTACGAACTATTTTCTTGAACTCCATGTGGCTCAATGCAACGGATCCATTATGCGTGAAACTTCAGCCTGAGAACTGCGGTTGGTTCTTAGATGAATATTCAAAACTAGTAGGATTCATTGGGGATCATACACCTTTAAAGATAGAAGACATTGTCGAAATAACTGAAACGGAGAGTGATGTCGAAGAAGGTTCAGAAGTTGGAGATCATAGTTATATGTCCGATGACTCGGAACCTGAATAATTTAAAAAAATTTAAAAAAAAATGTATTTTAAATTTTTACAATAAACAGAAGTTTTTTTTAATTGTTGTTTTTTATTTTGTCTTCTAATAATAAAGATGAAATTTGCAAGATTAGTATTATATATGTATTACTATAACCTTCTTTTTTACTAAAGATGTATATATACTTTAGTGTCACATAAAATATATACACACATAAATAATTATTTGATTAAAAAAAATTAATAACTATTCCTTTATTTTAATAATGAACTACTCCAAAATGATGCACAGCATATACAGTCTATCGCTATCCTTTTCATTTTCAAAAACAAATAGCATGCGCACTCTCTTTCTTTAAATGACGGACTTCAAACAGCTGCTATGCTGTGTCCTCTTCTATCGCATGGGATGGTTGGTTGGGACCTCTCAGTCGCACATATTCACTCGCAGCAATATTTCACTTTTCAAAATTCGACAATCGGAATTCGGGACTGATTTTTCGCAGGCAACCCTATACCACCGTGTTCATAATTAAATAATCTTTATTTTCATTTAATTTTAATTCAATAATCAGACCGGTGCAAAATGCTAGTATCGATTTACCTGTTTATTCCTGGCTACCCGAGAGTTGTGACCGGAAAAGAATAGGCAACCTAACGTTTGCATATTCTATGGGCTTTCGATTGATATTTGTCTAATAATCAAACCGGTGAAATGTTCGAAAAACAAATTTTTTTAATCAATAAATAATCATATCCTAGACTAAATTTGTTAGGCAACCCATATGCAATATACTTATTGACATATTAAATTAAATATAAAATACGTTCCATCAAATAACATCTCGGTGAAGGTCGTTTATATCGGGATCCTATACTATAATGAAGCTTTCTTTTCCCAATATATCACCATCAAACACAGTGATTTTTATTCTTACGATATTGTCACCCTTAATTCGGACATTGTCATATGAAATTTAAATTGCGTTTTTTGACTTCTAATTTTCTGAAAAATTTACTTTTTTGTTTTGCCAATAGATGGTTTGTTGCCTCTTTCTGAATAAATCTGTCGCAGATGAAAGAGGTATTATTTGAAAACAAGAGGCCATCAATTGTTTTCAAATAAATTCGTGAAAACTGAAAAAATCACCGCTACCGAAGTGGCCGCTAGCTTAGCGAAGCGTTATTTAAAAAAGTTGATTGGATGGCCATCGACTTGGATGGTAAGGTTAGGTTGGGTTCCCTTCTTCTACGTAAGACATCGACTGCATTTTCAAAGCGGGTCGCAGCTCGTGCTAGAAGATTTTATCGCCTGAATTTATAAATTTTTCATCAAGCAATTTGCCTCTAGGAAATTTAAATCGTGCATTTTGTGACCTTATCATCATAGAATAATCCACAATAGCTTGGCTTTCGTGGTTTAATCAGATAATAAGACTGAATCGCACACGGTGAAAATTCCAGTCAAAATTCTTCGAAAATTTTAAAAGTTCATTAGCGATAAAATCGCTAGCACTTATGATATTACCCTCGATAAATTGTTGAAGTTTATCAATCAATCTGACATACAAAAACTTGTTTTTTATTTGTTTTGACTTACTCCGAACGCACTAGAAGTACGACTTTTGGTGTCGTGGATTGGCCTATACTGACATCTGTTCGTGTCCTATCAATGTTGCACGAAATTTCGTGTAATTGAATTCCACTTCATTGGGTCTAAGCTTCACCCCACAATTATAGGTGTCACTTCTATAATTTTGTGCATTCCACTTTTTTATCTTTGACGATAGGTATTAGCACTCTGAGAGATTTGGTTCGTATTTAAAAAAGACCACAAGCCGTCCTGATTATTGGGAAACCATGAAACAGCTGTAGGCAAATGGTGGCTTTTTTGGAATCGAAACAAATCTCTCTTTCTTTTGTTATTTATTTTGCGTTTCTCTGAACGCACTAGAAGTACGACTTTTGCTGTCGTGGACTGGCCTATCTGACATCTGTTGATGACCTATCAATGTCGCAGGAAATTTCGTGTCAGGTCTAAGCTTCACCACACAAATTATAGGTGTCACTTCTTTAATTTTGTGCATTTCACTTTAAAATTCGTTCGATTTCAGCTGCTCCTCTCAAATTCTGAATGAACCTACTTTGCTCATTGGACCCAACTTTGAAAGCAAATGGTATATGGGTTCTGGGAGCCACATTCGGCGAAGATATACAGATTTTTTTTCAAAGTGGTGAAGTAGGTAGTATTTTTATCTACCTGTTCTACCTCTATCTACCTGACAGTGAGGTTTCACTACATGTCATAGGTCAGTACTCTCCTGTATTTCATTTGTTTAGTTCGTCTTGTCTGTCGACATTATTTTTCAGGGTAGAAACATTTCAATTTCAAATAATCTGTTGTTCTCAGAACACTAATTCATGTTATTTAAATTTATATTTACTTCGTAATTCCTTCCATATAAAATAAAATACATAACATAATACTAATAAGATCACAAAAGATCTATTTTGAGTTAACAATGTTTGTAATCCGATAGATACGATTCCTCCGTCAAAACATAACTATGAATGGAACGTCATCAAAACTAATTTGCTGTATTGATTTATGAAAGTCAATCACAACTAAAACTAAGAAAATAAATATATATATATATATATATATACACTCAGGTTCACCCATTGTCGTTTTTCGTTGTTAAATTATAATAATCACGTCGGTATGAATCTACTTTTTTTGTTTTTCTTTTCATGTGCTAGATAACTGAAATTATTACATAATTCAAAGTTATAATCTTAACAATCTGATATCTGATATCTCAAATCTTTATATTTGTTGGACACATGTACAGATTCCAATAATCAAGTAACCAATAATTGTTGTCTATTCGGCAACGCTGCCGACAGGCTATCAAGTTTGTTTACACACATTGAGGTTATGTTCAATCATCAGCATGCATCGACGGAATCTTCTTTAAATCTCACTTGTTTTATGTACTAGTCTAATTGTTTGATCGAAAAATTGAGATAGATTTCCTTGTTATGAAGAAGTGATATGAAAAATATGGCTATAAACATAAGAGTTTCGCCTTAGTGTACCGAGATTATTTTCAATAACTTTCTCTTAGAAACAGATACATGTGACTCAAATATAAGTGCAATGGCGCAAAGGATACTGAGCCGTGAAATTTGAAAAATAGTGCAAATTATTATTTACAATTGACCTTTTGATGACTCTTTGACTCTTATACCAGGTGATCCTTCCTCCAAGGTGGCTCACCCCTATAACTTTTTTATTATTGAAGATAGAAAAACGAAATTTGGTGATTGTGTATAATAGTTGAATTTACATTTTTTGACATATTTACTTGCTTTGCCGTACTTCCGGTTTGACCAGAAATGACCCCCACTTTCGATTTTCAAATGGGACGTCCCATATATTTTTACTTATTTCGATCGAGAACGACATTCTAAATCCAACAACACCTCACTTGTCAATATTTGATGAATAAAGTCATTTTATTCTAATTTTTATTTTTCGATCTAGAATGGCATGGATCGTGTAAATCGCTTCATTCTTGATCAAGTATAACATGGGAAAAATAAGACTTTGAGGCTTATGACTTCACATTCGTTTGAGGAATTATTTGAAAGTCGCAAATTAGTCCATTAGGGATCTGAATTTTCAAGATGACCTCCTTGATCACGGCAGAGTTCAACTGTTTCAATTGTTGCGCGCACCACATTGATTAGCTGTTCCGCAGTGATGTTCTGGAATGCCACCCTTGCTGTAAACTTTATAATAATAATAATAATAATAATAATACATTTTATTATTCACCAAATGATACAATACATTAAACTTTAATTTTAACATTAGGTTCATATTCAGTGAATAATAGGAAAACTGTTAGGCTGTAAAGCCAATTCTTCCACAGCTCCCTTGAGTAAAGAAATAAACAAAGGATATTATAACAAAAAATCATGAATTTAATTGGAAATCGATAGAAATAAATCATTGTCGACCAAACAAGTATCGTTTGTACCAAATCCTGAACCCCTGTAAGTTTAAAGAAAATTTGGTACATCAGAACATCGCCAAATAGTGCAATATTATAAGAAAAAGACCTCTTGAAGATTTCTTTTCTATGTTTTGGTATAGTTATCATGTTTTTCCGACGCAAGTTCAGATTGTGTACATCTGTTCTGAAGGTAATTCTCCTGAATAAGTACTCCGGTGTTTTATACAATAGTAATTTATAAAAAAAGCAAACCATATGATGTTTTCTGCGATTAAACATACTTAGCCATCCAGCCTCTTTTAATTTATGCGAGATACGCTGAGGGCGTTTTATTCCGTATATCAGCCTTAAGCAGGAATTTTGCGTCTTTTGGATCCGTTTGACGTTGACAGTGTCAATACAGGGGCCATAAACGATATCGCAGTGATTAAAATGAGATAGTACAAGACTATCACACAACTGTATTTTCAATTTCCCATTCAAAAGTGTCTTTGGCTATAAATGAACTTCAGCGAGGTATATGCGTTTCTCAACTTCCAAGTTATATGATCTTTGAATCGTAATTTGGAATCCATAATCAATCAAAGGTTTTTGCAGGTATTGTTGATTTCAATTCTATCTTTTCCCAATTCGGATATTCATTATTTCGATGGCCTCAGTTCTTTGATTATCAGACCCAAACAATATCGCAACAGATTTATTCGAGTTGATTTTCAATAAGTGCACATTAGTGACATCAAGGTTTATTCAAATCAGAGTTAATAAGTTCATTAGCTTCAGTATATCAGAAAAATTGAATGAATAATACAGCTGTGTGTCGTCTGCGTAGAAGTGATATTTACAATGATCAATTGTGAAGAGAAGTTGCTAGTATAAATAGTATACAATAGAGGACCTAAGATACTTCCTGCGGTACTCCTTGAAATATTTCCCAATGGGATAGAAATAGAGTCATCTATCTTTACTTGTTGAGACCTGTCAGATAGATAGGACCTCATAAAAGAGCATGCAAAAGGATCAAAGCCAATAAAATGTAACATAGAAATCAGGATATCGTGATTCAAGGTATCAAAAGCTCTTGAATAATCAATCAAGATTAGAGCACATATTTCATTGTCATCTAGTGATTTGATAATATCATCAGAAATCGCAGAGAGAGCTGACGAGCAACTGTAACCAGCTCTGAACCCAGATTGATGCATTGGAAGTACTACATTCGTATGAAGATGTTTTCGTATTTGTAATTCAAGTATTTTCTCTAGAACCTTTGACAGAGTAGGTAGTATGCTGATACTTCGTAAGTGACTGAATTCTGTTGGTTGTTTAATTTTTTGGCTAATGGGAGAACTAGGGCGTGCTTCCCGGCTCTAGGAAAGTACGATTGGTCAAGCATTCATTCATTATATGAGTTATATGAATAATTATATATGGGCAGCAAAGCAATAATAAATGTATGTTAATGTGATCAGAACCAAAAGCCTTTGTTTTTATATTTTTTATTATAGCCAAAACGTCAACATCTGTTACTTGAGAAAAATGCAATAGATTATTAATGCTTTCTTTCTTCTTGCTAGAGTAGAAATCTATTATTTCAGATTCGGGGAGTCGGTCATTTTTTGATGCATTAATAAAAAAATTGTTAAGAGTATCTACGTTTTTTAGGTTATCGGGCAGCTGTATCTGGCTAGTTTTCAAGATATCAAGTTTCCTAAATGTTTGCCACTGTTGCCTGCTATCCGAATTTCGGAATGTAAATTCTAAGTATGCTTTTTTTTCTCTCTTGATGGAAGATGAAGTGAAGTTTCTGAGTTGTTTATAATATTCAAAGTGTACGGATTGTTGAGTTCTTCTGTATCGTCTCAAGGCATTTGTCACGTATTTTTTGCATGTATGTTATGTTATCGGTTATCCAAAGTGTACTTTTTCTTATCATTATTGAATCGTGACGTCTTCAACGGAGCGTGTGCATCAACCAAAGATATTATATTACTATTCATGAATGCAATTTTATCATCTATTGATTCGATGGAATAAATTTCGTCCCACGTAAAGTCACTAGATCTGTTTGAAAAGATTGTAGTTAATCTGACTAAAATTTCTATAAGAAAATCGTTTCGATGTAGGAATTTTGTGAACGATGAAACGAAGAAGAAATGACGAAATGATCGGCTATATTTGCGTCATAAACATCAGTACTGGCTATGTCGAAGTTGGTGAAAAGTAAATCGATTAGAGTTATGTTAGTATCTGAAACACGAGTGGGATTTTTATTCTCTGAATTAATCTGAAAGTTTCTGCTATGGCAAGTAAGTCCTTGACAAATTTGAAATTTAAAATCTAATAAATTAATATTGAAATCACCCATACAAATGATTTTATCATAATCAGAAAATACGCTGATCAAAAGGGATCTTCAGATTGGTTCAGGAAAGCTCCACTATCAGAGTTTGGTGGCCTATAAACAATTCCTAAAGCATGCTTATTCTTTTCCCAAATTTATTTCAATCCATAGTTGTTCTAGATAATCGAATGTGCCCTCCAGAATAACCTTGTACACCAAGTTATTCTTTATATATACACCAGTTCCACCACCTCTCCTCACTAGACGGTCTGATCTTATGAACCTATAGCCCTCAATATCTAATGCTCTATCTGGGATTTCTGGATGTAACCATGTCTCAGTGAGACCTATTACGTCATACTTTTTCTCCTTGATAACCAGATGTAAATCATTCAAATGAGGGACTAAAGATCGAATATTGACATGTGCAAAAGTAGAATACATATATATATATTTTTATTATTACTTCAAGTTTTGATTAATATGAACTTTATCTTTGAATAAATGGAAAGAGATAATTTTAGCAACTGAATTGGACAAAGAAGAAAAATAAAAAAATAAAAAGTCCTTATTGATATGGTCAATTATAAATCGAATATAATACTCCGGTTCTTCTCGGGTAGCTGATTCTTAATTGTTCCCCAGAGAAAAAAATATAGCGGTGTAAGATCTGGTGATCTAGAATATGAAAAAGGAATATGACATTATGAAAAAATATGACAACTTAAGAATGTACCCCGCAGGCCACTGAATAGGTCGATAAGGGCCATTCCACTTTTCTGGGAAGGTGTCATTCAGATGTTCTCTTACGTCGTGAGAATTGTGAGGTGGCGCTCCATCCATGAAAATAGATATTAACTTGGTTAGCCAGTGGCAAATCTACAATGAAATCATTAATTTGATTTCTAAGGAACTGAAGATATCTTTCCTCAGTAAGTTGTCCGTCAAAAGTTATTGGCCTCAAAAGTTTTCCTCCGATAATACCCATCCAGCAATTGGAACCAAATCACTCTTGAAAATTTCCTTCTAGCATCAGATGTGAATTTGTTTGAGACCAGTACCTTTTACTATTCCGATTGAACAGACCCAAGTTGGTGAATCGAGTTTCATCTGAATAAATCATTTTAAATGGAAAACGTACATCTTCTCTGTATTTAGTCAAGAAGCAGTTGCAATGAGTCAATCTTCGCTTGTGGTCGTTATCGTAAAGATGTTGGTCTAGTTGGAACTTGAATGATCGATAATTATATTTGTGACGAATTCTCCATACGTACTTATATCACACACTCAGAAACAATTTGGCGAATTGACGCCGTACAATTCACTTCAACATATGCCAACACGTCTACTTCTTTCTCTTCACTGACGATGAAGTTTTTTCCATTATCTTCTGGTTCATTTCGCATTTTCCTCTCCAGTTTTAGAAAATAATGCCGAATGGGATGGCGACGATTAGGGAATCTCTGAGCATAAATTCAAGCTGCATCAGTTGCATTCTTTTTTGTTTCCCCGTAAATTAGCAACATGTCAATTCTCTCGTTTCTTTGTAATTTTCCATATCAAATCCTAAACTACGCAACAAATAAATTTTTAAAAGTGACAGCATATTCATTAGCCTATTTGTTTAGGTAGTCCTAGCAACAGCTTCAATTGTTTGTCACGGATAACTAGAATAACAGGACTGAGTTCATAAGTATACCGAATACGTATTATTTGTTATTAGGTATGATCGCTTCTTGCAATTATTCAGAAAAATAGTGAAAATAAAGTGAAAGTGTGTAGTATCAAATTATTCGTATGAAAATTTTCTTTTACAAAAAGCCGACGAGCCACCCTCTTTCAATTTGAAAAATTCAAGTTAACTGAAAAAAATCATATGTGCGACTTTTAAACAATTCTTAAAACGACTGTGAAGTCATGAGCCTCAAAATCGTATTTTTCCCATGTTACTTGATCAAGAATGAAGCGATTTACACGATCCATGGCATTCTAGATCGAAAAATGAAAATTGAAATGAAAATGACTTTATTTGTCAAATATCGACAAAAGAGGTGCTGTTGGATTCAGAATGTCATTATCGATCGAAATAAGTAAAAATATATAGGATGTCCCATTTTAAAATCGAAAGTTGGGGTCATTTCTGGTCAAACCGGAAGTACGGCAAAGCAAGTAAATATGTCAAAAAAGGTAAATTGACCTATAATACACAACCCCCAAATTTCGTTTTTCTATCTTTAATGATAAAAAAGTTATAGGGGTGAGCCACCTTAGAGAATCACCCGGTATAGTTGCCAATATGAAATGAGGTTATTAGAAAAAAGTTTTTTTTTGCGACAGATTGAAATCAAAATGATTTCCTATTTTCGAATTCACTGTTCATGTTTGTGTCCTGTTATTTCCTATATTTTCGGTTTAAAAATCAGAAAACTCACAATTCTCTTAATTTTTTATTGTTGTAAAGTCGAAATAAGTTGTACTCTTTATGTAATTTTTTATTCAAAATCAAAATCACAGTTTCATAAATTTCGGAAAGAGATGAAACGTTATTTCAGTTATTTGACCATAACTCTCAAATTACTGTATTAGTAAGGTAACAGAACATCATTATCTTTCAATAGTCAATTATATAGTACATTACTCAACCAGTTTCCATTATATTCAAAGAGAATACGTTTTCATTTTCAATAACTTTTGGGGCTATTTGTGATAGCGAAAACTCATTATCTGCAATACACTGTAGCTCAGAAACTGAGCCGATTCCGATAGGTACATGTTTATAGGCACTCTCCATCACAAAATATCACAAGGATTCAACTTCTGAAATTATTTGATATACTTAGGAAACTACTCATGTATTCAACTCAATTTATAATACTTCTCCCTAGACTTCATCTCACGTCTTCTATTCTTGAACCAGATCTTTATTACTCTCTCAGGCAGTCCAGTTATCCTCTTCAAATGATCTTGTGCTTCCAAAGTCAAAAACTTATTTTTTTTGAAAGTTTCTCCCAACATTTCTGCTTGATATTTGCTGATAGCCGTTCTATTTCGTCGTGTTCTTGTATATTGAAATAATGGATCCAGAGTTTGCTTTCCCGCTGACGCATCTGGAAGCAACTTTCCGAGTGTGGTGGGTATATTCGATCTGAAAACTACAAACAAAAATTATATATATAAATCGTTTATTTAGTCATATAACTAATATCAAGTAGGTACAATGAGTAACACAAAAAAATTATGATAATATAAAAATATGAAATATATAAAAAATATGTATATAGGTACTCACAAAGGGACATATGTAGCAAAATGAACAAACATGCATAACATACACAACATAAAAAAAAATAAAAAAAATTATATCACAATATGTTTGTACAGAGGTGCTTCTTCAGCCTAATTTTAAAAATATCAAGACTTCCAGAATTTTTCACATCAATTGGAATTCTGTTGTACATGGTTACACCTTTGACAAAAATAGAATTCTGGCTATATGTTCTGCTAACCAGGGGAACACGAAGGTTGCCTCTATATCTAGTGTGGTGCTCATGAACTTCCTGATTGAGGATTAAAATATTCTGCAAATACTCTGGCGTCATACCGGTTTTAATCTTATGAATGAATATGAGGGAGTGATATAATAGATAAATCTTAACCGGTAACCAATTGAGGGTATCTAGCATTGAATTTATCGACGTATCTCGTGCACAACAAAGAATAATTCGCATGGCTCGATTTTGTAATTTCTGTAATCGGTTTAGCACATTTTGATTCACCATATAAAGCACAGTGGCACAGTAGTTGAAATGAGGGAGTATAAGAGTATTGTAAATTATTATTTTACTCCATTGGGTAAGATGCTGAGAACATCTCCTCAAGTAGTTGATTTTCATGGCAATTATTTTTATCACATTTTTTGCATGATCATTAAAGTACAGTTGACGATCAACTAATACCCCTAAATATTTAAATTTCTCAACCAACTCTATCTGGACACCACCAATAGACAATTTCGGTGCTGTCTTCATCACTTCCTTATACATTTTGTCTCTACTGATCAACATCCATTTAGTTTTGTTTGTATTTATTTTCAACAAATTTCCACAGCAATAATTGTGTATAGCTTCTAAATTTTCATTAATTGTATTGAAGCATATCGAACGGTTATTTCCAGTACAATAAATAACAGCGTCATCAGCAAATAGGTGTATACAACATCCATTCACTACCTCAACCATATCATTTATATACACTAGAAACAATAAAGGACCCAGAACACTACCTTGAGGTACACCTATATTGATATCGATTATGCTAGATGTAACATGGTTAAGTCGTAACTTTTGTTTCCGATTATCCAAATAGTACGCAATCCATTGTAATGCTGCATCTACAATTCCGACAGCTTCCAATTTTTTCAATAATAAGGTTCTGTCAATAGTCTCGAACGCCCTTTGCAAATCAAGAAAAACTGTCACTGTCATTAAATTTTTTTCCAAAGTGTTCTTCCAATCATGGAGGACACATTGCAAAAGCGGTTTCACAACTATGCTTATTACGGAACCCTGACTGAACACATGTGATAGCCTTATTGCGTTCCAAGTGATCCACAATTTGATTGTATACCGATTTTTCAGTACTTTGCCTACAACTGATATCATATTTATTGGTCTCAGCTCACATGCTTTATTCGTATTTGCGACTTTAGGGATTGGTATAATTGTAGCAGTTTTAATTTCGTCAGGTACTTCATTAGTTTCAAAAGAATAATTTATAATATTCAATAGTGGCTTAGCGATAGTTGAGAAACATTCCTTCAACAACTTTGTTGATATTTCATCTGTACTATTTTTATTAGTCATTGAAAATATTATTTCCTTGAGATTCACAATAGTAATCATTTTGAAGTATCTCAATTTGTGTGAAACATGCCTTACTATGATAGGAGTTTCGATTTGGGGTACATTAATTGAATTGGTGATCTGGTTAATGCTTTTGACATAGTATTCATTAAGAGTATTCGACATTTTAATATCATCATTTTCAACAATAACATCATCAAATTCAATACTTGCATACACGCTGGAAAAATTGTTATTTGGTAAGTATTTTTTCAAAGTCCGCCACATTTTAGTAGGATTACCAACATTACCATTTATTTTATTCTCTAAATATTTCTTTTTTTCTTGTCTTATCACCTTCTCAGCAGTATTACGTTTCTGTCGGTATGATTCCCAGTTCTCTGCTTCACGATTATTGACATATATCTTATAGCTTTCGTCTCTCTCTGCTGTCGCAGTTTTAACTGTAATATTCCACCATTCTTGATAGTGAGGAAATATTTTTATCTGCTTCTTGGGGGCAACTATATCCACGGCTTCTAATATTGTGTTAATTAAACACTTATATTTATAATTAATATCATAGGTTCTATAGTCCCATTCTACACTTTCTAGCCTCTCATTGATTGCATGATAATCTAACGCCCTACCTCTACTCTCGATTAGTTTAACTTCATTTTCAGAAACTATTTCATCAAGATTTACTATTATATTTCTATGATTACTAATCCTAGGTAAATCCAATACCTGTATAGCGATGTCACAATTCGACAACACTAAATCAATTAAAGTACCTCCGCTATTTGTTAGGTGCGTATACTCTTTAACTTTATTTTCAAAACCAATATCCTCTATCACCGCCATCAATCTCTGAGTGTAAGTATTTGTACCATACCAATTAATATTAAAATCGCCAACGATAATAATCTTGATGTTCCTGTCGGTTAAATTATCATCGCACCATTTTCAAAAAATCTAGAAATATTACACTACTACTATTTGGGGACCTATAAACTGAGACTACTAAGAAATTAGTTTTATGATACACAAATTTAACAGATATCAACCAGTAGGACTTCTCGAAACTCGTTTTAGAAATATTCAATATTTGCAAATCGTTTTTTGTATAAATGAGAGCACCACCAGTATGTCTACTACAACTGTCCACTCTATTAACTACATAACCGCTCAACTCAATTTCACTACTGTAAATATCAGGTGTCAAGTGTGTTTCTGACAGACAGACTACTAAAGGTTTTTATCGTCAACAAAATGGTTTATTTCATCAAAATGTGCTAGAATACTTTGCGAGTTCATGTATAGAAGAAAACATTCATTATTATCTGTTATGCGTTGTTTTCACGGTTTTTTCGTTTATCTCTAAAAAATTACTCTCAATCACATCCTTATCATTCCCTGTCTCATCCCTATTTGCATATTCACTTGTGTGTGTAACAATATGAACCAAGTTGCTATGTTGTCTACCATTAACAATCAAACTAGCTAGTTTAGACACTAACATGTTTTTAGTAAGTATATGTCCATTATCGTTAATATCTACCAATATTGCTCTTGTCTTAATACAATTGTCCAACCTGGTAATGTACTTACCAAGTTTGTCATTGAATTTGTTAATGAAAAAATTCAGTTGTAATACTTTGAGAGGAACTGTAGTCAAGATTACATTTGTATTATTGAGACATTGTTTCAAATTGTTATTCAACATTTTGAATGAAGGGTAACTCTTACTGAGAAAATCATTGAATATAAAAAACAGTCTAAGAATACCTTCGCAGATTGAATCTACAAGGTAGAAACAATAGGTTTTTCCAAAACCTCTTATTTGGAGTGAGTTATTTTCAATTAGAAAACGTTATCTATAATTTATTTGAATCACGAATTACGAAGTAATTTTCGAATGATTTTCGCGGTAGATGGGATGATCAGCAAAATTAGGTCAATTTCATCAAGTATGGTATTTGGCCAGGAAATATGTAGGTTCTGGCTTGAAAAAGGTCCCGAAAAGTTCTGATTTGGTAGATTCGTACAAGTCGGTGTCCTCATTGATATTCCGAGTTTGCGAGCTTGGGAAACCGTCGCTCGCGCCGCCATATTGGAAAAATGGTACCGAAAACAAGTTTATCGAGAATATATTCTCTCCAGCGCAACCTAGGTCAAAAATAGTTATCACAACTTCTGTGTGGAACAGTTTTCAATCAGATGAATAGTTCAGGAGTTACAGCAAAGTAAAGCTCAGAACATTTGTACAATTCGCGAAATCGCGAAATTTTTCACTTAATACCAATTATTGAATACATAGTACGACACCTCTCTGAATAATTTATGGAACTATTCGAAGCAATAAGGTTTACATTGAAAGCGTTAATTAGGTCAAAGTATGACGAATACACGGAAGCTATTGAAAATACTTTCAAAACGGATTGTAGAAACTTTTGGAATTCGAAAATAAAAAAAATTGGGAAATATTTCAAGTCCGTCTTCAAAATAGAGAAGGCCTCGTATATAGTAGACAAGGAAATAAATGGCGAAACTATAGCATTCGTTAGTGAGGTGTCTGTCGGTGAGTACCATCAGACGATGAAAAACTCAAACAAAAAAAGTCGGCTGTTATTGAAAGAATCCCACCATACAAACCTAATCAAAGTATGCGCAGAGTGACTTCTGGAGCCAATTCGGTTCATTTTCAATCTTTCTATGAGAACAGCAGCGTTTCCAGAAATGTGGAAGGAATCAGTTGTAACGCCGATCCACAAGTCTGGAAAAACCTGTGATATTGAAAACTATAGACCAATTTCAGTATTATGTGCAATAGCTAAACTCTTCGAACACGTTTCATTTACATATATATTACCCCAAAAAAGTCAACAGCTACAAACTAACTGGTTTTCTCACATGATATCCTTGAAGATATGGCGCATAATGCACAGATTGACGTTATATACACCGATTTTTTGATGAAGTAAACCACGATATTTTATTCAGTAAACTACAAAGCTATGGCGCAAACCACCAAACCTGAAGTACTCCAAGAGTTTGTTTTTGGCCGACGACCTGAAATTCTACCGAAAAGTTGAGAACGAGGCCTCCAATCAGATATCGACTCAGTATTCCGTTGATCTTGAAAAAATGACCTCCCTTCCAACAAATCTATGTGTGCAGTTTTGTCCTGCACGAGAAAAAGAAAAGTGATGGTCAAAGATTTAAGCATGGAATAAGCCTATCCTACATATTGAACATACAATCGCGAAGGCACACTCAGGTCGTTGGGTTGTGTGTTGAGGAACAACTTCAGGGACTGTAAGACACTGAAATTATTATACAATTCCTTTGTAAGACCCAAGCTTGAATATTGCTCTGTAGCTTGGAATCCTACTACATCAGTAGACTCATATTCTCTTGAAAAAGTTCAGAACCGTCTGTTAAGGTTCATCTACTGGAAAAAACATAATGTTTACCCCGACTATAATTTAATTATAACGACTAATCTGAGATCATAATTCCAAATCACAAGCCTGGAGACCAGGCCCAAGTAGCACACAGAGGTCATAATTTGGTTGTACAGACGTCTACTAGACCTTTCGCAATAGTCCATGACTCATGTTTAGTGATATGCTGAGACGTTGCTATGTATGCCAATACGACAAAAAGGCACACTCTTGCGACGTCACATCGACGTTATAAAGTAGTGGTAACTTGCCAATATAGACTTATATAAGTCAGTCGCAAAAGGGTCGTTCTGTGGTCCTATTGTAGTCATGTTGGGGATGCAAACTTACAAACCGAATACCGAAAGAAGAACATCATCCGATAAGACCTGGTTTAACAGAAACTGCTCTAGAGCTGTGGCTTCCAAACAGGCAGCATACCATCGATGGCAAAAAAATCCGGGACCTGAGACCAGAGCAGCATACGTTGAGGCTAGAGGCATATGCAAAGAGACAATAGAATGTTCAAAAGATGCTCATAATGCCAAAATAAGATCAAAACTTGTTGAATGTCCCAACGGATCCCGTTCATTTTGGTCTTTCGCCAAAGCTGTGGGAAGAAACTTCACTTCCAGCTCTTTTCCTCCCTAACCAAAGAAGATGGAACACTAGCAACGACTGCCCAGGAAAAGCCAATATCTTTGCGCACCTATTTACTGGAAATTCCACTCTGGATTCTTCGGAAAACAACCCGAACATTACACCTATTGACAGTCACATGCCCGAGATCACCTTTCGCCAACGTACTATCAGAAAGATTTTGCTGGGTCTCAACACCAACAAAGCCTGTGGATCTGACGGAATCCCGCCGATTGTTCTCAAGAAATGTGCCCCGAACTAACACCTGTTCTTTGCAAGTTGTTCAACCACTCTTACAATTTGGGAGTATTTCCGTCCAATTGGAAAATTGCAAGAGTACAGCCAGTCCCTAAAAGGCAAAAGACCCTACCTAGCAACTACAGACCTATCGCACTGCTATCTATTATTTCGAAGGTCATGGAAAAGCCATCAACATCGAGCTCATGAAATATCTGGAAGACTCAGGAATTATCAATGATAGGCAATATGGCTTCCGCCATCAGAGATCAACTGGTGACCTGCTCGCATACGTCTCACATATATGGCAGCTATCTATTGAAAAGTATGGAGAAACTTTAGCTGTGGCATTAGATATCTCCAAGGCGTTCGATCGAGTTTGGCACCAGGGACTCCTCGCCAAGCTTCCATCTTATGGCTTGCCCCCTCAGCTGTGTTCTCTGCTTGCTAGTTTTCTCTCAAACAGGTCTCTCCATGTAGTGGTCGATGGAGTTTCATCTGACACTCTACTCATAAATGCTGGTGTTCCGCAAGGATCCATTCTAGCACCAACACTATTTTTACTTCACATCAACGACGTGTTGAAAGCAACTTCATGTCCCGTACACAGCTTTGCCGATGATAGTACCCTCCATACCGCTTTCTCTTCCAGGGCCCCTATATCAGCCCGTGAAACCAGAAATGAACGAGGAAGAAATGTTAACAATATAAATATGGACTTAGCAACAATTCTCGAATGGGGACCCAATAACTTGGTAGAATTCAATGCAAACAAAACACAAGCATGTCTTTTCTCTAGAAAAGCCGATCTCACTGTGCCTAACATAACTTTGTCAGGAGTAACCATACCACTGAAGTCATCCATATCGATGCTTGGTATTACTATCAGCAATAACCTTTCCTGGGAAAATCACGTGAGGTCCATTGCCAAAGGTGCATCCCAAAAACTTGGTTTTTGTTTCGTGCCAAGAGCTATTTCACCTCCAGTCAGCTGCTTATGATCTATAAGGCACAGATCCGACCTGTCCTGGAATACTGTTCCCATATTTGGAGTGCGGCACCTAAACATATCCTGAAGCTATTGGATTCTGTCCAAAAAAGGGCAATTCGTCTCGTCGGTGATGCCTCGCTTACAAACTCGCTCACTTGTCTGGAACACCGTAGAAAAGTTGGCGATTTGTCTCTATTTTATAGATATTTTCATGAGCGATGCTCTTCTGAAATATCAACAATCGTTCCTCCTTTGGCAGTCTCTTCGAGATTAACCCGTCAAGTTCAGTCTTCACACCCCTTCGTGGTCACTTTGGAGACCTGCAGAACATCACTTTCCAAAGACTCATTCATCCAACGAACTGCGAGGCTTTGGAACTCATTGCCTAGGGAGGTGTTCCCCGAGGCATACAACCTCCAGAAATTTAAGAAGAACATCAACTCCTACCTTCTTTCCCTTGGTTCCCACGATGTTCTCTGAACATTACAGGATATCCCTTTTCGTGGGAACCAGAACATATATAAAAAAAAAAAAAAAATTATATCATTATGCATGTAGGTCATAATCTTTCTAATATAGTATTACAATATGTATACCATATCGAAAGATTTTATATAATATCAATATAATATATAAGTCAGCCTTCCTTTACATGTTCATGATACTCTGTGACCGTGATAGTTATCGAGATGAAAATGATTTTCATTTATGTGTCTTTATGAATTGTTCTGAAACTCTAGTGACCAAGCAAATCCATTTTTACGATGAAAATCCAATTCTACTCCCTTAAAATTCATGCGCCTCGAAAATAAAGAGAGATAAATATTTATTTTCATTTCAGAAAAAATATATTTTATCAATTTTTCTCATTAATCGTTGGAATATGTAGACCATATTTCGAAAGATACTTGATTAGCACATCTCCAATGATTTTTGAATTGATATAACACCCAGGGTCCCATATTTTTCATTTTAAATATGTTTGTTCCAATATGGCTACCAGAATGATGTTATCAATCAATCGAATGACATGGATGCCGTCCTTCTAGTGTCGAAAAGTTGTAATTACTCCGGTATGTACTATCATAGAATAGTTTACGAGTGTCTCAAAGACAATATCTTACATGAAAAAGTTGTAATGTAGTCGCTGTGACCACAAGTAGCAAGTTTTGTTGTACTAACGTCGTAACGCTATCAAAACAGAAAAAGATATACACTGAGTGTATAAGCATTCCGCTGGTTCCGCTTAATGGAAGACGGTAACAATAACTGACATTCACAAAAGAGGTTATGTTGATGTTGAACAGTTGTATTTGAATATTTTTTATTTATCACTCGAAGTGCACATACATATTATTTTTGTGTTTCCTTGTTGTGAAAACAATTGACGGAACTTGATGAACTTAATTTTTTGCAGTGTCTCGATAGACTGATTAATTATTTCAGATGTTAATTCTGGGGTAGGCACTCATCCTTCCTATTTATTAACCGACGAAACCAAAAAGGAGGAGGTTCTCTAGTCGACCCGTATATATTTTTTTCCATCATTTGTTTTTATGTCTGATCACACATAACTTTTTACTGAGGCGTCCGATTCCGATAATTCTTTTTTCAGTGGATAGGGTGTACTTCGAAAGTGGTCTCATTTGAATTCAAAATATGAAATCCGCCCCTAAGGGTAGCAAAATGAAGGATATTGATCACTCACCCTCTGAATTCTGGTCCGTTAACCGATTCTATCAGGCATAACTTTGTACTGGGTTCTTCGATTTGGATGATTCTTCCTTTAATAGATAGGGTATACCTCATATTTGGATTACGAATGAAATTATCCACCCTTACGGGTGGAAAAATAGGGGATAATTGATTTTTCACTTGTGAACATTATCACACATACGTAGTTGACAATGACAGATCGCTACTGACATTATTTTTGTTCCACATCCGTCAAAATCATTACTTTCTATGAGAGGATGGAATGAAATATAAAGTAATGAAATAAACTAACCAGAACAACAAAAATAATTTATATTACAACAAATAGTAAAAGTAGATAATCATATGATTTAACTGGTAATAGTTGAAGTAAGATGGGTAAGTAAGTATTTTGGAAGTAATCAAAAAACAAGTAAGTAGTAATTAGTAGATTTTAGCCACAAAAAATTGAAAAATAAAAACATTTTAACAAAAATTAAACCGACGAAATACGGAACTGAAAAGTATAAAATAAAATTAACCTTCTTAGTCTCCGTAACTGAGCTCCTAAACTAATGTAAGTAACTAATTTTGAGTCGGCGCCAAACAAACAATCAACGAAGATCATTAAATTACAGAATGTCACCGCCCAACTCGAGGCCATAATTTTACGCCTTACCTAATTCATCTGCTTGTTTGTTTGGCGCAATATTTTGGGTTGAAATTGCGGTTCATTTGTTGTGTTTTTATTTCACCACTAGAAATTACTGTGTTTTTGCTTCAATATTATTCGAACTTATATTGATTTTTACTGGTAAATCTGCTGTAATTTGTAAGTGCTTTATTTTATTTTAAGTTCATAGCTCAAATTACTGCTACAATTGTCAAACTTTTTACAAGCCGAAAAAATTGTTTTTGTATTGTGTTTATGCTTTGAATTTCCTTCGATTTTTATTTTTATGAATACTCGTCGATCTGGGATATTCCAAACATGAAAACACGTTTTATGGAAAATAAAAATTTATTCATTACATTTATTTGAACGTAACAGGTTTGTAATTAAAGAGAACATGTAGATTTAACATGTTCTCACACAGAAAAAATAATATTGGCCCCTTATTGTGTTTACTTTGTGAGCTGCATGTTGAATGCCTATGTTAATTATTCCCATTTTAAATTTTAATAATTATTTCAACACGGTTTACCCAAAAGTACGATATGACCTATTGATTGTCGTTGAGAATATCAGTCTTATCTTCATCTTGAAGCTGTATGGGATCATTGATATATTTTAGTCTCAATTGACATCAAAATAGGACCTTCTACACATTTGGGAGGACGAATGTAACTACATATTCTTATAGAGGGTACTTTATAAGAGAGTGAGTTTCTTCGGTGTCTAAAATATTGAAATTTCCTCTGGCAAAAATGTTAGATTTTTTTCACATCAACCCTGCATTGAAAATTATCACTTATTATAAAATTGTATGTATAATATAATATAACATACCCGAATTTCCCATTATGCTCATTTCAAGGTACCCTTCATTGCACTGAATACTTTTATAATATATATATATATATATATATATATACTTATATTTTATCGGAATCCTTTTATATATATATATATATATATAGGTTGATTTTGAAAAATGAACGATTACTGTTATCCAAAATATTCCAAAAAGTTGTTAATATATATATATATATATATATATATATATATATACATATACGATTTGTATTTTTTTTTGCTGTCGATTAAGCAGTGTCCGTAATGGGATTTTTTTCAGGGTACGTAACATTTTTTGAGATAAAGGCTAAATAAAAAAATACAGACATTTTTACGTTGACACATCAAGCGGTGTCTCATTGAAAAAAAGTTTAGCTTATATATCTCAAAAAATGTTACCTGAAAAAATCCTAAGAAGCCACTGTATTTTACACAAAAAACACACACAAATATCGTATTCAACTTTTTAATTGAATATTTTCAATAACAACTGAGATACAGGCTGAAACAGAAATCGATCATTTTTCTCAAAATGCCTGTAAATCAGAAACAAATGGAGTCCGATAAATTCTGAGAGGTCAGGATACGTATATTAGTATTTCTGTATCTATCACAGTTTAGCCTGCACCCTATAATGAAATTAAAGTTTGAAAACATTAAAAAAACACGCATAAGGACTAAAAAGTTGAAAATAATAAGAATAAAGTCATCGACCAAATAATTTTAATTAATGTCAAAAAGCGTGAGGTGCTCAATATCAGTCATCTTAATATCATCATGAGAAGTGAGTGAAAAGCACCCCACTTTTTTTTTACATAAAATACCAGTTTTTGGTCAAAGACTTTATTCTTATTATTTCCAACTTTTTAGTCCTTGTTGCCATATATGCGTGTTTTTTAGTTTTTGAATTTATTTTCAACTTCTTAGTCATATTGCTACAGAAGACTAAAAAAGACGGGAGAAAACCTCTTCGATTGATTCATCCACATGAGGTGGAAGTTATCAATAACTACATTTTGTCGAATTCGCTGAGAACCAGTGCGTTTGCCATATCTTTGAATTGTAAATAATGCTGAGAACGGCCTCAGTGCATTCATCATATTATACTAGTAGCCACTGAAGAGTTCACAATTCACCTCCTGGGTTCATCATCAGATCAGCTCCAAGATACCAAATTATAGTATTGTCATCCAAACTACATATACATACCGAATTTCATTTCGATACGACAATTAAATGTAGGTTAAAATTGACCTCCAAGATTTGATTTCATTGTTTGTTAGTTACAAGTGAAGCTCATAAAAATCAACGAAAACCACCATGCATAAAGAAAATAGTAACAAAACAAAACGACAAAATCTTAAATAGATACTCACATGTTTGAAAAAACAAGATTGCCAAAAAAACAATATATTCTTAAATATAAAAACATAAACATAAGTTAAGTCATTGCATACTGTCTTCTTAAAAACATAAATAAAAAACATTTCTCATTAGGCTTCAAAACCACAAAAAAAGGAAGCAAGGAAAAGAAAAGAAAGTTGATTTTATTAAAAGGTAGCGCACTTAGTGTCACATATCTTTTAACTTTCTTATCAACTATTACTTTCTTTTTAGACGCAGACAATATTTTTGATTTTGTTAGCTTCTATTTGTGTCGATGAATTGTTTTTGAATTGCCGCTTAGAATATTTTTTCTCCGTCTAGATCTGAGAATTGTTGCATTGTGTTACATAACAGTGACAAATCTAACGAAAAACATCAAAAGATAGAGGAAACCATGAAATTGAGGTCGAAAACTTGATAATGAACTGAATAAGATGCGAGCTAAGTTTCCGAGAACTGTGAGTATACAGTATCCATATCATCCAGAATCATATATTTTTTTAAATTAAATTATCGTTTTTTTTTCTTTTGTTATATTTTCAAAATTGTGTTGTAACTCAACAAAAGCATGAAACAACTAACGTAATATTGTTTTTTTAAGACCAGGTGAATTTATTTGAGATTATAGTTAAAAAACTTCATTTCAGATAGGTACCACCTTAATTTTTCTCATACATATATAAAGACATATACCGAACTCACCAAACTGTAATATAATCAGTTCCAGCACATTTATGCGATTCCATATTTCTTGACTTTCAGGATTAGTAGGTATTCTGAAAATATAAAAACCCCAAAATACTAAGGTAATACACACTTTTTACTTAATAAATAACTCTCGAATTGAATCATAACTATACACTGTTATTTTGATTTATTCAATAATTGAGAGGGGAAACACCTCAAAGACCGATTTATATTATATATGGGCAAATCACGGTCTGATCTTGATCCGGTCACAGTCAGAGCAAAGGTAACACTGTTTTCATATATGGTCAGAAATATGGAGTTTAAATAACTTAAAATTCTGATTTTGGAAGCAATCAGCAGTATAATTGCACTTAAAAGTTCAAATATAAAATGTTATTATTTTGACCAATTTTTACCGGATTTTCAGGATGATCTCTAAAAATATGCTCTTTAAAATCTGAAAACTATTTGAAGTTAAGAAAGCAATTACTATGCAAATAGTTAAATGTTATTAGTATTATATCTATGAAGGTAAAAGTGCGCATTGTATTTCTTTAGTATGTTAATCGAATGCCCACAAAAAGTACAAGGAAACATAACTACCGAATTATTCTTCTTGTTGTCTATTAAGATGTGGATTAATTCATATGTAGTATTTACTCTATATGATAAATGGTCGTACTTACCCCTCAGCAAAATGATAGTTGAATAATATCCCTAAAAAACCCATCCACATTCACTGAAAACGTACACCACGACTACTTAACACAACAGGCATCAGTAAACACCGAACATGCTGGCACCGGCCGGAAGAAGCATGCCCGCATTGCTCGCCTCAATTTTACAGGTACGTGTAATTTCACAGTAAGTCAAACAGCGAATTACATTAGTATTTCAAGCAGTATTACAGGCTCTTGTAATTTTCGGGACTCTATGTAAATGTGACGGGTTTTTTAATGCCTAAATTATTGTACCGACAGGAAAAGAGCTGAGATTTCACTAATCCGAGTAATATTGAGGTTAATTCAATAAGTATTGTGAATTCACATTGTGACATGGTGAAGTTCTTCAATTAATTATTACAGTTAATACTACTCAAAGATTGACGGAGTGTGATTAGAGTGTGTGCTGAAACGTACATCAGATATATTTATATGAAACTGACAAATCATTGGACCGTGACACATTCCTATCTTCAATGATGATCACAGAAAATGAATTATAGCCAAGGAAATTCGTCCAGAAATGGGATATTATGCACATATTCAAATATTAAGTCTGTCCCGATAAGTTATTTCTTTCATCTAATTATTGTTTATTGATGAGAATGCAATTAGTCAGTTATCTGCTCATCGATCAAACTTATTTGTGAGATTTGAGGTTCTGGAGGATATATTCATCCCCATTTTCAAAATCTGAGGAAGAAATATAAATTTTTTGAAATTAGTCGTTTTGACTGAAATGGAAACTTCGATAAAAGAAATGCTGAACAGTGCTTGGAGGTATTTTATTCGTTCATAGATAACATCCTAAAAAAATATATTACCAAAGTTACTATGAGGAAGAACAAATTTTCCCCATGGTCCTCGAGTGATACAATAAATGCTATGAAACAAAAAGAAAAAATACACAAAAAATGGAAATTATTAAGAAATAACGATAATTTTATCAATTCTCAAACTTTAGGAAATCGGTCAAAGAAAAAATTGAAATCGATTACTCAACCTATATTGAAAAAACAAGATAAAAATCAAAACCGATCCAAACATTTTTTGGTCTCCCTTGACAAACAAAAAAAATTGCAAATCAATCCTTGCCCATATTCACCTTGGTGACAAATTAGCCCCAAATAATGAACATCTGCAATCTATTCTCTGAATATTTCAACAGTGTTTTCGTGTCTGAGACGAATTCATCAAGAATCGAAAAAATAGAATCGATTTCAATTTTTTTTTATATAATTTCCATTGATCGTCAAGAAATATTAGAAGCAATGAAAGAACTCGATGTGAACAAGGAGCCGGGACTAGACAAAATACCACTTATTTTCATCGAGTCATGTGCAGGAAGCTTGGTCGAAGGCACTTTTCCGGATATCTGGAAAATTATAGTCGTTCCTATACACAAATCAGGGGATAAAAGTAATGTGACTACTTATTGGCCCATCTTTCTTTTGTCCCACTTCGGTAATATTTCGAGAACATTTTATACAAAATCTAATCACGTACATTCAAGATATCTTAGAGAACATGGAAAAAAGAAAATCCACGAGTGCAGTGTACACCGATTTTTTTAAGGCCTTCGACAGAGTGGACTTATCGTCAAGCTTCGAAATTTTGGTGTACAAGGCAATCTTCTGAATATACTGAACTCTTACGTTAATCGGAAAACCCAATATGTAGCCCTGAACAATAGTATTTCCAACGTTTTGAGAGTGACCTACGAGGTATTCCATGGCCCTCACCTAGGTCCCCTTTTATTCAACTTATTTTTAAATGACTTTGGGATGTGTTTCAAACATGCGAATTATGAGCTTTATGCTGATGACCTAAAATTTATGGAAATGTCGAAATAGTGGAAGATTATGCCCTACTCAAGGGTATCTTTCACAGAATATTGAAATTCGAATAAACTAAACTAGAATTTGAATGAGTGCCACAAAATTATTTTTTCAAGATCCAGAAATCCTCTTGACCAAAACCTAATGCTTCAAGGAGAACTCATTCGGAGTGTTGATCTAGTAAATGATTTGGGTGTAACCCTAGACAGCAACTTAACATTCAACATTCACATTGAAAACATCATTAAAAAATCTCTACGAAACCTGGGCTTCATATTCAGAGTCTGTCGATCATTCACGATAGCCCACTCGGTAATCTCACTTTACAAATCGATGGTTAGGACACAACTTGAATACTTATTTTTAATAAGGAACCCATGTTACAACGTACACAAAAACCGCATTGGGGGTATCCAACATAAAACTCATTAACCACATTAATTACAAATACAACAGAATGCGACACTTTTGCACTTAATACAACAATATTATCTTCTATGAACTAGAATCACTGCATCTGAGAATAGAATTTCTGGCTACCCTCTATGTATATACATTTTTTAATGGTCTCGTGGATTCCCCCTATTCTTTCGAGTTTTTCCATTTGAATTGTACACCTCATGTATTGCGTAATCTCTTACATTTTCTGACCAGGAACAGCAACACTAACTTTCTCTTAAAGCTCTATATAGGTGTCTCAAATCTATCAATTGCTCAATAGACAATAACAAAGGCCTTGATATTTTTTGTTCCGACATGAGTTTCAAATCCCATTTGAAGCAATCCTTATACTACAGCTGATTACAACTTAGTTAAGTCTACATATATTTTTATTATAATTTTTGTCTCTGTTTATAATAATCCGTTAATAATGCCCTAATTGCAAATCAGACAATATTTAATCACTGGTTATTTTCACCGAACCTATCTTTCTCGTCATGCTAATCTCATTTGTATTTTTTTTTCATCGCGATCTACTATGTACTTATTAATAGTTTGGTTTTTTAATAAAGTGATAGAATTTAGGTTAATCTCTGTTTAAATTGTGCACAATGTTACTCAAATCGCAGTCAACTATTGTGAATTTAGTGTTTAGTTTTGTGCAGGTCAGTAATTAGGCAGCTGCGTATGTCCGTTGACCCACCACAATATGTAGAATAAAATAAAAATAAAACACGAAAACTTTAAGGCTTTGACCAAGTTTGATTTGATATCGAGGGTCGTAATATGAATTCACAACAGAAATGGTAAAAAAAAACATTTATTTTCACAAAAAATAAAATAATATAAAAGCTGAAATATGTAAAAAATCAAGCAGACAAGACGTTGTTTTTTTTTCTGTGAACGAGAGAAGGGTACCAGCTGTTATATGCTCATGAACAACTAGTTAGAGAAAGTCAATCATAAAAATCTTACTGAACGAGGAAGTCGAGAAGAGATTTATACAAGCACCCTGTGGGTAGGCAATGCACATATCCTGAAATAGTTATTGGCAATTGCTGTTATTGACCTGAGGATAGCTCTAATCGGGCAAAATCTCAATTAGAGGACATTGGTTGTTGTTCAATATGAATATTACTGTTTATTTGTCAGATTTATTATATGAATTACCAATTTGCACATATAATTTTTGAAACAATACAGTTTTCGAGAACATTGCTTAGGTCTAGTATTCAACTATAATCAACGTCATTTTTGTCAGTCACTAATAGTCTGAGAGCCGGTGGGAGGTCGACCTTCACCGATCTGATAACTCGATGAGACATATTTTTTATCAAATATAATTTATAAACAAATATGCCTTTGATAACTTGCCTATCGAAAAGTGTTCATAGCTATTTTTAATTGAATTAATTTTAATCAATTTTCTTCCATCACTCTTTTGATAACCGAATGAGTTTCATCTCAACTGATAGTTTTTAACACTCAGAATATGCCTGGGTATGCTTGCCTAGGTAGGCTTGCCTACTTATTTCTGTGCATGGCTACCTGGCAAGCGGATGTGAACAGGTAAGTCAATATAGGTAACTACACCGATCTGTTAACCAATCGAAATTGATATCATAGGTAAGATAATTTAATTACAAAACCAATCGTATAGGCTTGCCTGCAAAAAATCGTACATAAGTTATTATTGCCAAGCTATAAAGTCTTAGAATTTTAGCTATTTGATAGGTGCGAGAGAGAAAGTAGAGCGTCTGAGGTCCGTGTGATAGAACAGGACACAACATAGCAGCTGCACTCATTCGGTTATCAAAAGAGTGAAGGTGATGAAAGAAAATTGATTAAAATTAATTCAATTAAAAATAGCTATGAACATTTTTTGTGAATGTCTAACAGAAAACAACTACTTTCCCGGCTAAAGCCACGCTGGACATTGAACTAAATCTGATATATATTCTGAAAAGGCCCTAACTGAAAAGAAAGAATCTGAAATTTAAAATTTGCATTTTCATTCAGATAGTTATTTGATTTTTTATTCCAGTCTTAATTTTAATCATAAAGATGAATGAGGCAAAGAAGAATGTTTCCCAAAAGAGAGTACTCGCCAGAAATCATTCGTAACATTGACGCAGGAGGGACATCGCATTCACTAGGTCTTCAATACATTTTTGTCGACGAAAATCTATTTCACGCTTCCACGATCATCAGGAAGACCGGAAGGAATGGGAAACACATTTTCAAGAAGCAATCTCACTTTGCAAAGATTGAAAAAGGTACAATCATTCCTTTTGGAGAGACACTTTAAAATTAGTGTTTTCTGACATTAAAACCTGTCATGGGGTATGATAGATTGATTTGTTGAAAATATAAACAGGATGTTCATAAAATCAGATGTGGAATCATCTGCGACTGAAAGATAAACTTTAGTCACTATCTTCCATCGGCAAGATAACCTCTTGTGGGGTATTCATGTTGAGAATGTTTTCCTTTTCAACATGAATACCCCACAAGAGGTTATCTTGACGATGGAAGATAGTGACTAAAGTTTATTTTTCAGTCGCAGATGATTCCACATCTGATTTTATGAACATCCTGTTTATATTTTCAACAAATAAAGCTATGAACACTTTTCGATAGGCAAGTTATCATAGGCATATTTGTTTATAAATTATATTTGATAAAAAATATGTCTCATCGAGTTATCAGATCGGTGAAGGTCGACCTCCCATGGTCTCCTCTACTATAATGAAGTTTCAGAATGTAAGTCTTTTGAATCTGAACCCTTCATGTTCTGTTTATACTAACATTGAGAATACATGGCTCATTGCAATCAGATTTGTGAGACCTAATTCTATAAAGGAATAAACTATAGTTGAAAAAAAAAACAGTTTTTTTTATACAATAGTAGAAGGGCAGACATCAAGGTTGTTCTTATGAGTAACTGCATTCACCAAATGATCTTTTCTTAGTCAAAATCGTGAATAATTCTAATCAAGTTTTTGTCAAATGAACCAATTTCATAGCATTTTCCTCAGAGAATATGCCTAACCTCATTGAAATTGTTATATCATATGTTCGTGAATAAAACCATTAAATTATATTATAGCAACAAGTAACTTCTGAGTACAAAATATAATACAACAGAAAAAATTCCAAATAAATGATTTGGTGCTATCTTGCTCATAGGAGAGGACGAATGTTCCACCACTTATGAGGGATTCTGGTGATATCGGTGGTACTCTTGAGTCATTGTACTCGTGCCACGTGTCTGCATAAGGGTGCCTACAGTAAGCCGTATAGTGTCCGCTATAGGATCTTCCACTATGATTGGAAACAGCATACGAGTTGTAGCGACATAGAGTTATGTTATCTGTTGAATAATTACTCATGTCTAATCCTCCAAGTCAATGGTGACATTTAATTTTCCTCTGAATCTATCCATCGGCGAAAATCGTTTCAAGTAAATTACTAATATTTTGGAGAATTTAAGTATGGATAATGACTTTGTGCATTTGATCTTTTCCTTACTTTTACAACAAGTTGGTTTCTGTTCGCCTTCCAAAGTTTATTCCTCAGTAAATTAATCTAAACATTGTGACAGTCTGAGATGGCCAGTTCTCTGTGGAATATGAAGTGAAAGGTCCCAGAATGGGTCAAAAGAGACAGAACAATGGCCACAGAAACTACACTTCAACGTTGATTTCAGTTGACCAACAAAGTTATCAACAATTTTGTACGTGTCCATTCTTAGATATTTTGACCAAGACTCCTGTGCCTTTTCATGGTCGCGCAATGTCTCAGCAATTTCTGTCAGGATAGGTTTGGTCTTTTCTATCACTCTGTTTACATCTTCATGGAAACCTTCCAATAAATATCTAAGAAATTCTTGGGTGTCCTGTTGAGCGTACCCTTCCGAAACGAGGTGCAAATATTTGTATCTGGCTATTCAAAGAAATAGTTTTCACCACCCTACCAGTCAAATTTTCCGATCAAATTTCTTTCATCACTACCGCAAATGATTTTATTGAAGCACCCTTCATACTTGATATGTTTGTGTTGATATCCTTGATGTGCTTGTGTTGATATCCCTCATATGCTCGTCTTTTCTAAGATACTCGAGCAACCATCTGGTATTCGATGAACATTGCGCTATTCATAAAGCAGGAGTTGCCAATGTTTTTCAATCCATTGAGTCCAAAAATTTTAGCATTTTCATGCACAAGTCGACTGATGGTGTTGTTGTAGTTAGAACTGGATACATCATTAATGCTGACTTCAAAGGAATAATTTCTATTTAACAGGCTTCTATCTCGTTTCCTCAGAATGGTATTTTCCTCAGATTTATCAAGGCATTCTCGTCCTTGAATAGAAGGTTTTTGAGGCTGTGAGAAAATTTCATCTAGTTTTCGGGATGCGGCGTTTCCTCTTTGAATTGTCATACTAATGCGCTGAATCAGAAAAGCATATGATCTGGAATCATTAGTACACTTCATATTTTTTTTTCTAATTTCTCCTGGAAGTTCCTGAGCGTGAGATCCAAATACTCCATATGTTTCAATCGCCACTGGATAAAATTAGTAAAATTCTTCTATATTTGAATATTTCCGAATTTTTTAATTCTCAGCAGAAGTAGCTGCAGCACCTTTTGTGATTAAGGTCGTTATGAGATGGGAGGCTGCAACAGTATCTACACATGTGAAATCCCAAACCAAAGGCTTTCCGAATTTCCAGGGTCATTCCGTCTGGACATTTCACGTCGTCTCCACTTATTCCAACGGGTTCTAATACTGAGGGAATTTCCGCAGTTGTAAGAGCTCGTTTCATCAGATCATGGTGTCTTGAAAAACAACCCAAACTGAACTTGCAGCTTAAACCATGTGTTCCATTTTCTTCAACAATAGATCCATATTTACATCTATGACTAACACAAAGCGATGTTCCCAACCGAAGGTCAACTACAAACCTGAACGATTGGTCATCTAATAGAGTACCCAAAAAAGCTACTGGGAGAGTATTAAGCCAAGCTCCTGATTCTTTAGAACTTACAGCATTGAGACAAGCCTTTTCAACTTCAGATTCTGCAGCTGACTCAAGGAGTTGTTCGTTTGTTGAATCGGTCACTGGAATATCCCAGGATTTTTAAGATTTCTTATTCTCAGGAAGATTAACTTTCGTTTTAGAGATCTATTCCTGTTCACATTCCAAATAATATTTATCTTGTATTTTCAGGAAACATGTTGGTAGAACTGTTGTAATCAAAGATTCACTACTATTATAGGCAACGAGGAGAGCTGGCACAGAAAGGGAAGCCTCCTAATTTCACGGGAAGGGTTACTTGATTCCAGGCATTTCCATCAAATTATGCAATATCGAATCAAAATCTTGAAGTTCTTCCTAGCATTGCCAAGTTGGACTGCATCTGAGTATATTTAATAATTTGGGTATCGATAAACAATTTCTGAGAAGGAAATACGCTATGTGGGATGGAAGTTCATTGAGGCGGGAAGACATCAAATCGAGACACTTTGTTTTCTGTATAAGGCAGCCTGATATAGATTCTGAAGTGAAGGTTGCTCCCAGTAAAGTCAAATTCTTTTTCTTCATCAATTTGACACCTGGAGCAATAGACTCAAAATACTTGAAGGAAATATTGTCAGAAGCGAGAAGTTCACATTTGTTGAAATTCAAGTCTGAACCCAAATTTTTTGACTCACGAATGATTCTACAAAATTCTTCGTGAACAACATCTCTATCCCCACCAATGGATCGGTCATCGAGGTACCAACAGTCGAAAGCAGACTTAATCGATTTTGTTAATTCGTCTATGGTTAGGCAAAAAAGGGCTGGGCCTACGGGATCTCCTTGTTGTACACCACTTTCTGACATAATTACCTTTTCACCAAAGTTTAGATATGTCGGTATTTGGTAACATTGCTTAATGAAAAGAAAAATATTGGAAATCACTTTTTCAGCTTTCTGCAAAATTATATTTTTTTAGCGTATTAAAAGTGTTTTTGAAATCCAATTTGAAGAAAACTTGGGAAGATGAATCTGGATGTTGATAGAGAAAATTGCGGGCAGCATGAGCAACTACTTCGCAACCCCCTGAAGTTCCAAAACCAAATTGAACTGGTCGAAATGAATCACCTAATTTACCTGCATACATGATAATTTTTCCGTGAGTCGGCGATAAATTAGGCCTACGGCGATTGGACGGATTTCGCCACATTTTTTCTCCAAAGCAATTGAAGAGGCGCCATATAGAATTGGGCATATTTCTTGGTTAACCTCACCCGATAGCATCAAATTGCATGAATTTGTTAGTGAAGATATAAGGTTCTCATTTTCACAACCAGAAGTCCGTGAAATAAGATCTTGAAGGTGAGAAGGTCTCAAAGAATTAAATCCTCCCGCGGAGCTGGTTCGGACAGATTTGATTGCTTTTATAACTTCTTTTTCTGTGACTTCCTGTGTTTTGAAATTTCCACACCCTAAATTGGAATTATCATTTCAAAAGATGCCATGTGGGTGTTTTGACTGGAGTTCCATTGAGGTAGACTCATTGAAATCTGCGACACTGTCAGATGAAGTTAGTAGTTTGATTGCGGAAGAAAGATCACCATCGGACCCTTTATTTATAATGGATTTGATAGGATTTATTCTTTTAATATCATATTGGGAAAATAATAATGATCATTTGATCGTTGTTATTCCGTATTTCGTATTCAAACTGAGGTTGGTCGAAAGGAAGACTTAAACCACAGAATTTGCGAAACTCTGAAACACTACCAATACTTTTTATTCCATTTTCATTTTTCATAAACACACATCCATATAATTTTCAACATATATTTCGAAGGACGAATCTATAATCCGGAGTTTATGACCAATTGAATATTTTTCCTAGAAAAATAATTTGGTGACCGCAGTAACTCATTTGAAGGAACGCTTGAAATAAATGATATTTTGTTATGAGAATATGTGCAAATTTGAAAAGGGAACTTAAATATCATATGCAAACATAAATAATGGCATTTTAATTGATATCAAAATAAGTTTTGTATGAAAAAAATTTTTTTCTTCAATTCATGATTGTATATTTCTCTATGGATTCGTGAGACATGGCTTCGAAGAGCTGTTTTTTGTTTAGATGCATATGGACAGTGTGGGCACTGGAAGGTGGCTGGTTTCCCACATTCGAATTTAAGGTGTCTGCTAAGACTTGATTTCGCCTTATATTTTTTTTCGCAGTTGGGACATGGTGAATCTGCAATTAACAAGATGTTGATATAGAAATAGAAGAATGAGAAATAATATGTATACTACATAATCATCAAAATACATGAAAGTATGGGTAATACTAAAAATGTCAAAATAATCGAGAGAATCATATTCCTTTTATAGCATAGCAATGGAAATAACAATAATATTATAGTAACAACAATTTCAATAAATAGTGAAGTTGTTAGGGATGTTGGAGAGTTTCACAGTTATTTATTTATTTACAGGATTATTTACAGGTAAAACATACCAAATTGCAATGTTTCCTGACTATAATAAATGGTCCAGTCATAACCTTATTTAATATATGAAGGATAATAAATTGAAACACATAATAAATTCACACATATACCCGTGAAATATACGGGATCAGAAATAATTACATAAATTTCATATTTCCTGAGTAAACTACAAGGTTCTACCAGAACCTTAATGATTATCTGAAGGATGATGCATAGATATAAATCATGAGTTCACACATATTCTAGTTGAGAAATGAAGTCATATAACTCATTAAATTCATATGGGTAACTACTGAAGGTTTCGTTATGCGATTGAGTTATTTGAGAAATTATAACTTATTGAATATCAAAGATAGATAAACTAAACAATACATTCTTGAAGCAATATATAGGGATGACGGAAATACCTTGTGTTATGTTTCCAGAATATTTATTTCAGAATGATTTACACACAACATTACTATTAAGCAGTTCAAAGACGAAAACAATTTCATATAGACATCTTTTATGTTCAACAAGTACAATTCCAAATGAATCTCGAATTGGTTCAAATGAACGAAACCATAGTTCAGTTTATGTTTCATTCAAGGAATTTGTTCTGAACGGTTTCTGACACCTTGATTATATTTTCTGAAGGTACACAAATGACTGAGGCACATTCTATAAGGCTGCGAGTCACGGTATAATATAAGTACTTAAGTAATTCAATGTTAGCGAAGCCACAAGTAGATCGTTTGAGGAAACCTAGCATCTTCAATGTGATATTACCAATTATGTTAATTGGATTTGAGGTTGGTCTGAAAATTTTCCACCAAATCTTTTTTAACTATTTCCCTGAAAATGACAATAGCGTCTCTTTTATAAATAAAATTATTCGTTATCGCGCTAATTTGTATACGTCTTTTCCCGCGATTACGAGAACATAAACATAAAAACCTAGAAAAGATGATAAAAATTCACCACAACTTACTTGAACACCACAACAGCCGTTTCAAAAAACAACCCATTAACGGAACAAATTGCATCCAAGAAATAGTGGGAAAGCTATTGAAAAACTAATAAAAAAACAATTGAAAAAGCCCCTGACCAGGGGCGAAACGCCTTGTAAACAATTTTAGTATTTCTCAAGAATCAAATATATATATATATATATATATATATATATATATATATATATATGTATATATATATATATAGAAGTTGTGAAGGTTAGACGACTGTCTAAGTTAAAGAAGAATCTTTTTAAATTCGGGTATGCAGACAGGTTGAATTCTTTTTATTCAAGCTTGAGTCATTGTTCATCAGACTTACATGAATTAAATTGAACATTATAATTTTGAAAATAATAGTTGTTACAAAGTGAGAAAATTTTACTTCAGCAAATTATAAAATCATGTCAACATAACACTTGGTAAGTTTTATAGTTAAAACTTTGATCGAAATTGATCAAGATTATGTTATGTTATGTTTAAGTAATCTTGATCAATTTCGATCAAAGTTTTAACTATATAGACTTTACCAAGAGTGGTCTGTTTACATAGTATTTATAATTTGCTGCAAGTGAAAGGATTTTAACCTCACTTTGAATACATGCCTAATTGGTTTTTCAAATATTATAATGTTCAATTTAATTCATTGTAGAGTTCCTGATGAAGAGACAATAAATGACTCGAAAGCTTGAATAGAAAAAAGAGTACACTTTTTCCATACCCCTGTTGACTGCATACCCGAATTTAAAAAGGATTCTTATATATATATATATATATATATATATATATATATATATATATATATATATATATATATATATATATATATATATATATATATATATCTATATGTGTGTGTGTGAGAAGTATTTGCTGGATAGTTAGGTACAAAACTAGGGATATTGGGGTAAGCAGCAATGAAAAAGTAAACTCTTTAAGGTTTATCCAAGTTTTCGGAAATGTTTATTTCCATCATTATGTTACTTACAACTTTGTTGAGGTTGGTTTCAATGATGTTAAACATATTGATCTAACATAGTGATTCGAAAGAAAAAAACGTAGATCCAGAAATAAAACGAAGTTCAAAGTTAATACATCCACATTAGCATTGTTTAAAATTATATAATTATAAATGTGTACTCTATGTGGTGTGACAAGTGACAAGTGAAATCTATCATAATAAATAGTCATAATCGCGAAAGTGACGAAGGTCTGCTGACACAAAGAGTAAGTCTGGTAGTCTAGTAGCCTTCACACGAAATAATGGAATAAATGAACATGATTCATTTGCTCGCGACATGATGGAAAAATATAAACTCCGTGTATGTAATATGGAAAATGATTTCCGACGCGGAATGAAAATAGCAAAATACAAGGACAATTTATAATCTCATACTGAACATTCATAGATGTTTATCACTTGAAGTTAGAATATATAAGGAGTATGTAACAATATATTTTCAAAAACACTGATAATATTGTTAACTATTTTACAATGAAATCCAGCGTGATTTGACTCAAGACGAAATAAAAAAACAATTCTGAAGGAATACCATTACTCTAGCTTTGGAGAACAACAAGTGGAAATTATTTGAGCGGGAATTTTATGGAGAAACATGTTTGGAAACATCAAAACTTTTGTGAAATGCTGCCAGGAATGTCAGAGAAATAAAATTTCTAAGCGAATGCCCATGCAAATAAAAACTACCGCCTGAGTGCCATTCGAAAAATATTTTTGGACGTAGTTGGACCTCTTCCAGTTACGGAAAGAGGCAATAATATATTTCAACATTTCAATGGGATTTATCAAAATGTTCTTGCGCTTTCGTCATGTGTGTATTTTTGGTACACCCCAAATCATAGTAACCGATAAAGGTGCAAATTTCATGAGTTCAGTTTTCAAAGGAACCTGCAAACTGTTGCGAATTGACAAGATCAACACAGTCTAACGAAGCACTTGAAAGTAGTCATCGTACCTTAGGGGAATATTTAAGGAAGGAACTCAAGACAATTGGGATACATGGATATCGTATACCATGTTCTCCTATAATGCAAACCATAATATGTCTACTGACTTTACGCCTTTCGAACTTTTTGTTTAGGCATAAGGCAAACTTGCCAAGTTCTTAAAAGAAGTTTTATATAATTATGAAGATTACAATTGCGAATTGAAGCCAAGAATGCAGAATGCTCATCAAATAGTTCGCGAAAACTTACTGAAAGTAAAAGAAAATAATAAGAAATATTAAGTTAGGTGTAAATGAAGTGAAATTTCAAATGAATGACAGAGTTTTATTGAAAGAAGAGAGTTATGGAATGACCCTCACAAAATTGTTTATATTGATTCGGAACTAAAGCCAACGATATTAATGAAAAAAAACGGGTTGAGTCCACAATAATAGATTGAAACATTTCTCATAATTAGAATATCGGTAATTTCACAGATTACTCGCACTAAGCAGTGGCAAGACTGTCCGATGCGATGGAGAATACAATATTACTGCAATCGGCTCAAGTCCAGGAATATACTACGAACAGGTAGGAACACTCCATCTATATGATGACCGATGAAGGCTACTCGCTTATTTGGAAATATCTCCGTACAAACAACAGTATAAAACAGTGCAACTTTTTGAAGAAGACTTCGATAACTTATGTACATAAGTAACAATTTTTTTTTGAAAAGGTGGGCGAAAAAGATGTGTCACTGACAAGCGAAAAATCACAAGTTCTTGCATTCCAACATCAAAGAATTTCATTATTGTTGGAGTGACTCAAAAGTCAAGGTTGAAACGAAACACTAACGGATTATTTAGTTTCAGTGGTCGTAGTTCGAAATTCTTATTCGGCAGCCTCGATGATGAAAATGCAGAATATTATGATAATCAAATAAACACCTTGCATGAAAATCAAAAGAACATGTTCGAACTCATCAAAGAACAAAGTTCAGTTCTACAACAGTACAATTATTAAATTTAAGCCGAGGAACTTGATGATTGAGATTCAAATATTACCTACTTATCGAAAGAACTCAATAAAACCGAAACCAATTTTGAAACTTGTTCGGTTATTTTTGAAAACGCATTATTATCTTTTGTCTCTGTTTCGAATCAGCTCGCAGCACAGCAAATTACTATTATCAATGTCGTAGATTCGGCTCGTTCAGGTATTCTTCATTCTCTAGATATAGATAGTCGCAAACTTTTAGAGCATTTGAAAAATATCGAGGTGCATTCACCAAGTGAACTTTCATTTCCACTAAAACTTACAGAAGAATTTATTTTTGAGCTATATAAAGTGTGGGAGTTAAATGTATACTACAATAATAATAGGTTAGGTTCCTTGTTGATTATTCCTTGATAATGTAAGACAATACGATGTTGTTAAATGATGAGTTTACTTTCGAGATGGCATTATGTTACTATTTGCCACAGGCGATTAAATGAGTTCACCTGTATCAATCAATAAAAGTTCTTATTCTTTCATCTTACCTCATAGTGACATAATATCGATAGATAATTCGAAACGATATTATTTCAATATGGAAAACTAATACTTGGATAAATGCTTCAGAATTTTGCAAAATCTATTCATTTCTGATCAAGTGCAGCCCATTCATTTATTTCACTCACATGGAGCTTGCGAGCCTAGTCTTTCCATTTCTGTCAACTATATAGGCTAGTAGATATAGACAATCAATTAACATTATTTCCAAAAGTTTTCAAACTTCAATGGTACATTAGTGCATCAATGAAAACAAACTATAACATTTTGCAGAAGTCTGCGATGAACGAAACATTGTTTTAATTGCAAAAAACGTTTTCATGCTTTATTATTGCACTGAAAATTGCAAAAGTCTGCAAACTAGGCATACCTATAGGAAGGTGTTTTACAAATGATTAGTTTGCCTTGTTAAAGTTACGGAACCTTGTTTTTTGCATTTTTTTTATTTTGATTTGTTTAAAAAATTACAAAAGTTCTATAAATTGGATAAGTGAACGAAAAAAAAGTTTAAAATAGCCACGTACATTCGCAACCATTTCTGAAAAACGCATCATTCATTTATCAAACATTTTTATTGACGATCCCATTTTCAATAAGCACAAGCCTTGGAATAATCACAGAAGTTGTGGTTGCAAATAAAGAGAATATTGGTCTTAGTGGATATGTAACTTTGCAACCTCATACGAAAAACGGAACCTATTTATACCCCAATATATTTTTTTGCATTTTTACAACTTTTCAAATAATTGCAAAAGTTATGCAAATTGCAATTAAAATTATGACTAATATTTTACGTGAAGCAAGAGATTTGCAACCGTCATTGTTCAACGGAACATTTTTTTTTGTATAATTGATTTGTTTTTTTTATAATTTGGCCATAAATTCAAACATTGTGCAAATAGGCTTGAGATATATATTAGACCGGTCAATCTATAGTGGTCCAGTTAAATACTTGATTATCCATCGCGTATATCTGTTATATTTTGTACTGGTTGATTGAAATTGCATCCGAAGAATAATACGGTTACGTAGTCAACCATTTAAAAATTTGAAACTAATTATCGATCTCAGAAGCAATCACTGTTTTCGACTAATCAGCGAAATAAATTTAATCTAATATTTTCAAATGCATCAATCGAAAGAATACATGATATTGATAAATTCTGCTAAAAGACATTAATTTTTTATCATATTAGAAAGGATATGCAATCATCCTTAAAAAAAAAAAAAATCAAATTTTTTCGATTTGTGAAACTCGCAAGTACATAATTTTCATCATCAAACAGCAACGTTGCTGAAAAATAAAAATGTATGAAATTGATATTACATCTCGAATTAAATTTCTACAGGTATGTATTTTTTGAATTGAATAAAATTATAATTTACTTTCCACTCGACTTTCTTACTTCAATTGTGTTTCTCATGGAAAATTCTATTGAATCGAATGAAGGACTGAATGTAATCGACACTAGAATCATTTTCTTGATTTATAAAAATTTTGAAAATAAAGAGGGAAAAACATATCGGTAGGCAATTCTATTTCAGTTGTAGCTACAGGACTATTAGATGAATGTGCATTGTTTTTGGTTAGTTGTTAAATGGTTGTCTGTCATAAAAATACAATTGTCAGTCTTCTTATATAAATCTGGTAAAAATCATGTTACTAAACTGCTGTGCATTCATTACTCTGTAAACAGAACACTGTGACGTAACACAGTTGTAGGTTAATCGTACATGTAAACTGTACGGGTGTTTTTTAAACTCAATATTTCCTACATAAATTCTGGTAATAAATCATGTTACTAAACTGTGGTGCATTTATTACTCTGTAAACAGAACACTCTGAAGAGTATATTTAGGCAAATTTCTTATTGTAATATGATGTTTTGAATTCATATCTAAAACATTGAATGATTTCACCTACCGTTAACGATCTTCTTGGTCGATAGATAACTTGGTAACACAATGAATGTCATTTATTAGGCATATAAAAATGTTTATTATTCAACACACACACACACACACATACAGGTATCAGCTATACTATGGCAACCCAAGCATATTCCGAACTTGTGGCACATTTGATAATATACTAGGTGAAGGTAGTGCTCTTTCTGAGAAATATTCAGCTATTTTTATTTTTGAAGTACACCCCGTTTAACAAGATATATTGATGTTTCACACTACGGCTACCTGAGCCACAATGTTGTGTGTACAAGTAATGTGTAAAGAGTTGTCATAGTGCAAAATTAGTAGCCATAGTGTTGCAAGTTCGTGAGGTGTGTGAGAGCGGTGTTGCCACATTCCATTTACTTTTCACCACGCCCACTTACTTACGTACACACGACTCTGTGGCTACTATAAATTTATTATGGTTCTGCGCAGTGAGCAGTCATATCATAAGTCGGAAAATAAGCGAAAATTTCTTCTCGTTGATACCAAAGTTCATTATTGCGGCTGAATATCAGAAATTGGATGTTGACAATTGAATTTTGAATAATCTGAGTTGAATGTTAAAGGATGAAACAAGAAGTTTAATGTTGAAAGTTGGATATGGAAAATTGTTGAAAATTGAATACTGAAAGTCATCTGTCTAAAATTGAAGGTTGTAGGTGTAATTTGAAAGTTGATGGTTGGAAATTAAATGATGAAATTCGAATGTTAAAAATATAATCTTGAAAATTGAATGTGGCAAGTTGAGAATTGAGTTAATTGAAGTTGAGGTGTTATTTTGAATGAAGTTGAATGTTCAGAATGTTGAAATTTTGAGTTGAATAATGAATGTATGAAAAAATAAACTCTGTATAAAAGTCGAATTATGCTTCGAAATGAAAAATTTCGTGGAATCAAACTGATGAATGAGCCCTGATTCCAAAACTGATTGTAAATTTCACATAAAAATCGGGGTAAAAAAGGAAAAATGTCGTTAGAAATAGCAGTTTGAGAAAGTTTTCGAAAGAAAGAAGCATCTACTTACTTATATTGGGATTGAAATTTGAATTATTGAATAAAAGCGAATTTAATGGAAAACTGCTAGGTGGGATGTCAAATAAAAGCTTATGTGATGCAGAACCCATTGAAATATATGAAAATTTCGAAATAAAAAAAATACATGAACTGCAAATATAGTTGTAATAAGTGTAATAATAAATAAATACTTTTATATCTGTAATGTATCGAATTACTCCTTAAATTCGATTTTTAGGGATAATGTAGCTCTACGAACTTACGAAATTTCGATTCAATCAGTTTTCTCTTATTAGAAGTCTCAAATCCTTAACACTGAGTGTCGAATGTTATGAGTTGAAATTCAAAATTTAAATTTCGAAAAACGAATATACAATGAAGACATTTTGAAAAAGGTACATTTTGTGAAAAAAAAATACTCTGAAATAAAAGATTGTATGTAAACATCAGGATACTACCAGAGATTGATTGGAAAAAAATACGACACCTAATCTCGTGTAAGAGATTTAAGTTCATTTATAATTATGGTAAGTTTGGTGATCCACGGACATATTCTTCAAATGGTTTGGTTGGGATAAGAATCAATGTTATTGAAGAAAAAACTATTGCTTTCTCGCCAAAGTTACGAACTTTAATGAATTCGTCATCAGGGCTCTGTAAAACTCATTGTTACAGAGCTCTGTTGATGAATTTATTATAGTTCGAAACGTTGGCGATAAACCAATAAGTTTTCTTCAATAACATTGATCGAACTTTAATGAATTCGTCATCAGGGCTCTGTAAAACTCATTGTTACGGGGCTGTGTTCATTGATCTAATCAACCAATCCGTTGAAGTTAATTATAATGATAAGGTGGTAATGGACTTTGGAAATAAAGAGAAACAAAGAGTTCCTTGCGAATGAGGTGTTTAATGAAATGAGTTTTTTCGAGCAAAACTCCAAATTACGAATGAAATTTCGAAAATTATAGAAAAAAAAACGAATTTCGTGGGATGTCAAATGAAAGCAAGTATATTAAAAGTAAATTAATTTGCTGTAAATCCCCAAATGAATCAACTGAGGCTCAAATTCCCAGTTCAACTTCGATACATGACACAATCACATTTATTGGTATAAAGATGTACAGTAAACTTTCTCTGGGTGTTGGAGAAGTAACAGTACTTAGTTTATTTAGAAGAAAAAGTGATGAAGCCTACTATGATCTTGAAGAATATTTGGATGGCACACTGAATATCACTATTAATTGAGTATACAATTCTTTATTGATTTTTATATTATTCACTCACTACATAAGACTTGCTTAACTTCTTGAAAAATCCATTCATCATATCTGAGTGATACAATTTTGAATTATAAATCATATTTTTATCATTTTTATTAAATTGATGTACCCCATTATCATTTAACGATAAGTTTCTTGTAGAACTGCATGACAATTCATAATACGCTCGACGTATTTTAAAAATGTCAATTGGAGATCATTTTGGAGTTGTTTTGTTCTATCACGAAAATTTTCAGGGCATTACTGAATTACCTATGAAATGATTCCA